>SJYT01005165.1:586285-644882 GCA_006410635.1 Cephalophus harveyi
CTCAGACTCACGTCCATCGAGTCCGTGATGCCATCCAGCCATCTCATCCTCTGTCGTCCCCTTCTTCTCCTGCCCCCAATCCCTCCCAGCATCAGAGTCTTTTCCAATGAGTCAACTCTTCACATGAGGTGGCCAAAGTACTGGAGTTTCAGCTTTAGCATCATTCCTTCCAAAGAAATCCCAGGGTTGATCTTCTTCAGAATGGACTGGTTGGATCTCCTTGCAGTCCAAGGGACTCTCAAGAGTCTTCTCCAACACCACAGTTCAAAAGCATCAATTCTTCGGCGCTCAGCCTTCTTCACAGTCCAACTCTCACATCCATACATGACCACAGGAAAAACCATAGCCCTGACTATACGGACCTTAGTTGGCAAAATAATGTCTCTGCTTTTGAATATGCTATCTAGGCTGGTCATTACTTTTCTTCCAAGGAGTAAGCGTCTTTTAATTTCATGGCTGCAGTCACCATCAGCAGTGATTTTGGAGCCCCCCAAAATAAAGTCTGACACTGTTTCTACTGTTTCCCCATCTATTTCCCATGAAGTGATGGGACCAGATGCCATGATCTTCGTTTTCTGAATGTTGAGCTTTAAGCCAGCTTTTTCACTCTCCTCTTTCACTTTCATCAAGAGGCTTTTTAGTTCCTCTTCACTTTCTGCCATAAGCATGGTGTCATCTGCATATCTGAGATTATTGACAATCTTGATTCCAGCTTGTGTTTCTTATGCTAATCGTTCCCAAATGATCTTACCTAATTTAGAAGGCTGTGCTTTGCTCTCCCATCCTCATCATGGCATATTCTACAGTCTACTGTAGTTTTTCACTTGTTTTTCCCATCTAGACTTGAGGAAGTTCTTTCAGAATAGAAAGTCATGTAAGAAGGAGATAGATTGATAGATTTAATAAGAGCATGATTCAGAGTGCTATTTATTATTACTCTGAATTGAATATGGAAATAAGTATAGTATAAATGTAATTGATAATAGCTAGAATAGCTAGAATAGTTTTGAAAGATAATTTTTAACAACTTCTGTTTTTGTCTTTCAGAGCATGTTTTAAGAAATTGCCTCAGATTCTGAGTTTCAATACTATGAGGTATACATTTAATATGGTCACAATGATGAAAGAAAAAGTGAATACCCACTTTTCCTTCCCATTACGTTTGGATATGACACCCTACACAGAAGATTTCCTTATGGGAAAGAGTGACAGAAAAGAAGGTAATGCAAAATTTCTTTCTCTTGCCTATGTTTACTGTAAGCTGCCATGACAAGATAGTCCTAATTACAACATTATAATTAAATATACATTTACGGAAATTAAATTGAATCTTAGGAAAATGTTTATAAAGACAATATGGTATATTCAGACAGTTGACCAATAAAGATTTTGTATCTACTAGGACTGTGTTGCCAGAGAAGGCAGTGGCACCCCACTCTAGTACTCTTGCCTGGGAAATCCCGTGGACAGAGGAGCCTGATAGGCTACAGTCCATGGGGTCGCTAAGAGTCGGATACGACTGAGTGACTTCACTTTCACTTTTCACTTTCATGCATTGGAGAAGGAAATGGCAACCCACCCCAGTGTTCTTTCCTGGAGAATCCCAGGGACGGTGGAGCCTGGTGGGCTGCCGTCTATGTGGTCACACACAGCTGGACACGACTGAAGCGACTTACCAGCAGGACTGTGTTGCAGGCGCCGTNGACTTCACTTTCACTTTTCACTTTCATGCATTGGAGAAGGAAATGGCAACCCACCCCAGTGTTCTTTCCTGGAGAATCCCAGGGACGGTGGAGCCTGGTGGGCTGCCGTCTATGTGGTCACACACAGCTGGACACGACTGAAGCGACTTACCAGCAGGACTGTGTTGCAGGCGCCGTTCTAGGCATTGGAGACACAATAGTGAATGAGATAAACATGGTTCCTGGTCTTGAAGAACTTAAGTCTGTTGGGCATGGCATATTTTAAACAGGGGGTTTATTAACATGAAGTGTTGTCAGACTGGTTGAGGGGAAGCACAGGGTTGCTTTCAAGAGAAGGTGACATTTAAGCAGAATGGAAATAGATGAGAGAAGAAAGCAGAACTGGTTTAGCCCTTACCATTTCTATTCTTCTTTGGCAGAGAGAAGTTCTAGTTTACATAAGAGGGCTGGTGGTGTTTTGTTTGTATAGAAAGTTATGCAGATTGAAATTTTTGAGATTTGAAGAGCCACCATATTATAAGATTTAGGAAAAAGAACCATATTTTAATCTTTATACTGTATTGCCGGGCACTTAATGAGCATCCAATGAATGTTTTATTCTTCACTAAACGGGAAATGAGAGATAAGCAATGAGTGGGCACTACTCTTTCAAGAGAATAACTTATCTTTCTTTGAAAAGAAGGATGGTGATTGTAACTATTAAGGGATACAGGGTTAAGAGAGGGAATTTTATAATAAAGTTGAGTGAAAGTGAAAGTGAAGTCGCTTAGTCGTGTCCGACTCTTTGCAACCCCATGGACTGTAGTCTACCAGGCTTCTCTGTCCATGGGATTTTCCAGGCAAGAGTACTGGAGTGGGCTGCCATTTCCTTCTCCAGGGGATCTTCCTGACCCAGGGATCGAACCCAGGTCTCCTGCATTGCAGGCAGGCGTTTTACCCTCTGAGCCACCAGGGAAGCCCATAAAGTTGAGTACGTTTAGGAATTTCAGGAAGTGATCAAAAAGAGGTAAGTTTGAAAATATAGACAGGGTTAAGACGTTGACATTGTATATATATGTCCTACTTTTCAAAATGCTTTCAAACCATTTGTAAAATTATAGGAAGACTGCATAGTAACTGTGCTTCACTGTATTTTTCATGATGCCGCCATGCGTGAAAATAACAAAAATGCCAAGATAAAGGAGTTTATTACTAGGCCACAGAATCAGATCCTAGTATACCCAAACTCCTTAGCCACTGCTCTGACACTGTCAGCCATTTCCTCCTCTTCAGCTAATTGTTGCTTCACTTTTCATGTTAGACTATGCACTCAGGTGAACCAAATCTGCTCTTTCATACTTGCTTTTAATTACACCTTTTCTTTCTGTGTGATGGTGGAAATATAGATCGTAAATCATACATCATCTGGAGTTTCTTCCTTAGTATCTATTATAATAACCTTTCAAATTGAAATCTCTGTGGTTGGAAGTATGTTTTATTTTGCTTCTTTGTACATAAAGCTTCTAATACATAGTGTTTTTTATTAATTAATAAAACATTTGGAAGCATGCTACCAGTACAGTGCTTCATTTTCCTTAACATAGACTAACAGGCATAAATATGTTAATACCTTTCAGATCTTGTGTTTGCCTATTCCTAATAAAGATAATGTACACTGTTTCATTCAAGTTTATCTATTTCAAAAGGAATAGCCAGATTAAACAAACAAACAAAAAAGTACATTTACTTGTTATGTTGAGATTGTCCCTAGTTATACACTAACAAGGTAGTTGTTTTTCCAGTAATGTATATAAATATCGTAGGCTGTAAATAGTGAGTGACAGCAAATAGAGTTGTTTTGTGCCTGTTTGAATATATGAAGTATCTCTGCCTGTTTCTGTGCATGAAGTATAGTCTATCAAGTGATTCTAAGATATCGCTGTGTGCTATTTTCAAAATTACTGCCATTTTATGTAAATCATTTCAGGTTTTAAGGAAGTCAGTGATCATTCAAAAGACACGGAGAGCTATGAGTATGACTTGATAGGAGTGACTGTTCATACAGGAACAGCAGACGGTGGACACTATTACAGCTTTATTAGAGATATAGTCAACCCACATGCTTATAAAAACAATAAATGGTGAGTTTTAAATATTTTTTTTCTTGGGATTTAAAAGAAAAATCTTTTTTCAATTTTTAAAGTATAAGCTTATGATAGTTTTTTTCCTGAGATATGTTTTCAGATTTTTGTTTTCTAAACTTTATCTGTGTCTGGAAAGGGGGCACATAAAATGTTTAAATGAAAGCAGCTTTCAAAAGATAAAATGAATCCATTGTTCTTAAGCTTTATAGATTTCTGCACTTTTTTGAGAACTTGACAAATGCTTACTCAAGAAAAATGAAGACCCTCAAGAGTTTTGCACACAGCTAAAGAATCATAGACAATATTGCACCTTCTGAATCTTACCTGTGGATGGCCACAAAGTCCTTATATATTCCAGTTAGAAATTACCTGCATACTCCATTTTCTTCACTTTACTTTTCCCCTCTAACACACATTCTTTTTTATCACCTTTTATCAAATTAATGGCTGGAAATCAGTCAGTCAGTCCTTAATAGCTGGTTTTTGGCCTTCGAATACTGTTGGGTAAATTCTCATATGTAGAGACTATTGCTGTTCTAGGCATTGTTCTAAGTATTGGGGATATTGCTTTGAACAGAATGTACATTGGTAAGTTGATCTGTGCTTAGCAGAACTCGTGCCTGGAACATTGCATGGAAGGAGGGGCCTGGTAAGCTACAGTCCATGGGATTGCAAACAGTTGCACACGACTGAGCAACTTCACTTTTTTAGCAGAATACTTTTGTTCAGCTATTTCTGTTTAAGCCATCATGTCTATGGTATCTTTTACTTTTTCTGGTCCATTTGAAAATAAATTTTGAAATGGTACCTTTATCTTTGTAAGTTTTCCAGGCTTTTAATATTTTCTTTCGAATAGCTTTACAGGTTATATTTATGCAAACTTTTTATTCCTCGCTTATATGAACTCTTTTGTTACTCCTAGATTATAAATAGATCTACCACATTTTAAGGTGGTTATAACTATGTTGTGAAACTATATTCCCAATTTCTAGTGGATTAGAATAAATGGCAACCCACTCCAGTGTTCTTGCATGGAGAATCCTAGGGACAGAGGAGCCTGGTGGGCTGCCGTCTATGGGATCACACGGAGTCGGACACGACTGAAGTGACTTAGCAGCAGCAGCAGCAGAATGAATTGATTGCATATTAATGCTTGATCAATATTTGTAATATATAGAATGTAATCTAAATATTTTAAAAATAGGCACAACACAGATAAAGTACATGTTGTTGTTTAATCGCTAAGTTCATGTCCCAGAACTGTAGCATGCCAGGCTTCCCTGTCCGTCACTGCTTCCAGAGTTTGCTCAAATTAATGCATGCCCTTTGAGTCAGTGATGCTATCTAACCATCTCAATCTCTGCCGCCCTCTTCTCCTTTTGCCTTCAATTTTTCCAAGCATCAGGGTCTTTTCCAGTGAGTCGACTCTTCTCATTAGGGGACGGAAGTATTGGTGCTTCACCATCAGTCCTTCCAGTGAATATTCAGGGTTGATTTCCTTCAGAATTGACTGGTTTTATCTCCTTGCAGTCCAAGGGACTCAGAGTCTTCTCCAATACCACAATTAGAGAGCATCAATTCTTTGGTGCTCAGCCTTCTTTATGGTCCAGCTGTCACATCTGGAGACTACTGGAAAAAACATAGCTTTGACTATACAAACCTTTGTTGGCAAAGTGATGTCTTTTCTTTTTCATACACTGTCTAGGTTTGTCATAGCTTTCCTGCTAAGAAGCAGCTGTCTTCTAAGTTCATGGCTTGCAGTCACCATCTGCAGTGATTTAGGAGCCTAAGAAAGTAAAATCTGTCTTTTTCCACTTTTTACCCTTCTGTTTACCATGAAGTGATGGGACCAGATGCCATAATCTTAGGTTTTTGAATGTTGAGTTTTAAGCCAACTTTTTCACTCTCCTCTTTTACTGTCATCAAGAGATTCTTCAGTTCCTCTTCACTTTCTGCCTTAAGTGTGGTGTCATCAGCATATCTGAGGTTGTTGATATTTCTCCTAGCACTCTTGATTCCAGCTTGTGATTCATCCAGCCCAACATTTTACATGATGTACTATGCTTATAAATTAAATAAACAGGTTGACAATATACAGCCTTGTCATACTCCTTTCCCAATTTTGAACCAGTCATATATACATATATTTATATATAGTACATATATACTTGATCAATACATATATGCTCTGCTTTAGGTATCTTTTTAATGATGCTGAGGTAAAACCTTTTGATTCTGCTCAACTTGCGTCTGAATGTTTTGGTGGAGAGATGACGGTAAGTTTTATTCTGAAATTTTTAAGTGGTTTGTGACTTTATATCTAAAGTATGTTATTTGTTTAGTTACTAAGTTTGGAGCAGATACCAGACATGGCAATTTTTTTAAAAAATATTTTTTAAATGATTTCTTCAACTGATTAAGAAGGTTGACTTACAATTGAAAAATAAAAGTATAAGAGTTAAATTACACTGATACAAGACATTATTGAATAAGTTGTTCACTTAAATGCTTTGGGATTAGTGCAGGAAGAATTGCTCTTTATTGACTTACTGTGAGAAATCTTTTACCAGGAAGTTGGCTTAAGCTGAACTTTAAAGATTGTTCCTTGGTGATTTCTGTAATAATAGCAGCTGTTATTACTAATTATTACTAGTGACAGGATAGAAAAGGGTTATCTCTTATGTAATGAGCAGTTAAGATGTAAAAAAGACAGATTGGTGTAGTCTTAAAATAATTTCACTTCTTCATATGCATTTTACCCTGGTAGCAGTTTTCTGAAAACTTTAAATTTTCCCTGTTGATTCTCTAAATCAGGTATTAAAATAATTTATATTTCACAGATAAGCCCAAATTTATATTTCCCTTTAGTAACTATGTTTATTGTGAATAACTAGGTGCCATTCTGGATTTTAATGAAGAGGTTTTCTTACTCCTCTTTGGTGCTCTTACGTACTATTCTGAATCGAAAAGGAGAAGTAGAAAAATTCTTCACACTTCGAAAATAAGTAGAAGAAGGAAGTAAATAATGTGTTACCACTGAAGGCATAGCTAAACCTGTTGCATCTCTAGGTGTTATTTCTAGAATAGTTCCCTAAAAAAAGATTAAAAAGAAAACAAACTTTGCAAAACTCTTCTCTTAAAAGTAGTTTTTCAGATTGCAATCCATTTTATTTAACTTTATATATTGGTGGTAAAGTACCTTAAAAATATTTTGATCTTTTCTTTGCCAAAAATATTTTGATCTTTTCTTTGCCAAAAATTTCTGTCAAAGATTTTTATGTGATAATAGTATTTGAGAACTGTTTACAAAAAAGTTTTAAATATCTGTTAATAAAATATTTTGTATATAAATACAGCTGAGTGTACCTATTTCTTAAAGAAGGAAAACTTTCATTTTTTTATACAGACCAAGACCTATGATTCTGTTACAGATAAGTTTATGGATTTTTCCTTTGAAAAGGTAGCCATTTCCTTCATATATTTTACATTGTTTTCTGACTTCCATATTGTCTACTTGTATAGTTAAACTATGTCAAAATGAAAATATACTATTTTTCCCCTCTTGAAGACCCACAGTGCATATATGTTGTTTTACAAACGCATGGAACCAGAGGAAGAAAGTGGCAAAGAGTACAAATTTGATGTTTCATCCGAATTGCTAGAGGTATGAGTTAATTTAAGTTTAGCAAAAATTTAAAAGCATGTTAAGTATTTATGCAAGTATTCTAGAATATAAAAGCAGGCTTAAACATCATTAGTATCTGTAATCCAAAGTAGCCCCTTAACACTATTTATTTTACAAATAGTCTTGGTAATACTGACATATGACAGGTGAACATAAAGTGAATGAGATTAAAGGGAGTGGAAAACAATTATTAGTAACACTGAAGAAAAATAAGAGAGGTAAAAGGTTTGTGGAGTTAGTGCAAGCTCACAATTAACTTGGATGATCAGTGATATATTTGGATTGGGTGATAGGACTGAGAGTATTCCTTTTCTTATGCTTCATATTATACAGAAGTGTATTTTAAGTGCACTTAAAATGTATGTATATATATATTTTAAAATGTGTCTCATTTGTAGTAATGAAGCTCTCCATTTAATAATATATTAAGTGATATTGTTAGGGATTTATAAAAGATATTCATGCTGAGGGTGTTATATCAGTGTTATAAACTGATTTAGCCAAAAGTACAGAAAGTAAATCTGCAGGAAGGTTTACCTGGTAAACATGTCATCTTCCATCAAAACAATTAAACTTTCATTGATTGACTGGTATTTTGCACTGTGTTGGTCAAGTCTTAAAGCTGAGGAGATTTTGTTCCCTACTCTTAATGGTATCTTGCGTACTTATAATTTTCTGATGCAATGCCAAGAATATTACCTTCTCCCAAACACCTTAATTGGGTTTACCATCAGAACAAGAAATCAAACTATGAAACTCACCTGTTTATACAAAATTTTACTTCAACTTCTATCATAATAGCAAAATTATTATAGATTATCATCATTATGTGCAAGACTTTGTGTTTCCAAGGTATTCAGATAAATGTAGACTATGTTCTAGATGAGGCCCTAACAATATTTTGTGATAGTCAACCCACTTATTGAAGTAAAGTAAAATTTTAAATAAAATCTTAATGATGTACAGTTGACATATGAACAGCATAGGCTTGAACTGCAAGGTTCTACATATATGTGTTTTTTGTTTCCCAATAAATGCAGGATGTATAAGTAAATATGAATTTCTTTTTCACGTTATCTTTTCATGTTTGATGTGTAGTTTTCATAATATATATAATATCTACAAGTGTTTTGTATAGGACTGTTGAGGGACTTCCTTGATGGTTCAGTGATTAAGACTCCAAGCTCCCAATGCAGAGGGCCAGGTTTGATCCTTGATTGGGGACCTGGATCTTACATGCTGCAGCTAAAAAAGATCCTGCATGCCAGAACTAAACATCCCACATGCTGCAGCCGAGATCAGAGACCTTGCCTGCCACAGCTGAGACCAAGTGCAGTCAAATAGATAAATTAAAAAAAAAAAAGAAAAAAAACAACCCAAAGCTATTGATGCAGGTATTGAAGTTCGTTTTGTAAGCAGACAACATAAACATACCAATATAGATGAATACAATACAGTACTGTAAATACATTTTCTCTAGCTTATATTGTTGTAAGAATAAAGTATATAACACATACAGAATATGTATTAATCAACTGTTTATGCTATCAGTCCAACGGCTTCCAGTCAACACAAGTAGGCTATCAGTAATTAAATTTTGGAGAGAAAAGTTATATACAGATATTTATTGTGGGACTTTGGCAGTCCTAGCTCCCTCATTGTTTAAGGATTGGGTCAGCTGTAGGGACTTCCCTGGTGGTCTAGAGGTTAAGACCCTGCCCTTCCACTGCAGGGAATTTGATCTGTGGTCCAGGAACCAAGGTCTCGCATGCCACACAGCACGACAGGGGTCAACTGTATATTGCTCATTTACCTCTCAAACTTCCTGGTCTCAGGACTTCTTTATATTCTTAATACTGAGAACCTTAGAGTTTTAACTGTTCATTTTTATGTGGTTATATGTATCAATATTTACCATATTAAAATTAAAGCAAATTTTAAAAATTTATTTTAAAAAATAACCCATGACATTCTGATATAAATAATTTTTTTTAAAATGTTCTTCAGAACAAAACAGTTCAGTGAGGAAAGTGGCCCTGTTTTACCTTTTTTTTTTTTTACAAATCTCTCTTAATACCTGATTTAATGGAAGACAGCTGGAGTCTCATAACAGCTTCTGCATTTGGTCTCTTGTGATTTCATTCATCATTGAGCCTCTGGAAAACTCCATTGTACACTCAGAAGAGAATGAGGTGGTTTTTTTTTTTTTTTTTTTTTTAAGACTGATAACATTTTAGTGTTACTAATAAAATTGTTTGAATCCTTTTTTAAAAAAGTTATTTTAATTGGAGTCTAATTACTTTACAATATTGTGGTGGTGGTTTTTGCCATACGTTGATATGAATCAGCCATGGATGTACATGTGTCCCCCCTGTCCTGAACCGCCCCCCTCCCTGCTTCCTCCCCATCCCTTTGGGTTGTCCCAATGCACTGGCTTTGAGTGCCCTGTTTCATGCATCAAACTTGGACTGATTATATGTTTCCCATATGGTAATATACATGTTTCAGTGGTACTCTCTCAAATCATCCCACCCTGCCTTCTCCCAGAGTCCAAAAGTCTGTTTACATCTGTGTCTCTTTTGCTGTCTTGCATATAGTGTCATCGTTACCGTCTTTCTAAATTCCATATATATGCGTTAACATACTGTATTGGTGTTTCTCTTTCTGACTTACTTCACCGTGTATAATAGGCTCCAGTTTCATCCACCTCATTAGAACTGATTCAAATGCGTTCTTTTTTATAGCTGAGTAATATCCATTCATCTGCCAATGGATATGTAGGTTCTTCCATGTCCTGGCTATTGTAAACAGTGCTGCAGTGAATATTGGGGTACACATGTCTCTCTCAATTCTGTTTTCCTCGGTGTGTATGCCCAGCAGTGGGATTGCTGGGTCTTATGGTGGTTCTATTTGCAGTTTTTTAAGGAATCTCCACACTGTTCTCCATAGTGGCTGTACTAGTTTGCATTCCCACCAACAGTGTAAGAGGGTTCCCTTTTCTCCACACCCTCTCCAGCATTTATTGCTTGTAGACTTTTGGATCGCAGCCATTCTGACTGGTGTGAAATGGTATCTCATTGTGGTCTTNCTGTTCTCCATAGTGGCTGTACTAGTTTGCATTCCCACCAACAGTATAAGAGGGTTCCCTTTTCTCCACACCCTCTCCAGCATTTATTGTTTGTAGACTTTTGGATAGCAGCCATTCTGACCTGCATGAGATGGTACCTCATTGTGGTTTTGATTTGCATTTCTCTGATAATGAGTGATGTTGAGCATCTTTTCATGTGTTTGTTAGCCATCTGTATGTCTTCTTTGGAGAAATGTCTGTTTAGTTCTTTGGCTCATTTTTTGATTGGGTCATTTTTTCATTTCTCTGGTATTGAGCTGCATGAGCTGCTTGTATAAGATGTTTGAATTTTACAGACACCCTATGAAGGTCACTGTACTTACGTGCCACCCTCTCCCCTCCCCCGCTTCTCCCCTCCCTAAACCATTCTTTGAGGACCACTGATCTACACTGTGATAAAAGAAAATCCCAGACTTTTACTATAATAGAAAAACAAGCTGAACCACATTACTCTTTAAAAAAAAATAATTTATGTATTTTCAGCTGTGTTAGGTGTTTGTTGCTACATGGGCTTTTTTCTAGTTTCAGAGAGTAGGGACTGCTCTCTAGGCTTCTCATTGTGATGGCTTCTATTTTGGAGCACAGACTCTAGGGCATTCAGGCTTTCAGTAGTTGTGGCATATGGGCTCAGTAATTGTGGCTCCCAGGGTCTAGAGCACAGGCTCAATGGTTGTGGCTTAGTTGCTCTGAAACATGTTGGATCTTCCTGCATCAAGGATTGAACCCCTGTCTCCTGCATTGGCAGGTGAATTCTTTACCACTGAACCACCAGGGACGCCCCAGCATTATTTTTGATTGCAGACCTAAACCAAACATTTTCTCCTATCATTGTTTTAGCTTATTAATTTAAAATGTTTGGCTGCATATATATTTTACTAAAAATTAAATATAATACTTTTATTGTGTTATTTAACATCAACATAGATTTTAGACATAAACTAGAATCTGGTCCTTTAGATTTCTTCAGTTGAAATATAGCTGGGAGCAGACTTTCTCAAAGGGAAAATAGAAAATTTTAGAACCATAAAATATATTAAGTAAACAAACATGAAAAATTGTAGTGACTGTTTGGATAGAACAAGCAGAGTGCTCAGAAATGGTAGGGAGTTGATCAGGATTGCTGGAGGCGGGCAGGTAATCTGGATACGTTTTAAGTTAACCTGAAACTGAGACTTGAAAGTCAGTAAGAAATTAATCATGTGGTAAGTTCTCCAGGCAAACAGAACATTATGTATAAATCTCTTGAAGAAGGATAGAGCCTATTGACATATTTTAGAAGCTGAATGATAATCTCTGTGGCTGTGGCCGTGGTGAAGGGGTGGCCCAAGGTGAAGTTGGACAGATACATATAAAATACCTAGGAATGTTTTCATCAGTGTAATGCAATAATCTAATACTTAGACATACTCAGTTGGCTCCACATACATTGTATGGATACAATGTAAAAAGGGCCATCAAAAACCAAAATGAATATTTCTGTAGGACAGAAATTGTTGGTGCCCAGTTGCTCAGGTGTGTCTGACTCTGCAACGCAATGGACTATAGCCTCCCAGGCTCCTCTGGCCATGGAATTTTCCAGGCAAAAATGGAATAGAATGAAAAGCATTGAGTCTGGTGGAAACCAGGGTCTACCAAGCTCTAAGACCAAAGCAGTAGTGGTTGAGAGTTAAGTCCTTGTGGGGTAAAGGGTGACAAAAATTATGACACAGGAGCTGAGCTTGTGGCTAAAAGCAGGAAGCTTGGAATGGGGCTCTATTGCTCTGAAAAGGCACTGAATTGGGATAGGTAAATGCTGTCAGTCTCTCCCCGGGGCTATAAGAAAGCTGCCGTGGTTGGAAATGCTAGAGGAACAAGAACTCTGAGGCAGGCCAAATCAGGTCTGTAATTTTTTCAAATATTGATAACATGAAGCAGGAGCCCTAATTAGTGATTTTAAGACCTGATTCTGGACTAGAACTGTGGACAGGGAAGGCAGGTAGAGGTGGTTTCAAATCTTCAGAGGGATGGAGAGAGTAATACCTATAATCAGAACATAGGGGACCTCCCTGTGGTGGTAGAGTGGTTCAGAACCTGCCTGCCAGTGCAAAGGACATGGATTTGATCTGGTCCAGGAAGATCCCACATGCCACAGAACAGTTTAACTGGGCACCGTAACTACTGAGCCCTTGCCCTAGAGCCTGTGCTCTGCAACAAGAGAATCTACCACAATGAGAAGCCTATGCACCCCAAGGAAGAATAGTCCCGCTCTCTGCAATTAGAGAAAGCCCATGTGCAGCGATGAAGACCCCAGCACAGCCAAAAATAAGTAAAACTTAATAATAATCAAAACTTAAATTTATTCCAGATAAAAATAATTTTATGGAACTGTCAATGACTTAGAGCATGTTTAGGGTATTCAGAGAGGGAAAGGACACAAAAAATAAAGTCAGTAAAGCAATTCTATAGGACAGATGTCAGAAATAATTTTTCATGTTTATCATAAACAAGGAAATTACCTCTTATTAGATCTGTGAACCTGAATAACTTTTTTTCCAATTTTTAAGCATAAACCTTTATAAAAATACCAACCTACCATCATTTTCCTGTGTTATCAACATAACATAGTTTTGTTTATATGTTTTCTCTTCAGACAGGTGGAATTTCAGAGTTCGTACTTCAAAAATTTTCATAAATTTAGAATAAAAACAATGTGGTGGCTTGAGTTAGCCAGATAAGTAATGATAAATTGGATCAGGTTTAGTGACTACTTCCATATTCCATTTACCTGGAAAAAGTCAACATGAATTTTAAGTGCATGTATTTGTTTTGTTTTGGTTCTAGAGCAAGTCTTATTCTATCTAATAAAAATATGGGTAAAATGTCATGAAACATGCTTTCTGATACCTCATGTTAATATTTTTTTCTTCAGTGGATTTGGCATGATAACATGCAGTTTCTTCAAGACAAAAACATTTTTGAACATACATATTTTGGGTAAGTTTGGTAGATTTTAATAAATCTTTTGTTATACATTTTAAAAAATCTTACTTTGTGAGAATTTTAACCTTTTATTTTCAAATTCTAGGTTTATGTGGCAGTTGTGTAGTTGTATTCCCAGTACATTACCAGATCCTAAAGCTGTGTCTTTAATGACAGCAAAGGTAAGTAATATATGTATAACCTTAGAAAATTTCTTCCAAAAAAAAAAAGAAAATTTCTTCAAAATTGATGACTTTAATTAAATCTTTTTTGCTTAACTTTGTCTTTTCTTGCAGTTAAGCACTTCATTTGTCCTAGAGACATTTATTCATTCAAAAGAAAAGGTGCATATTTTATTTTTTAAACTTTTGTGCTATTTATGTCATTTATCAGATAGCTCTTAAAGCCTCCAGTGACTTCTTTTTCTTTTTTAGCCCACAATGCTTCAGTGGATTGAACTGTTGACCAAGCAATTTAATAATAGTCAAGCAGCTTGTGAGGTGAGGTGAATAATTCAACAAAACAGTACATAGCTTAAGATTCAATTGCTTGTTTTCTTTTGTTCTTAACTTAGATGCTACAGCAGAATCATTTTATCTATTATAAATCATAGAGAGCCCAGTGTCGGTTATTCCTAAAATTACTTGATAGCCAAGAGAAATTTATAATTATGTATCAGCTTCATTACACTGAGTAAATAATTGATTTTTAAGTTACTTAAAAGTTCTTGTGTTCTCCCTGTCATGTATCAGAAGGAAAAAGTATAGAAGATTTAGGACTGTACCAGATATTTCTTAACTACTTTTGCATATTACTAGAAAATACTAAAAAACACATATCTCCCTTACCCCTTGAGGAAAATAGTAGATCCCTTACCCCCTGAGGAAAACAGGAAAATCTATCCCAGTAGATCAATTTATGTCCTATATTATCTTTTCCAGAATTGCCTTATAAAAGTAACATATCCCTTAGGATAATATGCACACTGGTAATAATCACTTAGCCATATCATCATCATACTATTGTTTATCATTTTTATGGTCTTGCAAAGTGGTATGTATCTTTCTAAGAATGTAAGTCCTATAAATTTTTAGAAATGGGAGACAGCAGCATAGTGTACAAATAGATTAATTGAAGATTTTTTTCCTATATAGGTTTTTAGAGAGATTTTGAGTTTTTTTCAGTTGGTTTGAATTAGCATTCAAACAAGATCCTTTCCACATTTTGCTTTTGTCTTATAACTCTTTTCTCACCTATAATACAGTTGACCTGTGGACAACAGGGGTTTGAACTGTTTGTCCTCCCATACATAGATTTTTTTCAGTAGATATGTACAGTACTGTACAATCTGTGGTTGGTTAAATCTGAGAATGCAGAGGAATCTCAGATACAGAGGGTCAGCTATGGAACTTGAGTATTTGCAGATTTTTGTATATGCTGGGACTCCATACCAAAGAGCAGCTGTAGTTACCTTATTTTCCCGCTCTGTACCACTTTGTCATTTGTTCTGCAGGATTTTCCACATGCTGATTTTGACCTACAGATCTTTTGTGTGTTCTTTGACATACTCCTCTATTCCCCTTCATCTTCATGATTTTTAAGAAACTGGTAGATGGAGAAGCTTTATTAGGTCATAAATTTGTGTTGTTTTTTAGTAAAGTTGTCACTTTAGTTTTTTCACTAAGGATTTGCTTCTGGACCTCTCTCAAGGAGTTAAAATTCTCTATAGTTGTCAGCAATTATATGTATGCATTAATGAGGAGTACAGTTCAGTAAAGGAGTTAAATATATGATTAAGAGATATCTTGAAATTGATGGGATATTGTCTATGCTAAGGAGTTAAAGGAGTTAAATATGTGATTAAGAGATATCTTGAAATTGATGGGAAATTGTCTATGCTAAGTAAGTGTAAAATGTTTTTTGTTATCAAGAGAACATAAATTGGTTTTAAACAGAGGAAAAGTGAATCATACTCAGATCCTATCTTATTAATAGGAGCAAAAGATTCTACAGTGTGACATTTAAGAAGTCTAAGAGGAAAATAGTATTCCACTTTGTTAAGCACTTCCAGTTGTTATCATGTGGGTTGTACAGTGCAATATAAATGGCATCCATGGAATTCTGTATTGAGAAGACTTTGATTATGACTTTAGGCATTTTAGATTTTAGACTTTCTACCAGTTGAAGAATCTGTTTTGGTGAGAACTTAAAATAATTCAAATGTCAGTTAAAATTAAAATCCTTGTGTAATGTTTATCCCCAAGTATTGGTTGAATATTAAAAATCACATGATTTTCTTACAGTGGTTTTTGGACCGCATGGCTGATGATGATTGGTGGCCAATGCAGATACTAATTAAGTGCCCTAATCAAATTGTGAGGCAGGTAAGAAAAATTTTCTTTGAAAAAGAAGTAGTTTTCAAGTTGATTACTCTGAATTTGCCCATGAATATACTTTAACCCAGCATTGAAAGCATTGAAAAGATTGATCTCTTACCACAAAAGTCACTTTGCTGTTATTTTCACCAGCCTCTTGGCAATCAGCTATCATTCCATTCAAGTGATTAAAATAATTCACATTTCCAGGTTATGGGAAGATAGCTATAACTGCCTGTTTTCTCAGTTATGTGTATTGTACTCTGGGGACACAGGATCGATGTGTGATATGTGAATTGTACTGATACTTTTTCAGTTCCTTAGATGCTCTAACCATGGTAGGGTACGGTAATAACCTTGAAAGTTAAATGAATAGTATATAACTTATTTCTGTGACAGATTCTGAACTATCACATGAATCAATTTATTTTTCTTAAACCAATGGAAAAATTAACAAGAAAGAAAAAACACATATATCCACTTATGATACAAAACCAAAAATTTAATCTGAAAGATGCTACTTTAAGTTATTCCTGATACATAATTCTTATAAAACTTTTTGATGTGTAAAATTTAGTGGTTTTTTAGTCCTATTCCCAAACATGGCAACTATTATCTGTCTAATTTTATAATACCCTGAAAAGAAATCCCATACATATGAGCAGTCCCTTCCATTTTATCCTGTTCATTCTCTTCAGCCCCTGGCCACCATTCATCTACTTTCTATCTCTATGGATTTGCCTATTTTCACCATTTCACTTGAAGAAAATCACACAGTATGTGTTTTTTTGTGACTGGCATGTTGTAGCTTATATCTGTAATTTATTTCTTCTTACTGCAAAATAATATTCCATATATGAGATTTTGTTTCTCTCTTCAGCAGTTGATGAACATCTGTGACGTTTCCACTTCTTTGCTAGTTTGAATAACACTGCTGTGAACATTCGTGTACAGATATTTGTGTGGACATATGTTTTCAGTTGTTTTGGATATATACATAGAAGTGAATTGCTGGGTTGTATGGTCACTATGTTTGACATTTTTAGAAACTATCAGATTTTTTATCATGATGTCTGCACCTGTTTACATGCCCAGCAGCAATCTATGAGGGTTCCAGTTTTGCTACATCTTCTTCAGCATTTGATATCATCTTGATTTTAGCCATCCTAATGGGTGTGAAGTAGTATATCATGGTTTTGGTTTGTATTTCCTTTGGAAATAATGATATTGAACATCTTTTCATATGCTTACTGGCTATTTGTATATCTTAGCGAATTCTTAGACTTTTCTTTTAGCTGCACTGGCTATTCGTTGCAGCACGAGGGGCTTCTCTAGTTGTGGCGTGCCGGCTCAGTATCCCGGCAGCATATGGAGTCTTAGTTTCCCAACAAGGGATCAAACCTGTGTCCCCTGCATTGGAAGGTATATTCTTACTACTGGACCACCAAGGAAGTCCCACCTCAGACATTTTTAATTCATTTTTTTTTTTATAAACTTAAATTGTTTTCTCTTAGTCATTGAGGTTCTGATAAGCAGATACCCTTCCCCACTCCACTTTTCTGAAAGAAATGGATGCCAGGTTTCTTTCTTCTGTATCTCCACTAGTAAAGAAGGTTTCATGAAGCTTTGTAGTTAGCAGTCTCTACTACTAATACCTATAGTTTATTGTTACTTTTTCCATTATAAAACTGAACATTGCTTTTCAAGCTAACCCTACCTTTTTGTCCTCAGTCTGTAGTGGAGACTCCAGGAAAGCTTTAGAATGTCAAAAGATAAACTGTGAGAAAAATATAAGTGAGCAACAGAAATTTTGATGCTGTTCATTTTTCAGTATCTTTGTTACCTGACATGACTTGTCTCTTAGGTTGTTATATCTTCTCACTTGTAGATGTTTCAGCGTTTGTGTATCCATGTAATTCAGAGACTTAGACCTGTGCATGCTCATCTCTATCTACAGCCAGGGATGGAAGATGGGTAAGAAGTATACCTTTTGAACTGAACATTTTAAGCTTTTTGATTACCTGCCTACAAAGTATTTTTAAATATCCACACTGAAATATTTAAGTTCTCCTGTTTTAAAAAGTCTGTAATAATATAAATCAAGGAGGAAAATTTTTGTTTTACTTTTATTTAATTGCATTTTCGAAATCCTCTACAGGGAACTTTGACTTAGTCTTTTTGTTTTGATTTCAGTGAGGGAGAACTGGAATCCAACTGTTTGTATTGCTATAATTGGTGGTATTCATAATTACAAAGATGATAAATTCAGATTTTAATATTTCTCCCCCCAGAATATCTATCCCCAGACTTCATAGTTTCTCTGAGATACATAAAATTATGTTTCAGGTCTGATGATATGGATGCTTCAGTAGAAGATATAGGCGGTCGTTCATGTGTCACTCGATTTGTGAGAACTCTGTTATTAATTATGGAACACGGTGTAAAGCCTCACAGTAAACATCTTACAGAATATTTTGCTTTCCTTTATGAATTTGCCAAAATGGGTGAAGAAGAGGTGAGGCTGTATCTTGTTTATTTTTGGTATTATATACTTATTTTCGGTATTTAAAACATAATTGTGTTTATATTTTTAAATCAATATTTTTGTTTGTAGAGCCAGTTTTTGCTTTCATTGCAAGCCATATCTACAATGGTACATTTTTACATGGGAACCAAAGGGCCTGAAAATGTAAGTACAGTTCTGCCTCATATCAGGGATATTTAGAGGCCGTGGTTTCAAGTTGTACCATGGCAAGATAATAGATTTCCTTTTAAGTCCCCTCTAGCCCTGATATTAGGAGAAGGCAATGGCAACCCACTTCAGTACTCTTGCCTGAAAAATCCCATGGATGGAGAAGCCTGATAGGCGCAGTCCATGGGGTCGCTAAGAGTCAGGCACGACTGAGCGACTTTGCTTTCACTTTCATGCATTGGAGAAGGAAATGGCAACCCACTCCAGTATTCTTGCCTGTGCTGCCGTCTATGGGGTCGCACAGAGTCGGACACGACTGAAGTGACTTAGCAGGAGTAGCAGCAGCAGCTCTGATATTAAATAATTTTAGGAGTTTGTTTGGTTGATATTTTTAATGGATCTAGTGAGAGAAGAAATAATCAAGTAATACATTTCACTGGTATGGCCTGGGATCACAACCAGTAAATTTAGCAAAATGACCCCATCACCTGCTTTAGTTTCCTGTCAGCATATTGTGTTTTGGTAAATGTTTTTTCTGACCACATTCTTAAAGCCCTTTGCTGTATTAAATTTGTAAGTCTTCCAAAAATTCAGGTAGCTAGTCTATTCATAATATTGAAAGTATTTCATCAATTGTATATTGTTTGTAATGACCATATTCGATTGAATGCTCTATATGTTCTATCTTATTAAATTCTTGTTGCAACCCTAAGAGGTAAGTACTATTGTTATCTCCATTTTACAGACGGGGAACTTGAGGCATAAAGAAGTTAACTTATTTTAGATAACAGTGAGTTAGCATTTGATCCATGATTAGACTCCTGAACAAAACTATTAGCCACTATGCGGTCATGGTTCTCCAGATATATACTGTTGTTATCTAATTCCAGCCTAGGTGGTTACTTGTTCAGTATTGCATTTCAAACTTCTCATGGATATCTCTTTGACATACCTACTGTTTGGATTTTCTGAAAATTGCAAATATAGATTCCTTTATTTGTGTGACTGACATTTTTATTAAATACTTTTTATCATATTCATATGAACTTTGATCCTGATTTATCTTCCAAAGAACTTACCTATAAGAAAAAGTTATTATTAAAGAATTTATCTCTTTAGGTAAGGTAAATACTCACAGTATTGGGAATTATTGTTCTTTACAGCTCTGCCTGTTAAATCTAAAATTGTCCTGAGTGTCATTTAGACTTTTAAAGTTAGAGTTAGGCCTTTGAGTGTTATTTTTCATGATACATGTTCCTGCCACCATCTACCCTGCATTGTCGTATAAAATAATGAAGCTATTTGCTGTCAACCTAATGTTAAAAAGCGAATATATTAAAAATGAATTGTGTTTATGTTCTAGCCTCAAGTTGAAGTGTTGTCAGAGGAAGAAGGAGAAGAGGAGGAGGAGGAAGAAGATATACTCTCTCTGGCAGAAGAGAAATACAGGCCAGCTGCCCTTGAAAAAATGATAGCTTTAGTTGCTCTTTTGGTTGAACAGTCTCGCTCAGAAAGGTGAAATGTTTCAACATTCAAAATGCTTAAAGCATGTTTGGTTTTATTCTTTTTAAAGATAATTGTTTTATCATTCTTAATTCAGTGGCTTTTGTTACTTAATTTTTTAAAAATAATAACATGATTCATCAACTCTTGTAGCATAAGTATTTCAGTCCTTTGTACCAAACTTTTACTTTGCCTCTGAGTCATGTTAGAAATATACATTGAAGAAATATACAGTAAAATATCTAGCAAAATTATATGTGCATTCATCTTTTAACCTAGCAACCCCACTTCTGGGATTCTGTTCCCAAAATACAGAAAGATGTATATTTATTGAAGCAGTGTTTATAAACAGCAAAAGACTGAAAATGTCCACAAAGATGGGACTAGTTGAAGAAACAGCATCCCCTCTATAAGAGTACTCCATTGCAGAAAAAAGAAGAATATGGAATCTGTATATTACCATGAAGAGATCTTCAGGATAGATATTACTAAGGTGAAAAAAATGAAGGTGGACAAAAGTATATATAGAATACTATTTTTTTTCTTTTGGGCCGCATGGTTTGGCTTGCAGGATCCCCCGAGTCCTAACCATTGGACTGCCAAAAAATTCCCTACAGTATGCTGCTTTTTAAGACAGGGGAGGCTGAGAGAGAGAAAATGAGTGAAAGTGTGTGTGTGTATGTGTGTGTGCACGCGTGCGTTCATTTGTGTGTGTGTGCAACCAAGCCTCATTATACATGGATCTCCAATTTGCAAATTTGCCTACTTAACTAAAATTTATTTGTAATCCCCAAATCAATACTTGTGAAGTTTTATATTCATTTGTGGATTACAGAATGTACCAAAAATTTTGAGTTGATGTGACAACACATTTCCCCAGCTGAGGTCAGATGTTATGACACTATGCCTTCTTGTTTCAGTTCTCATATTGTAAACAAACTTTTTTGCAGTATGTGCCACATTTTTCACATTTATGCTCTTTATTTGGTCATTTGGCTGTTTAAAAATGGTCCTAAGCATAGTGCCAAGTGCTATCTAGTTTGTTCCAAAGTTCAAGAATGTGCTAATGGTCAACGTTAAATCAGGTGTCTTGAAACAGAAGCACACATATGAAACAAGGTAACATATTGATTTATCAATGAAAATGTTATGACCTCGAGGTTCACAGGAACAAACTGTGTTGTTTTCCCTATAAGCAATGATTCGGTGTTCACTCATTCATTGTTTGCATCTCCGTATAGAGCATAAGTACTGCAAATGACAAGAATTGAGATTTTTTTTTTTTTAATTGAAGACTAAGTTTTTAAAAATAAACTTTAAAAACAAGTTTCCAGTGGTTGGGGGGAGGAGAAAACAGACTGGAGGGGACAGGAATGGAAGTTTGACTTCTTTGAATGCAGTGCATTGTTTTGTTTTTTAGATTTATTTTTGGAATCATGTGAATGTTTTATATAATTACAAACTTAATAAAATACAGTCCCTAAAAATCAAAAGCAGACTGAAATAAATGAGACTAACTGTATATTGAGTTGGTGACATAAACATTGGAGAAGAATTAATTAAAGTGACTTTAGAACACATTGATTTAACTGTAATTTTTAGTGGTATGTACTTGAAAGACAAAGAAAAACTGTAAAATTAAAGTGTTTTGCTAATTATATTGTTAGTATTAATATAATTAGAATTATTATTCTGAAACCAAGATTTTCAGAAAAAGAAAAGAGGAGAAATATCAATATAAAATTGTAGAATGTTTATCTTCTTTAACACTAAATTTGAATTTGGCAATATCAGAGTTCATGGTATATTTTGTCTTAAGCAAACAAAAAATGTATTATGTATCTCCATTTTCTGAAAATGTCTAGAAAGTCTGTCCAACCCAAAATCAATGAGTGCCACTGGCATCTAGATATCATTTACCACTGAAAAAAAAATCAAGGTTCCTTAGGAAAATGGCCAGTTCCAGGTTTTGGGCAAGAAATGAATGGGAAGCCTTGAACATTTTGTCATTTTGGAAAGCAGGGAGGCTATCAAAGACTGCTGGGGTCGTGTTAAAAGGTCTCAAGAGTCAACTTGAAGTATCTCCTGGTCACAGACTGGACAACTTGAACATCAATAATAACAAGAAGTAAACTCCAAGTGGACTAAAACATGTCACAGATGTTTACATCCATGAGTTCATAATGATATCTAAAAGCAAAATTTTAAAAATTATTGCCAACCTTTGGAGTATATTAAGAAACCAAATGATAATTTTGAAAGATTTTAATAAAGGAACAGTATCAAGTGTTTATCTTACCTGCAAGAATTATACTTCATGGCAACCAGATTGTAAGTGAGACATGATCGTCGTCATAGAGGTATTTGAGCTAATAAATGACCAGGTAGTGCTGGAGTTGGGATACTAGTATTTTGCATCCCAAATGAAATAATGGATCTAGGAAATGATCATTGTGGTCTGAAAACATTAGAAAAAGAGGGACAGCTTTTCATTGTGCCTCGTGATGAAAGTTCATACCACTGCTTACAAGGTATTCTTAATTAAAAAGTCAAACCTAGATCTGATCAAGTTTCTGGGTTTAACTACCAGTTTACAGGAAATATGGGGACAGAGGAATATGTTAACACAGTGAGGATATAATCAGTAAGATGGAAATGTGGGAAATTCTACACGACAAATCACCTACTCTTCAGCAGATTAAATTGCAAGATAAAGACAAAATCGGAGGGGAAACCAGTTGTCTAAAAGAGATTTAAAAGACGTTTCAACAGTGGCAATAGAGGACTTTATTTGTATCCTGATTCAAACAGATTATAACTTTTTTTTTTTAGAAACTTGAGGAAATTGTACATTGACTGGATCTTGTATGATAATAAGGAATTTTAATTTAGGTGTGAGTAATAGTGTTACATTTTTGAATTTTATGTTTGAGATATATATTGATTTATGGGCTCAGTGATAACAATATCTGAGTTGTTTCAGAATAGTTCAAATTGATTAAGTAGGAGGTACAAATGAAACAACACTGACCATGGGTTGGTAATTTGACTGTTGGGATGCTTACACTATTTTTGTATGTGTTTGAGATTTTATTTACTAAGTTGAAGAAATATGCAGTAATTTTAAACTTGAAAGTGAAATTCTTTATTTCTTCAGAGTTTGCTTTGTTTTAAAGATCCTCATGTCAGAAAAGCTCTCTAAATTAAATCCATCTTAGTGCACGAACATATTGAGTTAATTAATAGAAATAAAATAGATTTGGACTTCTATATATAAATCTTGGAATTTTGAAAAATTGTCCAAAAGGTGTCTAACGAACAAGTCCAGCTAGCAGAAAGTTCAAAAATGATTTTATGATGGTGTCTTGGTATACTTGTAACTGAATCAACAATGTTCTTATGTATCATGACTCAAATGGCTCTAAATTAGTATAGAGAAAAGAAAAACTTATTTCCACTAATGTTTTCTTTCAGGCATTTGACATTGTCACAGACTGACATGGCGGCATTAACAGGAGGAAAGGTAACACCTTCTTAATATTTAGACCACTCGATAATCCCAAAAATAACAAAACAATTCTTAAATGAACAACTTTTGCTTTTGACAGGGATTTCCCTTCTTGTTTCAACATATTCGCGATGGCATCAATATAAGACAAACTTGTAATCTGATTTTCAGCCTTTGTCGATACAATAATCGACTTGCAGAACATGTAAGTACTGAGAAACAGTCAAAGTTTTTTGGTAATTTTTGGAAGAATATTCTGAAATTCTCCCCCTCCCCTTTTTTTGTTTTAGATTGTATCTATGCTTTTCACATCAATAGCAAAATTGACTCCTGAGGTATGTAGACATTTGTTAATTCATATTTTTCAAATTACTATGAGCACTGACCATGCTTTCAGATGAACCTTTCTAACTGTTCTTGAGGAAAAGTTTATCAAGGCTTCCCCCATAATATAGTAACCTATTTTAAACTATTTAACTTGAATAAATTGAATTACCTCTTCATGTCTTATCACAAATGTCATTTTCCCAGTTAAATTAGCATATAATTCTAACATATCAGTGTGTCACCTCGGTACTAAGCTTTAAAGTTGTTTGGTTTGAAGCATATATCATATTGTACCTTGAAAGAAAGTGAACTAACTAAAATTCTGTTTAGGTAGATAAGTATTTTTTTCAAAATGTAAATGTTATAGCTACTTTGAGAATACATTTCAAATATTAATAGGAATTGTACCTCAGCGAGCAAAAGTTGCTACAGGAAACTTTTAATTTAAATTTTTCTATAAACATGGTTGTCTCATTAACTAGAGTTCCCCCCCCGCCCCAAATTGACATCCAGAAAACTACGTTTTCTGTTACATGTGCCTCCCACGCAATTGACACTGTATCCTGAGCTCATCCTGCTGCTCTATGATAGTTCATGGTCATATGTATGAGTACTAATCTCTCTAACCTAATACATCAGATTTAAATGTGAACTGCAGAAGAGTTACATTTGTTTTCTAGCGAAAGTAGTTGATTCACCAGCTCTAAATATGCAGTCATGTATGTGTCTTATAGGCAGCCAATCCTTTCTTTAAATTGTTGACTATGCTAATGGAGTTTGCTGGTGGACCTCCAGGAATGCCTCCCTTTGCATCTTACATTCTGCAGAGGATATGGGAGGTAAGTCTTGTAGATGTTCTCGTATTTATTTTTCTAACACAATCACTCCAATTTTAAGTACTAGTTTCTTCTTGCTTGGGTAACTCAAAATGGTTTTAGTAAGTCACAGGTCAAGAGAAGAAAAGATCCTTTAGATAGAAGATCTAGAGGAAGAAGAGTTCCTGGCTAGTGTCTCAGATGTTTAAAGAGTTTCTTGTAGAATCATAAACAACCTTTAGTCCATATGAAGTTCTCATTCCCCTACTCTAAAAGATTCCATGAAGTGGTAGAAGCCCTAGAAATAAAAACTAGCTGCTTTTAGTAGTTGATAGAAAATACAGAGGAAGCACCAACCACTACCTTTCTTTCAGAATTACTGCTGAGGTTACAGAGTTTCTTACCTGAGTGTTGCAAATGCCCACTCGCTGGGCCAAGGGCTTGGTGGACTTTTTCTCTTGATAGGCCAGATAGTAGATATTTTAGGTTTTGTGGGCCATATGGTCTCTGTCAACCACTCAACTGCTGTTTTTCCATAAAATCAGCCATAGACAAAATATAAATGAGTGGGCATGGCTATGTTCCAATACAAACTCAAAAACAAGCAAACCACAGAATTTGTCCTGCAATCCATAATTTTCCAACCTTTGCTCTAGATTCTTAGATTTCCTATTTCCAGGAAAAAAATCTTTCCAGCAGTATACTGAGCTAGTTTTCATTCTCAATTACAGTAGCAGATTGGTCAAACAATAAGAAAAGTAAAGATGGAAACTTCAGGGAATTAAAGCACTTTATACTTTAAAAAAATTTTAATTTTATTTATTTTTGTCTATGCTGGGTTCTTGTTGCTGCACAGGCTTTTCTCTAGTTGTGGCAAGCAGGGGCTACTCTCTAGTTGTGGTGTGAGGGCTTCCCATTGCAGTGGCTTCTCTTGTTGCTGAGCATAGGCTCTAGAACATCTGGACTTTGGTAGTTGCAACATGTGAGCTCAGCAGTTGCAGCTCCCAGGCTCTAGAGCACAAAGTGTCATAGTTGTGCTGCAAAGGCTTAGTTGCTCTGTGGCGTGTGTGATCTTCCCGGACCAGGTATTGAACCCATGTCATCTGCACTGTCAGGCAGACTCCCATCCACTGCACCACCAAGAAAGCCCTGAAAACACTTTTAAATAAGTTTGTAAACTTAAGACCTAAAAGTCATTGGGTTTCTCTTATTGGTCCTTTGCTAGAATCCTTGGTTAATATAATTTGATTTTGTAAACTATTGAGAAATACTCTTTGAATATATTCCTGTTAATAAAAATAAATTGCTTTCAAAATGGGAGAAAAAAACATGAGTGTGAAACTTCTTTCAGGTTCTAGTTTTCAGGAAACTGTTTTAGCTTTAAAGTGTCTAATGTATATACCAAAAGTAAGTTTGAAAGAGTAACTGCTCATTCACTTAGACTTATATTCTGTTCTTGTCATTTTACCTTAGGTGATTGAATACAATCCTTCTCAGTGTCTGGATTGGTTGGCAGTGCAGACACCCCGAAACAAACTGGCACACAGCTGGGTTCTACAGAATATGGAAAACTGGGTTGAGCGGTTTCTTTTGGCTCACAATTATCCTAGAGTCAGGACTTGTAAGTCAAATATTCAGAATTTAACAAACCATTTGTTGTTCCAAGTTTTGTTTTTAAGGTGATTACAGTATGCTCATTGTATATAATGCAAAAAGACTCTTAGAGATAGTTTATTTTTGAGATACTGTTTTAAAGACCAAAGTTTTATTAGTATTTGAAAACCTATGACAGTATTTTACAAATATCTGTAAATTTTTTTTTTTTTTTTACATATAGGAAACTGTCTTTTCTTGGGTGACATCACCACCACTGTCATTTTTATTTCCTTTTTTGGTAGAGCCACAAAAGCATGATCAGCATTAGTGAAGAGAGTAAAGGATCAGAAAATCTTGTCTTAAAAATAACTTGAGAAGGCTAAGAGTAAAAGTACCAATAAAAACATTACAAGCTGAGAGAAAATATTCTCTAAAGTTATGGGAGTTAAATGATGACTATCTTTATTGTATCCAGGCCAGAAGGGAATAAGCAAAGATCTTGGAAGATAGATGGACAAATAGCAAAAATAGATATTTCACATAATAGGAAACTGCTCATAAATACACAGAGAGTGTTTTATTTTGATAGTATTAAATAAAAATCAAAGTGGTTCATTCTTAAAAATTCTTTAATCATTCAATTTAGTCATTAAAATTGTATTTCCTAGTTTTCTGTTGAGAGCTCAAACAATGAGTGACACTCTGATAGCAGCAATCACATCGAATACCCAGATCCATGTTTTTGAATAACATTTCTAGTAAAATGAATCACAGTTCCTGGGAGAAATGGCTGATGATAGGACTGGGGCAGGGAATAAACAAGATGAGCCTGGAGCATCTTGTAGAACCAGAAAGTAATGAAGTGCTCCAAAAACAATGATGAGGCTATGTTGAAGGGACATAGAACCAACCTGAAGATCTCCCAGTTTCCAAACCTGGAACAATTTGGGTCAAAAAATAATTAACATAGCACTGAATTGTAATCCAAAATATAAAATAAATGTCCATGAGTCCATGCTAATACAAATGAATGATTGAATAAACAAATAAATGAGGAGGCACATCCCCCATACAGAAGAATTCCAAATCATTTTTGTATATCTTTCCCCTCCAGAGGTGGAGTGTAATTCCATAACCTTTGAGTATCAGCTTTAGTGTCTTGCTTTCAAAGAACAGAGTATTATGGATAGAGAAAATAACTTTTTAAGTGAAAAAACTTGACAAACGTTAACTCTGGCAGGTAATTAAGGTTAAAGTGTCACCGATAAGTCATACTGATAGCATGTGCCCTTGGTATAATGTGATACAAGGAGCACTTCATAATGTGGTTTTCCTCCCCAAATCCTATAACCTGAGTCTACTCACAATAGACATCTCATAAACTCATTTGAGGGACTTTCTACAAAAATACTGGACCACTACTCAAAACTACTGTGGTCTTCAAAAGAAAGTCTGACAAAGTGTCACAGTCAAGAGGAGGTTAAGGAGACGTGACATCTGAATCTGGTGTATCCTAAATGAGATCCTAGAAGCAGAAGAACGTTAGGACAAAACCACTAAAATCTAAAGTGTGGAACTGAGTTAATAGTAATGTGCCAGTGTTGGTACACTACAAGTGTACTGTAGTAATAATGTCACAGTAGAAGTGGGAGAACATGTGTCAGTCATGGGTACGCATGGATTGGCAGTGGTACTCTGCTCGTAGGCTTTTCTTCCTGTCAGTTTAGGCAACACCACAGTAATGGGATATTTGTAAGAGTGGACACATATGCTGGTTGGTGTTTATGTCCTGACTCCAGACCATAAAACAATTAAAAACCTATGTTGAACTGCCTTTCCTCCTCCCCCCAAAAAAAGGGAAGGAAAAGCTTTTTACCCAGCTGGTACACCTAACATACATAATAGTGCTGAAGAAAGCATCTCATACATCGCAGTGACTTTGTAAGTTAATATTATCCTTATAAAATGCAGTTTAGCAGTATGTACCAAGATCCTTAAATTTTTTTTTTCCCTTTTTCACCTCCGTAATACCATTTCCGGGATTCTAGTATAAGTAAGTCATCCAGTATATGAATGTCCAATAGCATTGGTTTTAATTGTGAAAAATTAAAATTTAGATGTTTAGCTGGGAAATAATTATGCATCATTTAAAAATTAATGAAGACTGTAGAAATATGAAAGCATGCTTTTGAATGTTTGAACATAGGAGCCAAATATTTAAATAGAGTCAATATGACTCAGTAAGAATTAGGGTAACGTATAGAAGAAAAGCTACAGAGAAATACTTTTAAATCCTACAAAATTGTAAAGAATAACTGTTTAAAATGTTTAGAGAAAAGAAAAATGGTGACATGATAGATGCCCTAGAATAGTTAAGTTACCTCGTAGAAATGGAAGTTTTATTATAAGCTCTCTAGAACTGGGAATTCTTAAGTTATATTCTAGCAAGACAGTTTTTAGAAAGATGGTCTGTTCTTTCATATTGACCTTCATGTTTATTCTCAAAGATAGATATAACTTAAAAGTTGTGTTTTTCTCCCTAGCAGAACTTACCTTTTAATTTAAAAGCATGGAACTTTTATAGAAATAAGTAGATGGTTAAGTATCTGATAAAGCAAAACAAGATGTTAATTATAGAATTTATGTGGTAGGTCCATGGGTCATTTATTTGGTAGAGTGTTTTCAACCTTTCAGGGTATTTGAGATTTTTTTTCACAATAAAATATTGGTTTAAAAATTTAAACTGAATAATTTTTTTAATCAAAAATTTTTTTCTCAATTGCAGTTTTATACAAAATTATTCAAGATGACACCTACATGCCAAGTTTTTATATTTGAAATACATACCAAATTGAGCCTAACTGAAACAGACTAACCAGAGCAGTGTATAGTTAGTTGATAAATATATAGAAAATGGGAGTGTTGTGCAAAAGTAAAGTCTAATTTGAAGTAAATCTGTAAAAGAGTATACAGTTAATTTAGAAACCCTAACATCATTTGCTTTGGCAGTACAAAGGAAGTTATCAAATTATAAGTAGAATAGTGGGAGACAGAATTAGTAGGTGTATTGAAAAGGGCTGCACTAAGCCATTAGATGCCTTTAGAAGGCTCTGTATTGAATGTTGGTAAGAAGATAAACTCTTGAGTCTGACAATCAGTGTTTGAATTCCATTTCTGCCATACTGTGTAAAATTGGGTAGTCTTAATATTTTAAGTCTGAGTAAAAGTGAAGATAATAAAAGTAATACCAAGTACATAAAGCTGTGTTGTTGAATTTAAGAATTTGATAAATTTTAGCAGTTCTTGTTTTTGTTACCATTATCATTATCATCATCATCATCATTTCTCAGGGTCACAATCTGGGCCCCCCTCTTTTTATCTGTGTAATCTTGGTCTTTGCTTCTCCAAGATTCAAATTTTCCAATGTATCATCACTTACGTCCAGAATGATTGTGTGGATTAAATGAGATAATATTTATAAAGTACCTAGCTCATACTAACTCCTTTTACAGATGGACTCAACTAATGAGTCATCCTCTCAGAATTATACCATAGGCTTAATAACATTTTTCAGATATGTTGAAGGAAGGGATTCTTTTCTTTGCATGCAGGGTTAGCCTAGAAGACTTCTAAAGATTTTCCAAAGTTGGTGTTCTCTAATTGGCATATGTATATATAATCTTTATACTACAAAATTCTTTTAGATAAATCTCATTCTATTTTTATAATGTAAGCTTACTATTATCTACAAAATAATACTATTTTGTAATAATTGATAAGGAAGAAGAAAACTGAGGCCTTAAATTAAAGATTTGACCCTGTCAGACAGCATAGGTCTTCTGGCCCCAAATGCTGTGTTCTTCCTGTTAAACTGTTATTCCCTGAGAAGAAATAAAATGATAAATGGGAAAATTCTGTATCTTGGGAAAGCTAAACAAAAGAGGTTTAAAACTTTCTAGTAGTTACTGCAATTGTTGTCACCACTTAAAAATAGTAGTGGCAGAATGGAAGGCTTCTGGTTTTGTCATTCCTTGGGATCGTTCTCTGGTACTAGTGGTAGAGCAGAAAGATATTAAAAGAGATGTTCATGTCTCTTTAATTTTTATTCATTTTGATTTTTACAGGGAAGAGTGGCTTTGTGTTTAATGACTGCTCTTCAGTCTATTTCATATCTTATAAACATCTGACAGTTTTGTTTTACATTTTATAGCTGCAGCTTATCTTCTGGTGTCCCTTATACCAAGCAATTCATTCCGCCAGATGTTCCGGTCAACAAGGTCTTTGCACATCCCAACCCGTGACCTTCCACTCAGTCCAGACACAACAGTAGTCCTACACCAGGTCTACAACGTGCTCCTTGGTTTGCTCTCAAGAGCCAAACTTTATGTTGATGCTGCTGTTCATGGCACTACAAAGCTAGTGCCCTATTTTAGCTTTATGACTTACTGTTTAATTTCCAAAACTGAGAAGCTGATGTTTTCCACATATTTCATGGATTTGTGGAACCTTTTCCAGCCTAAACTTTCTGAGCCAGCAATAGCTACAAATCACAATAAACAGGCTTTGCTTTCGTTTTGGTACAATGTGTGTGCTGACTGTCCAGAGAATATCCGCCTTATTGTTCAGAACCCAGTGGTAACCAAGAACATTGCCTTCAATTACATCCTTGCTGACCATGATGATCAGGATGTGGTGCTTTTTAACCGTGGGATGCTGCCTGCCTACTATGGCATTCTGAGGCTCTGCTGTGAGCAATCTCCTGCATTTACACGACAACTGGCTTCTCACCAGAACATTCAGTGGGCCTTTAAGAATCTTACACCACATGCCAGCCAATACCCTGGAGTGAGTAAAATTATAACTCTTGTATCTGTATCTTCAAATTAATTGGAAATTCCTGTTTTTCCCTTTGGGGGGTGTAGTGACAAAATATCGGAGTATAGTCTAATTAACTGTTCTTAAAGGTGTATTTGTTTTCTTGACTATATTTGTAAAATGTTGTTATAAAATTGATAAGTGGGGAAACAACTGATAAGTGTATAGATCATTTTTTTTAGTTTGATGATTGAAATTTTCTCTCTAATGGAACTTATCTATGTTAATTTGTGGTTTTGTTAATGAGTCTTTCAAATATACCTAATCAGAAAATTCAGCTTTGTGGTATAGTTTTAAGGAAGTGAGTATTTACTATTTAGATATTTATTATCAAGATGTACATGCTTTGCTAAGCTGTGAGCTAGACAATATTTTCTTAGCTGAAATGTTGCCTAGGGTTTTTTGTTTTTTGGTTTCTTTGTTCACGTTTGCTTGCTGGGTTGCTCAGTTGTGTCTGGCTCTTTGCAACCTCATGGACAATTCTCCAGGCAAGAATACTAGAGTGGATTACCATTCCCTTCTCCAGGGGATCTTCCCGATCCAGGGATCAAAGCCAGGTCTCCTGCATTGCAGGCAGATTCGTTATCATCTGAGCCACCAGGGAAGCCCATTCACTTGTTCACATTACATTCAAGTGAATGAAATGGTTAAGAGGTGGGCCTGTCAGAATACAAATATATACCATCTAAGTCTGATTCCTTTTTCTTTGCAGACTATAGGTTTTATATTAAAGTTTCCTCTCTCCATGTTAGGCTGTCATTCTTGGATATTTCTTTCCATTATTGTTTCTTACTCTTTGTTGTAAATTCAAGTTTGCACCAAGAGGGTATAAATCTGGGAAGGAGGTTGGAAGCAGGGTACAGAACCCTTTTTCAAGCTGTTGTCAACCCAAAAGCCATAAACTGCTAATAGGAGAAATTCTTTGCTAAATGGGAGGTGATGGGAGTGTAGAAGAAGGAACTTTTTCAAGACATTCCAGATTTACTTAAAAGCTCAATCAAATGACTATAGTAAATGGTATTTTAAATATTGGTATCCTTGAATTGGATGCTGTACTTTTTTCCTGTTGAAGGAATAAAGGACCTTAACTGTCCTTTAGACATAATATAGTGAATTGTTTTTCTCACCCAGAAAGAATAACCTAATTTTTTGTCAAGAAAGTTCGATTGCCTATAATAAAGAAAGTGAATATATTAAGTACCAAAAGTGGTTCATCATCAGGTGACTTGAACTGGATCATCTGTCAGTCTGGAAAGATCACTCTAAATATTGCCACAAAGAGTTTCTAAAAAACAATATTCAGGTGCAATTGAGGTGTGTGAAATCTTTGTGACAAAGTAATAATTTCTCATTTAAAAGGGACAAAAGATTGGCATTGTGTCTCTGGAACATACATTTGACATTGCAAAACTAGTAATTTAAATAGTTTTAGGACTAAAGTTGAACTGTATTTACTTGTAGTTTTTAATCTTGAAATTCTATTTTAAGATAATTTTCTTCCAGTGAGTAATATATTAAATTTTTAAAATAGAACCCATTGCTAATTTTTTAATTGTTTATGAATGCCACTGCAATTTAAGTTAATTTGTATAATTTTAAGAGCTGGCTTAATGAGCACAACACTTATAAATGAGAAACAGATACTGTAAAATGTTATAGGGCTAAAAGGTCATCACTATGCTTTTTACCCTTTTCAGGCAGTAGAAGAACTATTTAACCTGATGCAACTGTTCATAGCTCAGAGGCCAGATATGAGAGAAGAAGAATTAGAAGATATTAAACAGTTTAAGAAAACAACCATAAGTTGTTACTTACGTTGCTTAGATGGCCGCTCCTGCTGGACTACTTTAATAAGGTAAAAAGATATTTTTTGATGTTTTTGTTTTGTTTTTCCAAGTAAGGGAACATCATTTTGACACTTAAAGAGAAATAATTTAAATTGTTTATAAGTGAAAGTTTACCAGTTCTTTAAGGTTATTGGGAAAGCATTTAAACTTCTTGACACTTAGGCAGACTTTGTATTTTGAAAGTTAGCTAGCTGCTTTTGAATAGTTTTTATTTTGATTTGGATTGTCTCTGTGTGTTTTATCAGAATCATTAGGGTTAGAAGGAACCTTAATATTTGATCTTTCACCTAAAGCTTGAATCCTTCTCTCTTGGCAGTTCATCCTAACTTATGCTTGGACAGTTCAATTCTAGAGGCCTCTAGATAGCTTACTCCATCTCTGAATAAGTTTCACTGTTAAGATACTTTTCTTTTAGTTAGCCCAGATCTATCCTTTTTAACTATAGGAATTAGCCAAAATAACAAAACATCATCTTTATAGTTAATTGTTCAGAGCTCAGAAATTACTGAATAGTTATAAAGGAACTGCTACAAATTCCCTTTAACTGTAGAAATAAAGTCTGTATTAACTTCTTTTCTGTGTATTGCATCTGAGACTTGGGACTGACGTCTTTTATTAGACACACCTTTTTTTGGCAGTACTCTCTTGAACACTGTAGAATCTTAAGGTAATCAACCCACAATAGATAAGGTTATCTTCTTCAGAAAACTTTAAAGTTTGAATCTTTGTTAGTACATAAGATCAAATTAACTGCTTTTGGCAAGACTCTTTAAAGAAACTTTCAAAATTTTAGCATTAATTTTAAAACATTGTTTTCCCAAGATTTGCTACTTAAAAACTCATTTTCAAAAGAAAATTTGGTGTTTTCCTGATTATTATTAAAAAGGAAAGAAAAACATTTCACTAAAGTAGAATTTCTGACTGTACTATATAATAGCAGTTTCCAGTACTAATAGTGAAAGTCTGTTAATAAGAGTAATGAACCTACTTATAGATGACTATTATGTAGATTATTTTCAGCACCAACAGAAGTTTTGGGGTTCACCCCCTCAGGTTGCATTGAGGATTTCTTTTTAAATATTATCTTTTTATTAAATTACTAAGGACTAGATGTAGCTGTCTTTTTTCTAGGTAAGAAAGTAGCAAACCAAAATGACAGTTTACTTATTCTTTTTTTTCCCCCATATAAGTGTTCTGTTCTGATTCAGAGTTCTCAAATTGGACTTTATATATTTTTCTAGTGCCTTCAGAATACTATTAGAATCTGATGAAGACAGACTTCTTGTTGTATTTAATCGAGGGTTAATCCTGATGACTGAGGTAAATGCTTTATTGTGTTTCACTATAGATTTATTCCAATTTAATGTTCTCACCAAAACTTTTTTTGTGTATATTTAGAGTTTATTATAGATTGTTTTATAGGTGTCTGGATTTTAAATATGCAAATCAGTAAATGCTAATTTATATTCTAAGAATAACTTCATCATGGTACTAAGCGTGCTGTTTTCTTTTTCCATAACAATTACATACATTCATTTCATTTGTAGGACTAGAAATGAATGAAATTTGTAGGATTTAATTGACACACAGTTTCTCAAGAGTGTGCTTATTTGTGTTCCTCATTAGAGGAAGCTAGTGAGGCTGCTATAGGTGGTTAAAAATCAACTGTTCATTCTTCCCATAATTACTGAACATCCACAACTCTTATGATTTTAAGTCCACAGAGGTGCATTGTACCCTTTAGTCTAATAATGGAGATAAGGTTAAAGAGTACATACCAAGGGCACTATGAAAATTAAGAGGTAGGATAGTTTTTTCAGTTGATGGTGTTACAGAATAAGGATACAGTATATGAAACTGTACTTTGAAGAATCTGAACCTGCAGAGACAAAATAGAAAAGGATTAACATAAATGATTTAATCAACACAAAGGTAAGAAAGTATTGGTTGTATTCAACAAGACCAAAGTCTGTCTGGCTAAAACAAAAGTATGTGAAGAAGAGTAATGAGAACTTAATGCTTCAACAGCTGTGTGAATGTCTACTCTGTCAGGCATTGTGCTAGGCACGGGGGATATAGAGGTGAACAAGATTGTCATGGTTTCTGTCCTCACAACTAACACGTTAAATGTCACATGAGTACATAGTTCAGATTATGTACTGTCACAGATTCTAGGTTATGAATTTTCAGCTGTGAATTGCGAGTAGTGTATAGGCTATGGGGAACTGATTTGACAAGATTAGGAAGACGATGCATTGGTATACAATGAAATAGAAACCAAGGGTTTCATTAGCTAGTACAGTTAAAGGAATCGAAAGATTCAACAAGCCAATATGATTAAAGGAATTTTACCTTTGGAGTTCTTTTACCTCTTTTAGACCTACCATTTTCCTGTACTGTTTTAGACCTACTATGACTGACAGCAGTTTCACCATTGTCTTGCATAGAAACTCTTGAAAGTTAGTTAAAGCAGAAGCCTATTCTCCCCAGTCTTCTGTTGTTACTGCTGCTTTGTAATCTTTGAAACTTGCCGTCTTAGAAATGTGTACTTAGAGCAAACAGTAAACCACCACCCCCTCCCCTGTAAAAATCTAATTAAATAAATTATTTGTTCAAAGTAAAATGTAAACACAAAATATCAGACTCTGACAGTGAGGATTGTTCTGTGCTTTAAAAGAGCTGAATGGGGGACTTTAACTTGTAGGTAGAAAGCAGATATATTTGCTTTGTGCACTCATAGTCTGAGTCTGAAAACATGTCATAGAGGATGAGTGGTACTATTTTGTGGCTCCATAAAGTAAAAGTGGAATGAAGTTTTTCATTTCTTTTAATCACTTGTAGTCTTTCAACACACTGCACATGATGTATCATGAAGCCACAGCTTGCCATGTGACTGGAGACTTAGTAGAACTTCTGTCAATATTCCTTTCAGTTTTGAAGTCTACACGCCCATATCTTCAGAGAAAAGGTTTGCTTAATCCTACTTATTTTTATTAGTTTAACAATTAAAGAGTGAAATAAGACTTTTTAAACCACATGCTTCAGAGAATTTGTCTTTACAAGGCTGATGTTAGCTAACCATTAGGAAAATGTTTGTGACCTCCTGATGTAAAGCTGGAATGTTCTTGTTTATTTTCTTTATTCGTGCCTAAAAAATAAGCACGCATGCTAGTGGCTGATTCATGTTGATGTATGGCAGGAACCAGCACAATATTGTAAAGCAATTATCCTCCAATAAAATATTAAAAAAAAAAAAAAAAAGATTTAGGAGACTGGAAAATATTTCCAAGCACAGTAACAACATGAGTATTTGTGAAGGTTCTCCAGCTAGAAACTTCCATGGCTTAGATTAGATCATTTATTTTCAAGAGAAATAACTATAAAACAGTTATCTCTTATGTCCCTGTAAAATCATGTAAACTTTGAAATGTATGTGAATTTCTAGAAAATGGGACATAACAATCACTAAAATATGTGTTTTAAGAAATCTAGCAAGTTTAACAATAGTAGCTGTCTTATAAAAATAGTCACTTAGCTTTCACTAAAGATGTTTATGTAATAAATTTGAACGTTTTCTTGTTAGCATTCTGTAGTTTACAAGAGAAAATAATTGGGAAGAAGTTTGACTTCAGATAGCATATTTACATATGCTTTTGTGTTTGCAGATGTGAAGCAAGCATTAATCCAGTGGCAGGAGCGAATTGAATTTGCCCATAAACTGTTAACTCTTCTTAATTCCTATAGCCCTCCAGAACTTAGAAATGCCTGTATAGGTAAGTTACCTGGAAAATAAACCTGTGTAAAAGCCTAATGGAAGAACATTTTTATGGGATCATGTGTGTGTATATAAGATGTAATGTTAGTTCTGTAGCTTTTGGAAGACATTTTATGAGTGACTTAGACTGGCCCGCAGACTCTTAAGAAAATAGAATTCTGTTTCTTAACATATCAGTAATTAACTATGTCATCACAGGCCAGGTCACTTCATATATCTGGGCATGCTCACCTAAGGTAAGATCTCTTCCAGCTCTGAAATCTTCCAATCTATATAAACAGTGTAGAATCATGCAGATGTTTACAGATTAGAACTGACATTGTAAAGAGTTGGGGTGATTATTTCAGTGAGTTTTTTGCCTAAAGATACTTCCTAGTAATAGTAGTAGTTCTTGGACTCCTGAGTATTTTAGCTTTTTATTAATTGCATATTTATAATAAAATGATAATTTATATCTATTAAAGGAAACCCTTGGTTTAAATTCATACTGCATTTTTTCTTACTATCTTATAAGCTATTTAAGTCTTCTTTAGAGACTGTAGCTATTTGTTTAGTTTCTCAAAATGGTAGATATATATGAGCAGTTAATCATGGCAGGTCGCCTGATGTTCCATAGAATTACTGGCTTGTACTGCTCCATCAAGAAGAGAGGGTTACTTCAAAGTTGATTAAGGATTTGCAGATCCAAAGAATTTCAAACCTTGCTTTGGTTGATTTTGTGAAGAAACATAATCAGTGTGCATTAAATATTTCCTCCATTGTACTTGTCCCTGATGCTTCTCTTAAGTTTTAAACTTTGGTTTCTTAATGATGCCCTGTTGTGGTTAATTACTCTGTGGATCTATATTTGGTTAAGCATCAGACAGTTTGCCCTGGGGCTGAGAGCTCAGACAGTCTGAGACTCATTAAAACTTGTTAGCTGCCACACTACCATCAGTTACCCCAGTAGGACTGGTGAATATGAAGATAGCAGGTCCACACTCCAGTTTTTAATGCCCACATTGTGTTTTTATTTTCAGATGTCCTCAAGGAACTTGTGCTTTTGAGTCCCCATGACTTTCTTCATACTCTGGTTCCATTTCTACAGCACAACCATTGTACTTATCATCACAGTAATATACCAAGTATGTATTCATCTAGCACAGTACTTGAACATGGTTGGCATTTAATCTTTCTGCACACTGAAACATGGAGATTTATTTTTTCCATTTATTCTTATTGTACACTTTTAATGTCTTAGTGTCTCTTGGACCTTATTTCCCTTGTCGAGAAAATATCAAGCTAATAGGAGGGAAAAGCAATATTCGGCCTCCGCGCCCTGAACTCAATATGTGCCTCTTGCCCACAATGGTGGAAACCAGTAAGGTATGTTGGGATGCCAGGAAAACCATGTTTCTCTAGTACACAGTAATTTAGAACTTCCCCTCTGGCCATTATGAATATATTAGACTTAAATGATCATTTTCTGGATCCTAAGGAGATTAGACTCATTTGGACTTTTTCCTGCTCTGAAATGTTGGTTGAATATTTGCAAAATCAATAATAAGCACAAGTAGTAAGTTTTTTTTGCCCCTCAAAAAGTATCCTAACAGAAAGTCTCATTAGTATTTGTTACTAGGCTAAATTATAAATGGGTCATATATCTAAATTTGAAAGATCAAGTTAGGTACTGACTACTGTTTATATTTTGCCATATAATCAATGACTCCTTTTACTGCCCTTTAATTATAATTCTTTGACCTAAGCCCAATTATCACTGATTGATGGATTTATCATCATTTGTAGCCTGATTCTGGTTCTCTAATACTTATTCTAAAATAGTGCTAATTCTAAATTATAGAGAGAAGGAACATCGACACAGGATAATTTATCTTAGTTCTAAGACTTTTCTAAACAATTTTTTCACTAATTTATCTTTCCTCACCCACTTTATTTACATTCTCTCTTGCCCACTATCTTTGGATCTTAAGAAGTTTGTATTAAATAAAATATTTAAAATAGTTAATACAGTAGAAACCATTTCAGAAATAATCTGAAATTTATTTCAAAAATCAAATTTAATTCACTCTTCTTGAAAGTTTTACTTTATTAAAGTATATAGAAATAAGGGGTAATTTTAATTGATAACATTTGCACACTGAAAATAAACTGTGACAATTAAGCTCTTAATAACATTAATAGAAACTTGGAATTTAAAACTAGGTTCTTATAGAATTTAAATATTTAATCAGCTTTTTAGTTAAATTTATTACATTTGCACAAAATATGCTCTTTAATTTATTATACAATTTAAGTGCAACCATTTTATCATCTTTAACCTTCAGGGCAAAGATGACGTTTATGATCGTATGCTGCTAGACTACTTCTTTTCTTATCATCAATTCATCCATCTATTATGCCGAGTTGCAATCAACTGTGAAAAATTTACTGAAACATTAGTTAAGCTGAGTAAGTATAAAAGATGAGCAGTGAATTCCACTGAATTATTTTAAGCCCCTAGCCATTTAGGAAGGGGAGAAAAAAAATGAGCCAATCTTTTTTTTCTTTTTTAAAGTGAATGTTGAAAAATATTAATATTCTTGGGAACATTTTTATTTTTATTAAGAAAACACCAACTTACTGGTTTCCATTGAATAGTTGTGCCCAGAGTTTCAGCTGGCTTATAAAGGAGTGTGGAATAGGCTCATCACTTTTGTACATAGAAGCCCAAGTCCTCCTCCATCTGCCCAGCAGAATTTAAAAACCAAAAACTGCTCTGTTTAGGGAGGTAGGCTTAGAGAGATGGACTTCCCCAGCCCTGATCTAGAGGATAAGATAAAATCAATAGTGCCAGCTGTGCTTTGGAGCTGGAAACACCAAGAGCAAACTAAGTGGACTTGCCAGGGTGAAGCAGAGGTGCATATATGAGTAAATTAGGAGGTAAGTCTCATAAAATAGAGGGATGAGTGAGAAGGGAAATTTGAAAAGGAAGATATGAGAAATAGAAAAAAAAAAATCAGTGAATTATAAAAGGGGGAAAACCTTGAATTATTTTTATGTCATATTGTCTCTCTGCGGATACAGCTGAGAGCTCTTAGAAGACTGCTCCGTTTGAGTGACTTTTTATAGCTGCTAAGTCTTTAGAAGAAATGTAGCCCTCCAGATGTCCCCTGTCTCAAGATCTCCAGAGTTCTCAGGCTCTGTGTGTCGTATGAGTCTATTACCTTTAGGGATGGCCCAGGATCCTCTCCATTGTACCATAGTTTTTGTGTCAAGAGAACGGGAGGTGAAATACTCATGGAACCACCATCCAGGTCAAGAAGTAGAATATAACTGCACCCTGGAAGTTATGCATTGTGCTCCTCTCAGTCACAACCCCCTCCTTCCTTTGGAAAAGATTTTGATCCTTTGGCCTATTTGATCCTTTGATCTATTTGGCCTTATAGATAGGGCCAAATCCAAGAAGGAAGTGGTAACAACTGTCAGGGATAATTTCTCTTCAGAAAAACCAGCTTATTGGTAAGTGATTGGAATGTCTTCAGATTTGAAAGAGTGTTCCTTCCACCTGCTACCATTAGCTAGTTTTTTATATGTGTGGCTGAAGATCGGGGAGTGGGCAGATGAGGATATATTCATATCGGCCATTTCATGATTATATAATTGAGTTGTGGCACTTGGCTATAAAAAGCTGAAATCTAGCAGTGGTAATGATCAAGTGTAGGGAAATACCCAGGAGTTCTAATAACACAGTCTTGCTCCCAGTTAAGGAGGAAGACTTATAAAGATGTCAACTTCAAGAAAAGTTCTTAGTAATTGTGTCTGTGTGATTTATACCAAAAGTTAAGTGAGGAGCTGTCTTATCTACTTGAAATAATGAATGTTTCACCCTGTGAGACTGTCTTCCTCACTAACACAAATAGATAGTTCTGGGAAATTAAACATAGGAGAGGGAGGAAAAGAAAGGACCCCTACCTAGCCACCCCATTAGCTGACTCAATTTTCATCATATTTTATGCTCCTCATCACTTACACTCAGGAAGCACATTTATGCTGGCTCACGGTGTTTAGTTCTCTACATAGGACTGTTGTTTAGAATTTTCTAGCAGGATGGAAATATTCTTCAACTGTATCACCATCCACAGTATGATAGCCATTGACCGTGTGAGTGTTCAGAACTTGAAATGTAATTAAGGAACTGAATTTTTTATTTTAACCAAGTTAATTTTAAATAGCAGATGTGACTTGTGGCTACTGTATTGCATAGGACAGCTCTAGATATATATAAACTGAAACCTTTAACAAATTGAGCAGGAAAAGAAATTTTTCATGGTTATATCTTAATGAAGAAAATTGGACATTATTTTGGATATGAAGTAAAACAAAGAGCTAAAAGCATTGCTTTCCTTATGCTTCTTCCAAATGGAGAGATTATGTCCCAGTCTTCTAGCTGAAATAACTATTTCCAGGGAGAGGCAATGAGGAGAGAGCTTGAGAAAGCAAAGCCCACATTAACAACTGGGATGGGAAGCAGAGAGTTGATAAGGAGTTTTAATTGTATAGTTTCTTCAAGAAACTATATTTGGCAACAAGAGGGGAGGGTTGAAGTGCTGTTGAAGTGAGGACAGTCAGGCATGGGGATGGAAGAGACAGAAAGTTGGGAGAGAATCCAGGGAATATGAACAAAGCTGCTGATTGCCAAGTGAAATAACACTAGTGTGTCTGAGACTGCAGTATTTTGATATGTAAAAATTTTATTATTATTATTTTTTACATAAAAACAGCAAGTATGGGTTTATTTTCTCCTCTTTCTTACGTACATAGGCTTCCCTGGTGGCTCAGAGGGAGGGTAAAGAATCTGCCTGCAAAGCGGGAGACCTGAGTTCTATCCCTGAGTCGGGAGGATCCTCTGGAGAAGGGCATGGCAACCCACTCCAGTATTCTTGCCTGGAGAATCCCCATGGACAGAGGAGCCTGGCAGGCTACAAATCCATGGGGTCGCAAAGGGTCAGACACAACTGAGCGACAAAGCACAGCAGCACCTATGTAAATATCCTCCATATCCTCAGAAGGCCAACTGTGGATTGAAATTTCCACTGTAATCACTGCATTACCATTTTATATGAGGGTCTTAAGTAGTGGGGGCTCCTGGAACCAGTCCCCCATTAATACCCAAGGAATGACTAAACTAATGATTAAAACCATACAGTGCAGCTATGGAAACACATGGATGGAACAGCAGAAAAACAGCCCCAAAACAAACATAAGGATACACAAGGATTTGGTAGATAATAAAGATGACATACCAGATTAGTTGAAAATGGGTAGTATTGAGATATTGGGTAGCTTTCTGGGAGAGGAGAGGCAAGATTTTAATACCATCTTTGCTCCTTAGACCAAAATACATCCTAGGAGGATTAAGTATTTAATTGTGAAAAATAAAATCCTAGAAATATTAAATAAAAAACATAGGATCATATGAATACCATCTTGAGATTTGAAGGACCATGTAAGCATGACACAGAACCCAGAAACAATAAATAAGAAATTGAAATTTTTTATTACATGAAAATTAAAAATACTACATATTGAAAATGCCATGAATTGAATTAAAAAACATACAGCTAATGAGTAAAATTTTTGCCTTCTTATCAGATAAATGTCTAGGAATACCAGTATACAAAGAGTTTTTAGGATTCAGTAAGATGGTAAAGAACATTAAGGAAAGTAAACAGTTTTTTCTACTCCCATCCTCCCAACTATGAGGTAAAGTTTGGATGATACTACAGTTTGGGCAAAGAGGAGATCTATTAACGGGGTTGGTTTGGAGAGGAAGTTTAGATTGTTCATGCCCTTTGCCCCAGCAATACCAGATCTGGGGATCCAGCCTAAATCTACTCATTAAATATATAGTAACATACATAGGATGTTTATTTTAACTTGGTTTGTATTGGGTAAAACTGGGAAAAACCCAAATGTCTGTCAATAGAAGCTTAGTTAAGTTCATTTGTATAATACAGTCTTTAAAATGATAGGAAATAACTTTGGATCACATGAAAAAGCAAATTGGAAAATACAGAATATGACCACATTCTTATGAACAAGGGGGAAGATCAGTACATGTTAAAGTAAAAAAGATTATATTCTTAACTAAGGATAAAATTATAGGACGCTTTTATTTTCTAGGTTAAATACAAATTATTTGTAATGATCATGCATTGATTTTACATTTGAGGAAATTTTTTTTCCAAAACAGAAAATTGGTAATGCAAACTCTAATCATACCAAGTTTTTTAGGTACCTTAGTAGTGCACATGCTGATTAATAAGATATTCAAATAAAATTAACAAATCCCTAGATTTCATAATTTTCATTTTTAGACACAAAGCAAAAATCACCTTGAGAGTTTTTGAAAGCTTTCTTAATTAAGTGAAAGGTGGTTTAAAATATTTTTTGCAAGTAACATGATATACCTAGAAAATCCATAATCTTCAAAGTTTCTAGAATTAAATTAATATAGTTGATGTAAGTAAACAGATTAAAATTCAATATGAAAGCACAACTGTTGATCATCTTTCAGCTTTTTTGATATCAAGGTGATACTGATTGGAGAAACAGCTCGTTTAGTTGTTTCCCCAAAGGCTTCTTAGGATGAATGTACTTAAACAAGTGCCAGTCATTCAGAAGCCAGCTTTTATCCATCCAAGGGCACGTCCACCTATATGAGGTCATGTAGAATCATTACATTTAATAGACATATGTATAATTTAGGGGGTGGTTACCAGTCTGTTAATTTACAAAGAAGAATGAGCACAGCAATCTGAATGTTACATGGTAGGGCCAGCAGATTTTTTTCCTGTAGCCTGCATGGGAAGCTGAGTAAACAACAATAGTTTGCTTAGTGGGTATGAGGTCAGAAATAGGGGAATTAGAAGAATCAAATGTGAAATTCTCAGGCTAAGATGTCTTGATTCAGTCTTGCAGTGGAGCATTAGCTGTGGGCTTCCATCCGTTGGCCAGAGCTCCCACTTCCCATGAGTAATGCTTGAATGGGATAAATAACTCCTATAGAAAGCTGGACAGAGAATCATAACACAGTTCAGAAAGGAGAAACCCTAACTAGTAAATATAAAGTATTTCATCCTCACAGCAACCATATGTATTACCATTTTACTTACAAAAGATTTTTCTTTTAAATAACACACCCAACAGCTTCTACAGTATAAGGTGCCACTATTGAGGAAAAAATATGTTTGGAATAGCTTTTCATTGTTGAATATGGTTCCTTCGTGGGTGGGAACAGGGTGGGGTAAGGACCTTTGTTAAAGGATGCCCAAAGTCACAGGATTGAGAAAGATGAGTGATAATACTGGAACCAGTATGTTTTAGGTCTGCCCATCCTGTTTGCTGAGGTAAGGCTTGGAAACATGCCTATGAATGCTGGTTTGCATCTCCTTGTGCTTTGCACCCAGTGAGTGAGATGCCCCTATTGGAGGAGGAGTGGGTGGACTAGGATGGCATTGGCCTCTACCTTAAATTAGTAGAGCCTAGATACACCCTATCCTCAGTGCTTTGTGAAAATGCTAGAAAGAAACTAAGCTCCTGCTTTGAAGGGATGGCCTTCCTTCCAAAGGTGCAGCTCAGTAGGGATTAGGATGTGAAAGAGGTGCCTTTAACTCACTGTGGGTGGCAGTGTTTTCCAGAATGTAGTGTACAAGATGGCCCAGAGAAAATAATTTTCATGTTAAGAAATAGATCTTACTGTATTACAGAAGTAAATAATTCATACCAAATGCATGATTGTCCTGGGCTCTGAGTGAATCTAAAGCACAGTTATCAAGTAAGAGAAGATGGACAGATATGAAAACAGTGATGAAAATTATACATAGATGACTAAAGCTTGGGAAACTGATTATTGAAAAGGTGGTGGGCTTTAGACTCAGATAAGTCTGGGATAGATACAGCTGTATCACTCACTGGCTTTGGGGATGAAACTGAGCAGATTTTTGATTTCTCTGAGCCTCATTTCCTCATTCAAAACAGTGGGGAATATGAGGGTAACATAGGAATGGAACGTCACTCAGTCGTGTCCGACTCTTTGCGACCCCGTGGACTGTAGCCTACCAGGCTCCTCTGTCCATGGGATTTTCCAGGCAATAGTACTGGAGTGGACTGCCATTTCCTTCTCCAGCGGATCTTCCCGACCCAGGGATCGAACCCGGGTCTCCCGCATTGTAGACAGACGCTTTACTGTCTGAGCCTCCCAAAGTTGATGAGAAAATTAAATATGATTATCTGACTTACCTAGCACAATAGATGTTAGTATGTTTATTCCATTCTTCACTTGTAAAATAAACATATTTGAATCAGTACTATTTGAAAACAATCTTACATCATAGAAGGCCTCTGTGTTTTTTTGTTGTTGTGGTAGTGCTTTTTAGTAGTTGTGGAAAATAGGAATAAAGTCTAGAGGATCTTAAATTGTAGTAGTTTAAAGCCTGCTTTCACAGAGAGTTTATGTCAGGGCAACCTCTAGTTCAGGGGTTGGCAGACTCTGCAAAGGGGCCAGAAAAAATGGGCCGTGGGCCTATTGCCAACCCCTGCTGTACTTTTATGAATAATTATAATGCTGAAACATGGGAACACAGGAACTTTATTCTCTGTAGCCATCAGTGTTGATGACATGCCTTTGTTTGCTTCTGTGTATTGTGATGTTATGATTGGTAAATGCCTCCAATCCCAACCAGATTAGGTTAGGAGAAAGGTGAAAGATTTCTTTGGGTCTTTAAAATGGAATTAATCTTGACAGGAAAATAAAAGGTAGGCTTCCCCACAAAAGGGAGTCTAGGCATCCTTTGATGATTAAACTGAATGACTGTTCTGGTTTCTCTAAGATTTTCTCAGACCCGTAGTCTAATACAAAGGTTGGCAAACAGTAATCTGCGTGCTGCCTGTTTTGTACAACCAATGAGCTGCTTGCAAGCTAAGAAGAATTTATACAATTTTTAATTTTTTTTTCCTTGAGATTCTGAGTATGTTGTGATATACATGAAAATTACACGATACTCAAATTTCAGTGTCTTAAATAACATTTTATTGAAAGACCAGCCACACCCATTCATTTAGTGCTGTCAGTGGAGCAGTTCCGACAGTTAAATAGCCTACAAAGACTAAAATACTGGTATTCCCAAATTTTTGAAAGTTTGCTTTATGCCACTTCACTTTTATGAAATACCTACGTTAGTATCTCTTTTTGCTAACCAAAAGAAATGCAAAGGGGATTTTTGCTTTTATGGAAAAAGGTAAATTGCTTTTTCACTTTATGTTTCAGCTTATGAAAGGTTTCATAATTGGGGGAAACCTGTAATTACTATTTGGCCCTGTACTGAAAATGTGTGCCAACTTCAGCTGTTTCTCATAATTTTTTTAACTGTAGGAAGATAACTTGTATTATATTTCTCCTCTGTGATTTCCCTGGGGGATGGGAGTGTTGGAGGATGGAAAATTTACTTATGACTGACTGTGGCATTACAACTTCTGTGTTTTGAGAGAGGTAGGATAGCAGGGGCTAGGTGAACCAATTTCTTAAGGAAACATTTGATATCTGGACTATTCAAGAGAAGGAAAAGTTAAAACCTTGAGCGTTTCAAGTAAGATGCTGACATACAGCAGCTAAGTGTGATCCACCCGAAGGGTCCTGGGGACAAGGCCAGGGGCTGTTAGAGAAGAATTTACCTAAATCTACTACAAATGGAGAAACAAGATAAAAGAGAGAGTGATGTGTTTCCTACTTCTTCACATCCTGTTTGAACTTGTACCCCCGTCCCCACTGCACTCTAGCAATTCCATGTAATATGATCTAATATGCGGAGTGTAACTTAACCCAAGAAAGCTTTGGAACCACTTGCAGTAAATTTTACTGTCCCAGATAAAGTTCTGATTCTCAAAAACCTGAATTGGTTTAAGTTCTCGAAGGTCCTTCTAGGAATGAGGTATGGGAGATAAATGAAGTCAAAGTATACTGAACTCTAAAAATTATTTCACTGGTTAAAGCATTGGAATGAATTCTTCCCCTTTAAATACTTTACGTATTTCTAAAACAAAAAATATGCAGTTACGACTAGAAATAGCCATACTATTGTACCTGCAGAGTTTAATATCTCAGTAGTGTAATTTATAATTATAACCTATTCTGGTTTCTTTTCAAATATTAGGTGTTCTAGTTGCCTATGAAGGTTTGCCACTTCATCTTGCACTGTTCCCCAAACTTTGGACTGAGCTATGCCAGACTCAGGTAAAGAAATGAGTTTTAGATGACTTGGTGTTTCATCTCATCCAACCAGGTGGTCAGTAATTTTAGGAACACTGCGTTGAAAACTGGCTAGAAATTGGGGATGTTTTCAAATCTTGGTAGGTAAGACACTGTTAATAGAAAAAATAACTATTAAGCAATGGACATCTAGTTGCCCTGTGTAATTTTCTTTTTCCATACATTTGTTATCACAAAGGATATTTCAGACAAGCTGTTTCTAGTTGAATTCCCCATTTAAAGGTCAATATAAATAGTTGTGGTGAAAGTCTGAGACAGGGAGCTGTTAGGACAAGAAGCCATGTACCACTTCTTGGTCTCCCTCACCTCTATTTCTTCTCCCTGCCATCATTCCAAAACCTCTAACAGAAAACATTTCAGCAGACTCTTCATTACCTCTTGCTTATCTATTACCTCAGAGCAGTTTTTGGAGTCTGATGCACTTGTTTTCTTATCAGCAATCTCATTGAGAACAGGAAACACTGTACCCTTCCTGTCTTTAAGTCTAAGAGCCAACCCCTTAATGTGGGCACCTAAATAATGCTTGTTAAATTATGGAGGAAGAATGGTGGGGAAAGAGGAAGAAATCAGATTGATTCTAAGGTTTGGCTCATCCTTGGATCAGGCATAAAGGACCCTACTCTTTAGACTCTGAAAAAACTTGCAGTTTCTTGCCTGAGTGCATTGCCTGTTTGCAGAAGATGATGTGAGTTGATTAATTCCTTTGGCATGGACTTTCACCCACATTTAGCACCCAGAATACTTTGAGTCTGGTCCAGCCTCTTGTCCAGGCTGTTGTATGCTGTATGCTCTCCTAATGGATACATGTCACATGGTACTGTAATAGTTGATTCTCTGCCTCCCTGTCCCAAACTGTGAATTTCACAAGTATAAAGACTACCTGAGTCATCCGTATTCATAAAGAAATGTCATTTTGTTTTCTATACTAGGAATCTTTGATAGGCTAGTCATATGTCATCGTAAACACACAGAAAACAACTTGCTGGTTGACTTCTGAGCTGAGTGGTTTATTCAGTAAATTGGAACAGATATCTGCGTGCCCCCCTCCCCCACCCCTGCCACTTTTTCCTGCTTTTTTCATTCTTCTTGATTTCAGTGGTTGCCTGCTTTGGTTTCTGTGTTCTGCACTGCCTGTTGCTTCCCTTTTGCTTTGTCTGCTGCTGCACTGCACTACTCTCTTGGCTTTTTTCCCACAGAACTCATCACCCCCCACCCCAACTTCCCTTAAAACAAAGTCAAACCACCTCAAGCTTCCAAAGCCCCTAGCAGCCCCATAGAAAAAGCCATCTGTACTGTGCAGGAATCATAGGCAGAGACTGTTACTACTGGTAGAGTAAGACAGGTTTTCCTGACACCAAGGATCTGAAAACTTGGGTGCCGGTTGTACTTGACTCCTAATTTCTTGGGTTGACCTTAAACAGTTTACTGACAAGTATATGCATGTACAGTATTATCTAAACTTTGTCCTATTTTAAAAAAATAATCCATTTTTTCTTCCATGTAAATGATCTGTTATTAAAACACACATATAAATAATCTAGGGAATATACTTAAAGACATACTACTTGTGTTTAAGAGCCATGACCATTTGAAAACAGGAAAACCAAACTTTAGTACAATTTCTATATTTTGGGACCCACTGATTTCTGTGTGAGACAATTAGGAAAAGAGGTTTGCTGTTTATCATTGCAATATTTATAAAGGTATGGGGGAAAGGGATTTACCAAACAAATTGTTATGACATTATATAGTGCAAGTTTTAACTCATTTTAGGGAATAAAATTATTTCTTAAACTTTATCTTTTCTCTGTGGGTGGTTTGGTTATCTCTTTTCCCCTGAAAACATCATCCCATTTGTCTTATTTTTCCAGTCCTTATTAACTCTTGCTAGATAATAAGGCTACATTTCTTTTAAAATGTATTTGTTCAGTTTTGCCTTTCAGACTTTTTACAAGTCTCTTCTTAACACTTACCCATTTAAGTTATTGAGAGTATAGTTGTAACCAAGAGTTGAGTAGATTAAAGTATTGGGCTGGCCAAAAATTTTGTTCAGGTTTTTCTATAACATCTTACACGAAAACCTGAATGAACGTTTTGACCAACCCAGTAAAAGTGGCTTTTCTGGGAATTCCCCTCGTGGTCTAGTGGTTAGGACACTGTGCTTTCACTGCCGAGGGCCCAGCTTCAATCCCTGATTTGGGAACTAGGATCCCACAAGCCACATGGCATGGCCAAAGAGAAGTGGTTTTTCCAATAGGATGTTAAGTGACTTTGGATGTATATCTATCATAAGCAGTGTATTTAAGACTTGCACTTACTTCAGTGCTCAACCAATCAGTGCTTTTTTCCCCCCACTTTAGTCTACTATGTCAAAAAACTGCATCAAGCTTTTGTGTGAAGATCCTGTTTTTGCAGAATATATAAAATGCATCTTAATGGATGAAAGAACTTTCCTAAACAACAACATTGTCTACACATTCATGACACATTTTCTTCTAAAGGTATGTCACAAACTGGAAACTCAGCTTGTCACTTCCAGTTAGTTAAAGGTTGTGTTTTCATTGTGTTGGTCTTTTGGAGATTTTTTTTAAAATCATCTTTTTCAGGTTCAAGGTCAAGTGTTTTCTGAAGCTAACTGTGCCAATTTGATCAGCACCCTTATTACAAACTTGATAAATCAGTATCAGAACCTGCAGTCTGATTTCACCAACAGAGTTGAAATTTCCAAAGCAAGTGCTGCTTTAAATGGGGTAAGAACTATACAAGGCAGTAGTCATGTACTTTCAAACTTTCCTTATTACATCAGTTTTAAATCTGGCCTTAGTATATATGTAATTTTAACTTATTCAAACTCTAGAAGTCACATATGATGAAAAACTAACCAAATGAAAATGTGTTCCCTCGGCCTTTTATGTATGTAGCATACTTTCTGTCACCTTAAGACATGAGCCAGTGTCATAAAATGCTAAGGGCAATAAAACCACTAAGAGGAGACATTCCCTTTACTTGCTCAAATTTTTTTAAATGTTACTTATGATGTTTCTGTTAGTGCCTGTGACTCATAAGGAACTGAAAATCAAGTTAATAGTCTGCCTATAAAGCCAGTTAAAGCTGGGGAATTCCTTGCTTGTACAGAGTTCCATGAAAGCCGTGTTGTAGAAAAATGAAACACCCACCAGCATGTGCAGGCACATGTCCAGCAGCTGCCTCCTAAGTAACAAAATGCTTAGAGGCCAGGGTGGATTATAGCACTACATGAAGACGACCTGTGGTACCTACCAGAAATCAAGTATCTTTGAAAACTGACTCCTAGATTAATGAGGCCTAAATTGTTCATGGATCATTCAGGATTTGCTTTTAAAATTCCTGTATAAGTTTTATTACTGATTTTTTTTTTCCCCATTTTCAGAAAACACTGTTTAGGTCTTCAGTCAAGTGGTATGGTGCAAAGAACAATGGTATTAGTGACTTGGAACCAATGAAATACAAAGACAGTAATATCATAACACTGGCTTTCTAGTTTTAGCATCCTTCTAAAAGTACCAGAGGAACCAGGATGGATTCCTGGAAGAGTAATAAACGTGTGCATTTAAACTATCTAACAGTTGTGTCAAAATGTTGGCTTTGGAATTTAAAATGTTTCTTTGGATTTTGTAGGACTTACGGGCCCTTGCTTTACTCCTGTCGGTACATACTCCCAAACAATTAAACCCAGCTCTAATTCCAACTCTGCAAGAGCTTTTAAGCAAATGCAGGACTTGTCTGCAGCAGAGAAACTCACTCCAAGAGCAAGAAGCCAAAGAAAGAAAAACTAAAGGTTAGCTTTGCAGACTAATAAAATATTGACTTTAGGACAAATACACTCTCCACTACTCATTTTACAGCAGTTGTGTGAGCCTCCTGAATATAAATGATAAAAAATGTAAAGACCCCCAAAATGATGTTAATGACTCTTCAGAGAAATTTTCGTGTTCGTTTTCACAGATGATGAAGGGGCAACTCCTGTGAAAAGGCGGCGCGTTAGCAGCGATGAGGAGCACACTGTCGACAGCTGCATCAGTGACATGAAGACAGAAAGCAGGGAGGCCCTGACCCCAACTAGCACTTCAGACAACGAGACGAGAGACTCCTCAATTATCGACCCAGGCACCGAGCAAGATCTTCCTTCCCCTGAAAATAGTTCTGTTAAAGAATACCGAATGGAAGTTCCATCTTCGTTTTCAGAAGACACATCAAATATCAGGTCACAGCATGCAGAAGAACAGTCCGACAATGGTAGGTTTGAAGACTGTAAGGAATTGAAAGACCTCCACTGTTCCAAGGATTCTAACCTCGCTGAGGAAGAATCCGAGTTCCCTTCTACTTCTCTCTCTGCAGTTCTGTCTGACTTAGCTGACTTGAGAAGCTGTGACGGTCAAGCTTTGCCCTCCCAGGACCCTGAGGTGGCTTTATCACTCAGCTGTGGCCATTCCAGAGGACTCTTTAGTCACATGCAGCAGCACGACATTCTAGATACCCTGTGTAGGACCATTGAATCTACAATCCATGTGGTCACGAGGATATCTGGCAAAGGAAACCAAGCTGCTTCTTGACATTAGATGTAGCATGTCTACTTTTAAGGTCACCCCTCCCACCACCCGATGCTGTTTGTATAAGTTTTGCCTATTTCTGTTTTCGTGCTTCAGTTTGTCCAGTGCTCTCTGCTTGAATGGCAAGATAGATTTATAGGCTTAATTCTTGGCCAGGCAGAAACTTCAGATGAAAAAATTTGCATCTTCAGTATACTTTCTAAAGGGCAATCAGATAATGAAAATGTTTTACGTAATTAAGAGTTCACTGTAGTGGCTTTCATTTAATATGGCTGTCTGGGAGGCACAGGGTTCTCTGGCCCTGTACAATGTAATTTAAACTTACAGCATTTTTACTGTGTATAATATGGTGTCCTCTGTGCCAGTTTTGTACCTTATAATAGAGGCAGATTGCCTCCAATCGCTGTGGTTCTTATTATCAAAATTAAGTTTACTTGTATACGGAACAACCACAAGAAATTTGATTCTGTAAAGAATCCTCTTTAGCTGTGGCCTGGCAGTATATAAATGGTGCTTTATTTAACAGAATACCTGTGGAGGAAATAAAGCACACTTGATGTAAAAATAATTGTTTTATTTTTATTGACATGACTGATTGCTATTCTATGCACTTAATTAAACTGATTGTGATGACTTTTTAATTGTTTACATACCTTGCTTCAGTCTTCTCAGATGAAAGTAATGAGAAAACTGTGAATCGGGAGATGTACTTGTCCATTGTATTCTACTTCATGAAAAGTATAGTGGCAGGCCAGAAAGTACCTTTTTCCATAGACTTTTCATTCCTCGCCACTCCAGAGTGCATAACTGCTGCAGGGAGAAGCATAACAGTACAGCCCGCTCGCCCTCACATCAACATGCTTCTGAACGCAACATGCCACTGTTTCACGACCTACGAGCTACACACCTTAAAAACCCTGAAGTTAAATAAAGGAAGTACCAACATGCCATTTGTCTCTTCCTGAATTAAAAATTACAGCTAAAAGTAGGCCTGCTAAGACAAGCTTTAGCTTGGACACTTCAACTATCCATACTCGGAGACGCAATCTGTTCCCGGAGGAGCATCTATGGACGGTAATGTTAACAGTCTGATTTCACATTGCTTGCTTTTAGCTCAGTGCAGAGTCTAGTCATAGTAAATAAAGATTCAAACAGTGCTTCCAATTCTGTATTAGTTTGTGGATTTTATCTAGTATAAATTATTTTTTTTAAAGAAACATTAGAGGAGGAGGTAAACATGATACTTTCTGCTTACAAAAAGTAATGCCCTTATAAAATCTTCAAACTAACTCAACCATTTAGGGTGGTCAGCTGCAGTAAACCTTTTATTTCTTCAAAATGCTGCTTCTGCCAACAAAATTTCATGTTCTCTTCTTCACAGATAGGAACTCCTTTACAGTCCAATTGTAATTCCGTTTGCTCTAGCGTAGGCACAAAATTCAGTGCAACTACTGCATAGTGTTCTGGAAGAAAAAAAGGAAAGTTCATTACAAAAAGGAAAGTTTACTATTGTACTATGAAAAGAATTTATCCATACAGTACCACTATGTGCTTTTCATAGTAGGGGGTAGAATACTTGAAGTGTTTTTGAACTTAAAAGGTGCTAATAACATACCTTCTGGCCAGTTCCTACATCTCCATTTCATGACGATCTTTTTATTTGTTAACTGAAAACAAAGGGGAAATTCCACTGAAAACATCTTGTAAAACTTTGTACAATACTACAACAAAGAAAAACACCAAATCCTTTCATGAGCCCCTATGGGAGAAATATGAGAACTAATCAATGAACATACACCCTCAACTTGGTTTATACGCCAGCACCATTGAAGATTGACTGTCCCTAGTGCCAAAATGTAACAGCAGTCACACCAGACAGAAGTGTGGCGGCCAGTACAGAGCCGCTGTCAGCAGGAAGGCTGCTGACATTTGGCAGCGTGCACACTAGTGGCAGAGACCAGAAACTTCTAGACCCAAGAGGTGGTAGGAACTGTACTTGCGTCTTCTAAAAGTCATAAATAGTGGCACAACTGCTTTGAAACTAAGGCTTCATCTTTATTACTACTTAGTAAATATAAATTTTTTATTTGCCATATAACCAACTTTATAAAGTGCTCAAGTTTCTGTGAGCTCAGATAAAAACCAAAGCACTTCTAAAAACAACATGAATAAAGCATTTTAATTGAAGAGTCTAGCTTACTTTCCTTTAACCTAAGATTACTTACCAGTTCTGTATATTCACCGGTGATGTTTCCATCAAACATTTGGAATTTCCCTCCCTTTTCAGCTTCTAATACAGCGGGAGATTTAGAAAATTTTTGCACCAACTAACCAAGCAAAACATACACAATAGATGTGTTATTCTGGCATGTGCTTATCATGTTTTCAACCTAAATGTATAACAAAACAGTTACTGTGGTTTTTAATTGTGAATACACAGCTTTTAATTACAGCCTCAGTAGATTGTTCCAAATCTCAATGCTGATAAACTCCCCCACCCCAGCTCCCAAACATCCATCTTTTCTGCCCTCAAATCCTTAGGATAGCTTACCCGTCCTCGAGCTATCCTAAAGATTACTAGATCCCTTCAATCAGAAAAACATAAATCATGTAGGAAACCAAAAATCAGCTTCATTTCTTAGTGGCATATTCTCTCCCAGTGTCAGCATTTCTGATTCCAGATACTGAGATGTTACTTACATCTTTCACAGTGAAGATTCTGTACAGCTGCTCGATAGCTGTGTCAAAGAGTTCCGTCATGTGCAGAGCCACAGTGGGGATCCTTACACCCAGTGCCACTGGAGAGGAGGCCTGAATCTCAAAAGGTTCCAAAGCATAATTAGCATGACAAGAGATTTTAGAAATTCAGTTTTACAGTCTCAGTAAAATATCACAATTTCCCAAACACTATCCTTCCACTAAAGCCTTCTTAAGCACCACCAATTCTAGTCTTTATTTTGGAAACAGAGCCGCTTTGCTCTGTTCCACTCCCAGACTAGGGCTTCACAGCCCAAATCCTACTTGGATATGTAACTATGGCCCAGGGGCAAAAAGATAAGCAGGTGAAGGACCTAGCACTTAAGGCCAAAAGGTGTCAAACTCCCCATCATTACAGTCCAAGAGCAAGATCTAAAACCTCCCAATCCTCCGAAAGTGGAGAGATGCTCCTTCCATTGTGGTGTGTGAACTTCAAAGTCACCTTTGTGACTGTGTAGTGTAATGACTACAAAACAGCACTGTCCTGAACTAAATTCAATATTTAACAAAAAGGCTAGTTTATACAGGCCCTTCCGTCAAGGATAAAAGTCTCATTTCATCATTTCCCCCCAAAATGGCACAAGATGCAAGGGTGGATTAACTGGCCCTCAGTATCTTGTATAGTCCTCCATCATCACAGGCTCTTGAAGCTTTGAAGCCTTCGAGCTTGGTGGGCTATAGCCCATGGGGTCGCACAGAGTAGGACATGGCTGAGCTTGCACGCATGCACACACTAAGCACTTCCTTTTCTCCCTCCCTGCATATCATCCACCAGAGGCCACACCTGCAAGGCATTCTCACTCAGTTTCCTTTTAACCGTCAATTCCTGGGCTGCCATAGCTTTGGTTGGTAAGATCATTCCCATTGTAAATTCTATAAAGGAAACATATGAGAAATGACTTTAATAAAGCACCTTTTCCCTTCCAGCACAAATAGGCAGAAAACTGAAAACAATATATAAGAATATAAAGAAACACATTTATAGAAAGAATTCCTATAGCATTTTGAGAATTTCAAGACCATTCTGTATGTTTATATATAAAACTAATCATTAACATGAGTTCCACAGCAACAAATGCCTTTTATCCTTTTCTTTTTACTGAATGCCTCACTTTTATCTGGTTCTTGACAAAAAATAGCATTTTCAAATGCTGTTTTCCAAAAAGCTCCATTTTATACACTTAACTACTAATAGCTTTATGACTGTCACTATCAAAACCAGACACTTGGCTCACTGCTTCATCAGCACCACCTCACAAAGCCTGGTCTCCATTCAAGCCTGTGGCAGCAGCCTGCGTGATCTCGTGAGAAAAGTAAACCCCAAACCCATCTATGCCAACACTGAAATACTCAGCAGAGTCCAAGGATGAGGTGCAGACATACAAGCCCTGCTGACTATTTTACCTGGCAGGGAGCTTCTCTAATTTAGCAAAAAAGACAATAACCTCAGTTCCACTCAGTGCAGGGATTATCTGAGTAAGTTTCCAACTACACCTGTAATACCTATAGTCACTTTCATTCACTCATTCAACAAAGATTTATTAAGCATCTACTATATACATCAGGCATTGTGCTAGACGTTGGAGATACAGCAGCAGTCAACAGGTCAGAGTCCTTCCATGCCCTCATGAAGCTTATAGTCTATCAAGGAAGACAGACATTAGATAATTATAAAAACAACTGATTAAATAAGTATCATTCCAGAAACTAACAACAATTCTGTAGGCAGAATGGTTCATGCTGTATAAAATACTGATAAGCACTAATTATGGTCTAATTCATGACTAGATCTCAACCTCCAGACTACAATTTATCGTGCAGCATAAAGAGCTGATCTCTGGAACCTGGGACATTGGCCTAACCTGAGAATCGAGACTACGGTGCAGACCATTATTTGGGTAAATGGAAAAGGGACCCTCTAGTTCACAAGGATGCCTTCTTTACCCGTCTTAAGTGCCTTCAGGTAATCTCCAAGGGCTTCCCTGACCTTGGCGGTGCCTGCAGTTTTCATAAGATCCTTCAGAATATCCCCATCTCCTTTCTTTTTACTCACGTTCACCTACAAATCAGAAAAATACAAACCGAAGAAAAATCTGGTTTGACGTATTCTTACAATAGTGGGACAAATGGACGAGGGAACTGTGATGGCAAGGGAAGGGAAAGGACTGATGTTACTGATGTGAGAGAGACATGACAGGTTTTTCCATATAGTTTGAGAAGATGTAAGAGTTTTTTAATCAAGTGTCTACTGAAACTGGTGGCCAAAACTTGAAGGGACTTCTTAGAATGTGAACCCCTAACTGCATATATTTTATGTGTATATGTATCATACTGATGATGCAGTCCATGGCGTTCAGAGTCTAGAAACACGCTGTTCAATATGGCAGCCGCTTGGTCACATGTGGCTACAGAGCACCCATTGAGATGGGTTCAAAGTGCAAAACCACACACATACACCAGACTTTAACGACTTAGCACCAAAGGAATACAAAATAATCTTATGAATAACCCTGATACTAATTACATGTTAAAATGGTATTTTTATATTTTGGGTAAAATAAAAAGTATTAAAACTAATTTTATCTGTTTCTTTTAAATATTTCTAAAACAGCTGCTAGAAAATTTTAAGTTCTTTATGTGGCTTGTATTATGTATCTATTGAACAGTGCTTGTCTAGAGTCCCAAATTCAGTTAATTAGGAAAATCAGGTTCCCACATATCCTGGTCTTGGGCTACACTTTTTTTTTTTGGCAAGGAGGAGAGTTGTGAAAGAGAGGAAGAGGGGGAGGAAAGGAGGGAAGGCCAGGACAGGAGGGGAAAGGGAAATGTCAAAATGCTGCTCTGGGGGTGCCGCTGGTATTCTCAGAAAGAAGAGGTATTGGTTTGAAACTCCCTTCATGTCCCTGTGATTCAGTTGAGGTGGGTCTGCTCCCGGGGCCCAGTTCTACATTAGAGAGTTTGTTCTGCAGTACTACCAAGAGCTGAATCAAAAAGACCAATTTAATATCCTGCTAAAATACTTCTGAGCTGATGGATGTGGACAGAGCAAAGTGAAGTCACAGGCCCTGAGTGCACTGACCACACATTGAAGCTACCACTTTTAGGGCAGTTCACAGCCTGTAAGAAAGGCAAACTCCTGGTAGTTCAGTGTAACTTGCTATCCTGAAGGCCTTCACACTAAATATGTTCACAAATCAAAAAAGACCCTGTCAGACTGTCATCTGGAAATACAGCTATCATACAAAAGGTTTCACCCCACAACCAAGCTTTTAGCTTACAAGTGGACACTGACCACAAACCAAGCATGGGAGTTACACAGGCTCTCTCCCCACCGACGATGAGACGAGCCAGTCAAAACCAACACATACTAACTTACGTCCAAAAAAATATGGTACAACCAAGGGATATCATGGCGAAAAGCCAAGAATTTTCACTATTAAAGGGAAAGAGTAAAGATGCAGAGGAGGAGATACAAAATCCCATTCACCAAGCTGTGCACAATACCTGAGCACTTCCCAGAATGTATACAGTTGCATGCATCTGATGACACTTTTGAAAGGTGATGAGGAGGCCGTGGAGGGTGCAGTCCATGGCTTCCCAGGCATGCCCTTCCTACCACATCACTCTGCCCACACCCCACCCCACCTCCCCACAGCGCAGCTTCCTTCTCAGCAAACGAGCCCTTCACCACTCACCACAACTACCACACAGGCACAGGTTTTCAACTGCCCAATATGTACAGCAGAAACTTGATTTAAAAACAAAGAAAAGAAATTCCGTCAGATACCTCACCTCAGTGTCATCTACTTCATTCTCTTCAGACAGGCTGGGGATTTCAATCAGCCCCTTGTGCTTCGCACCAGATCCTCTAATAATACCTAAAATGAGCAAAATGTCTTCTTCAATTACAAAGTAACAACTAGTTTATGTAAAACTGCGCTGCCTAACTGAACAGCCCGCCCTCCTCACAGGGCGCAGCCTTCCCCCACAGACACCCATCACATGCATGTCCAAACCAACTCTGTGTTCCTGGCCC
>SJYT01005165.1:645001-655170 GCA_006410635.1 Cephalophus harveyi
GGTGGGCAATTAAAATGCAGACAAGGGAACTTCCTGATGCTTCCACTGCAGGGGGCAAGGGTTTGATCCCTGGTCAGGGAACTAAGATCCCATGGGCCGCATGGCAGGGCCAGAAAATAAAGAACAGTGCTATTATTAGACTTTTTTTTTTTTAACTGCACATGAAATCAGGGTCCACATGGAAGCCGGAGAGTGAAGTAAGTAGGTCTGTTAACCGGTGTTTCTTTTTTCATTCCCCATATTCTTTAACAAGTCAAAGCATGATAAAGGACTATCCTGAAGAGAAGGCACAGGAAGGCAAAAAGGGACACAGTTCTGATCCCAGAAAGAGGGAAAGGAAGGGAGGTGGGGAAGTCTATGTGGATTCCCCCACGCAGCTCATGTCTTTCAACACCGGGTGTTGACTTCAGTGACATCAAGATGGTGACACAGGCCATTCCCAACTTCAGCACCCCTCACAAGAAGAGCAACTAGCAACTGTGCAGGGACAGGACACGACAGTGAGAATCCCAAACCCAGAGGTGAGGCTGAGGCACGCTTCTGGACCAGAGACAGAAGAGGACTGCCGTAGAGGCTATGAGGAGTGGTGCCACTCCGAGCAAACCCCGAGGCCAGCACAGGGCCCCACCAAGAGCCCCACTGCAGCTTTCCAGCAGCAAAGAGGGCAGGCTCCCCGGCACTGTTGGATGCTTCCTCGGAGGCCAACAGGGGTCGCAACATGTGGAAGCCACAGGGACTCAGGCTTTCAGCAGCCAATGCTCAAACCTGGATGGACCGTGTTCCTGCTTGAGGCAGTACACGAGCAGAGCTCAGCTGGCAATTCTGCTCGATGTGGGTCCCCATGTGACAGGTCAAGGCCAGCTGGGGAGCCTCACAAAGGTGGGGAAGCAAATTCACAGCTCCACTCAACTGCTGAGTGTGGCTTCCAAGCCTGACCATCCAGGAAGCCGGACCAGAGAACCCGGGCAGCCCTGGAGCCCATCCACACAGCCCCCTTGGGCAGGGAGCCACACCAGCAGTCTTGCCCGACTACAGAGTATAGCCTCCGGCCCTGCATAGCCAGGGAGCCCGAACAGTGACCCCAAGTGGCCTTGGAGTGGAGCCTACAGCCCTGCCAAATTGCTTAACACAGCTTGGGGCCTTGTCCAGACAAGAAGCTCAGCAGCGACCCTATCCCACAGAGAACAGCCTCTAGCCCCTCAACTGCAGGAAACAGGTGGAAGCCTCTCTTGACCAGAGAGCCCAGCCAGCAACTTTGTTCGACAGCGGAGCATACCCAGCAGCCTATGGATGGTGAAGCCAACCCTGCAGCCCTGCCCAACTTCAAGGCACAATCTGTGTCTCCATCTGATCACAGAACACAATGGAGGTTAAGGTCCTACCAAGAACTCTGCCTGCAGTTCTGCCTGAACAGAGTCCAGCCAGGAGCACCACCTGTCAGGGAGCAGAGCCTGAGACCCCCACTCAACCAGGAGTGATGGCAGACCCAGCTCAGAACCCTGCCCAACCATGGAATCCAACCAATGGTACCACCCTGCCAAGGAACACAGCCAGTGACTCTGCCTGACCGCAGGTAACTGCAGAGCACAGCACATGCCCCATGGAACCATGGAGCCCAGCCAGCAACCCTGCTGGTCAAGGAGCCCACTGAGCAGCCCTGCTTGAATATGGAGTCAGCTGACTCACCCAACCATAAAGGCCAGCCACTGGTAACCCCCACCCCGAGCTCAGAGCAAACTCAGCTGGAGACCCTGGCGGCAAGTCTCCCCTACCCATGGACATGACGCGCTGACACATCCAATAACCCAAGCTGAAAGGTGATGGATTTTCCCTGCCAAAGCAAACCTGCAAAACATGGAAGAAGAGACATATTACTTACACAGGCAGCTACTAATGCAAGGAAACAAGGTTCAAGAAGAAAATCAGGCAAACATGAGACCACCAAAAGAACCTAATAAAGCTCCATAACTGACCCTAAATGAGACGCATGAACTATATAATCTGGAATTCAGAATAAATCTCTTAAAGAATTCAGCGAACTATAAGAACATCCTCATGGCTTAGAGGTTAAAGCATCTGCCTCCAATGCGGGAGACCCGGGTTCAATCCTTGGGTCAGGAAGATCCCCTGGAGAAGGAAATGGCAATCCACTCCAGTATTCTTGCCTGGAGAATCCCATGGACAGAGAAGCCTAGTAGGTTACAGTCCACGGGGTCACAAAGAGTCGGACACGACTGAGTGACTTCACCTCACCTCACCTTCACCTCATAAGAACACACAGACAACTCAATGAAATTAGGAAAACAATGCATGAACAAAACAAGTTCAAAAAAGAAACAGTGTTGAAAAAAGCCCACAAACTGTTGGAGCCAAAGAATACAATGACTCTACCAAAGATCAGAGAGCTTCCACAGCTAACTTGACCTAGTAGAAGAAAAGAAGGAGTACACTAGACGATGGGTTATTCAAAACTGTCCAGTCAAAGAAGCAAAAAGAAAAAGAGTGAAAAAAGAACAGGAGACTCCCGTGATACCATCAAATGAAACAAGATGTTCATTATGGAAGTTCCGGAAGGAAGGAAGAAAGAAAGGGCCAGAAAGTCTATTTAAAATAATAATGGTTGAAAACTTTTCAAACTTGGGAAGAGAAATGCACATCCAGATTCATAATGCCCAATGGTCCCCCAAGTAAGCTAAACTTAAAAAAAAAAAAAAAAAAAAAGGCTACATCAAGACACATAAGAGTTGAACTGTCAGAAGTCAAAAACAAAAAATTTTGAAAGCAGAAGAAAAGTGACTCTTCACAAACAAGGGAGCTTCCATAAGGCTGCAGGTGGATTTCACAGCAGGAGCTTGACAGGCCAGCAGTGGGATGATATACTCAAAATACTGAAAGAAACAGTATGTCAACCAAGAATACTACACCCAGGAAAGCTGCCTTTCAGAAGTAAAAGAGAGACAAAGATATTCCCAAACAAATAAAAGCTGATGGGGATTCAATGTCATTAAACCTGTCTTACAAGAGATGCTAAAGAACATTCATCAAGCTGAAATAAAAGGATGCTAGTTAGCATGATAAAAATGTATGAATGTGTAAAGCTCATTGGTAATGGTAAATATACAGTCAAAATCAGATGATCTAAAATTGCAATGGTAATATGTAGTTCTCTTACAAGTCTGCATTAAAAGTTAAAAAACAAATGTACTTAAATAATAGTAACTATGAGAATTTAAAGTAACTATAACTAGGAAAACTTCTACAATGTAAAAATATGTAAACTGTAACATCAACAAACTAAAATGTGAGAGGTGAAGAAGTATAAATTTCTGTATGCTATCAAAATTAAGTTATCAGTTTAAATAGGATGTTGTAAATATATTTTATATACACCTCAGGTTAACCACAGAGGAAAAACCACAAAAGATTATGGTAAGACTCAAAGCATATCACCTCAAAAAAGTATCAAAGGACTATGGAGCTAGAAAGAGAGGTGTAAGTCCTTACCTATCAATAGTTACTTTAAACATAAACAGATTAAATTCCTCAATCAAAAGGCACAGAATGGCTGAATGGATTAAAAAATCAAGATCCAACAACAAGACAGTATCTCACAACAGACAGTCTCTCTACAAGACTCACTTTACCTTTAAGGTATTAAATCAAGAGCAGAGGGATGGAGAAAGAAATTTCAAGCAAATGTTAACCAAAAGAAAGTAGGAGTAGCTATACTTATATTAGACAAATAGACTTTCAGCTAAAATGATCAAAAGAAAGAAGGTCATTATATAAAGCTAAAGGTGTCAATTCATCAATGATATAACAAGTATATTTAAGCATCTAATAGAACCTAAATAAAGCAATTACTAACAACTTATAAGGAGAAATAAACAGCAATACAATAACAGTTGGGGACATTAATACCCTACTGTCAACAATGGATATATATCATCCAGACAGAAAACCAGTAAGGAAATACCAGATCTAAACCCTACAGACCAAATACACCTAACAAACGTACTGAACAGTCCATCGAACAGCAATAGAATACGCATTTTTCTCAAGCACTCACAGAACATTCTCTACAATAAATCATAGGTTAGACCACAAAACCAGTCTGAACAATTTTTTTTTAATAAATTATAACAAATATCATTTCCAATAAAAATGATATGAAACTAGAAAATTCACAAGTACATGCAAATTAAAATACTCCTGAACAACTAATGGCTTAAAGAAATCAAAGGCAAAATTTTAATATATCTTGGTACAAATAAAAATGGCAACACAAACACTTATGAGATGCAGCAAAAGCAGTTCTAAGAGGGAAGTTGGTAGTTGTAAACTCATACAACAAGAAATAATCTCATATAAAGAGCCTAACTTTACACATCATGGAACTAGAAAAAGAAAAAAGTAAGCCCAAAGTCAGCAGAAGAAAATAAATAACAAACAATCCACAGATTCAATGCAATGCCTAGTAAAATTCCAACTACATTTTCCACAGAAATAGAACAAAAAAATCCTAAAATTTGTATGGAACTACAAAGAGCCAAAGCAAATAGCCTAAGCAATTTTGAGAAACAACAAAGCTAATGGCATCACACTTCTTGATTTCAAACTGTATTATAAAGATATAGTAATCAAAACAGTATAGCACTGTCATAAAAACAGGCACACAGATCAACAGAACTATAATAGAGAACAGAATAGACAGAAAAAAGAGCCCAAAATAAGTCCATGCTTATGTGGTCAATTAAGCTAAGACAAAGGAATCAAGAAAATATAGTAAGGAAAGGACTATCTCCTCAACGAATGTTGAGAAAACTGGCATCCCTAAGCAAAACAATGATACTGGACCATTATCTTATACCACACACACACAAAAATTAATCAAAGCGAACTAAAGACTTGAACCTAAGACTTGAAACCAAAAAAAAAGTCCTAGAAGAAAACACAGATGATAAGCTCCTGGACACTGGTCTTGGTGATGATTTTTGGACTTAACACCAAAAGCAAAAATAAATAAGGAGGATTAGTCAAACTAAAAAGCTTCTGCACAGCAAAGTAAATAAAGTAAACCTACTGAATGGGTGAAAATATTTGCAAGTCGTGTAACTGATAAGGGATTAATATCCAAAGAACTTGTAAGACTCAATAACAAAAAACAGTCTCGTTAGAAAATCTGAAGAGACATTTTTCCAAAGAAGACATACATACAAATTCCTCTGGGACAACATTAAATGCACCAATATTCACATTATGCTGGGGTCCCAGAAGGAGAACAGAGAGAGAAAGGACCTGAGAAAATATTTGAAGAGGTAACAGCTGAAAACTTCCCAAACATGGGAAAGGAAATAGTCAAGTCCAGGAAGCATAGAAAGTCCCAGGCAGGATAAAACCTGAGGAAGACACTGAGACACATAATAATCAAACCGACAAAAATTAAAGACAAAGATAAAATATTAAAAGCAACAAGGGAAAAATGACAAAAAATATACAACGGAACTCCTGATTTCTCAACAGAAACTTTACAAGCCAGAAGGGAACAGCATGATATATTTAAGTTGATAAAAGGGAAGAACTTACAACCAAAAATACTCTACCCAGCAAGACTCTCATTCTACTTTGATGGAGAAATCAAAAGCTTTATAGACAAGTAAAAGTTCAGAGAATTCTGCATTACCAAACCAGCTTTACAACAAATGTTAAAGGAACTTCTCTATGCAGGAAACCCAAGAAAAGGAAAAGACCTACATAAAATAGAAAATGAAAGAAAGAAAGTGAAGTCTCTCGGTTGTATACGACTCTTTGCGATCCCATGGAGTATAGCCTACTAGGCTACTTCATCCATGGAATTTTCCAGGCAAGAGTACTAGAGTGGGTTGCCATTGCCTTCTCCAGGGGAGCTTTCTGACCCAGGGATTGAACCCAGGTCTCCTGCACTGCAGGCAGACACTTTACCATCTGAGTCACCAGGGAAGCCCCAACCCAAAACAATTAAGAAAATGGTAATAGGATCATGAAAGTGAAAGTGAAGTCGTTCAGTTGGGTCCGATTCTTTGCGACCCCATGGACAGTAGCCTGTACCAGGCTCCTCCGTTCATGGGATTTTCTAGGCAAGAGTAGGATCATACATATCTATAATTACCTTAAATATAAATAAATGCACCAACCTAAAGACATAGACTGACTGGGTGGATGAAAACATGTGCACTTATCTCGCTTAGCACTTCATCCTGCTTGACTATGTAATTATTTTATACTATTAGGTTAATCATGTTCCCATTATGGCTTAATATTATAATGATCTTTTATATTTTGTCTGATTGATTTTGGCCATTGATTGTGAAAACTGATAAACAGTTTTACTACTGTAATTTATTTATTTTCACTTTTTCCATTTCATATTCAGTGTTCCCATTCTATTCAGTTTGTTTTCCAATTTCTCCATCTCTTTTTCTATCTTACTCAAGCCTTTATCAAGCACAGTAAAAAACTTTTGAATACCTATATATAAATATGTATATATTTTAGAAAACTTAGAAGAATTTTTGCCTAACTAAAAAATTTATGACACTTTGATTCCACTTGTTTGACTTAGCAGGAACAGAATGCTAGATTTCTAATTAAAAACAATAGCTATGCAACAAGCAACAAAGGTTTACTGTATAGCATGTGGAACTATAGTCAGTAACATATAATAGTCTATAATGGAAAATAATTTCAAAAATAATGTATGTGTATTTATGTATAAATGAATCACCTTGCTATGCATCTGAAACACTGTAAGTCAATTATACATCAACAAAATACACATATTAAGAAAACAGCGAAGACACAGAAGCAACCTAAGTGTCCACCAACAGATGCGTGGATAAAGAAAATGTAGTATATACACACAACGGAATATTATTTAGCTATAAAAGAGAAAAAAGATTGCCATTTGCAGCAATCTGGATGGAACTTGAAGGCATTAAGTAAAATAAGCGAAAGAAAAATAAATACTATTTGATCTCACTTATATGTGGAATCTAAAAGAAAACAAAAAAGTCATAGAGACAGAGAACAGATCCGTGATTGCAAGAAACAGGGAGTGGCAGAATGGGTAAAAGGGGTGAATGTCGTCAAAAGTACAAATTTCCAGTTACAAAAAATAAGTCATAGAGATGGGATACACAGTATGGTACTATAATAAGACTATTTTACATATTTGAAAGGCAAATCCTAAAAATTCTCATAAGAAAAAAGAAAAACTTGGAACTGTATGGTGATAAAATATTAACTAGACTTATTGTGGTTACCATTTATTGATGTGTACAAATATAAACATCTGTCTCTTATACACATCTTCAAATTATCAATTATATCAAAATAAAAAAGGAAATAAAGATTAGAACAAAAATAAATGAAACAGAATAAGAAAACAATGGAAAAGATTAATAAAGAGCTGGTTCTTTGAAACAACAAAAATATTGACAAAACTTTAGCTACACTAACCAAGGGGAGAAAAAGAGGACTCAAATAAAATTAAAAATGAAAGATGAGACATTACAACTGATACCAACAGTTGATTACAACAAATACAAAGGATAATGAGACCACTGTTAACAATTAAATGCTGTAAAACTGGACAATCTAAAAGAAATGGATAAATTCCTAGAAATATATTTCCTACCAAGCCTGAACCATTCAGGACTAGAAAGTCTGAACAGACCAATTACAATTAAGAAAACTAAATCAGTAATCAAAAAAAACTCCCGACAAAGAAAAGTCCAGGACCAGATGATTTCAATGGATAATTCTACCAAATATTTAAACAGCTAACATCAATCCTTTTCAAACTCTTCCCTAAAACTGAAAAGTGGAAACATTCCCAGACTTATTTTAAGAGGCTGGTATTACCAGGATACCAAAGCCAGTTAAGGATGCTACAAGAAAAAATTATAGACAAATATCCCTCATAAATAGAGATGCAAAAATTCTCAACAAAATACTGGCAAATTGAATTCAAGAGCACATTAAAAGGATCATATACTATGATCAAATGGGATTAATCCCTGGAATGCAAGGATGGTTTAATGCCCAAGTCAAATCATGCATCACATTAACACATGAATAATAAAGATCATATGATCATCTCAATCCAAGCAGAAAAAGCTTTTGAGAAAATTCAATGTCCTCTGATAATAAGAACTACCAATAAACTGGGTACAACAGAAACATGGAGAAGGCAATGGCACCCCACTCCAGCACTCTTGCCTGGAAAATCCCATGGATGGAGGTGCCTGGTGGGCTGCAGTCCATGGGGTCGCTAAGAGTCGGACACGACTGAGCGACTTCACTTTCATTTTTCACTTTCATGCATTGGAGAAGGAAATGGCAACCTACTCCAGTGTTCTTGCCTGGAGAATCCCAGGGACGAGGGAGCCTCATGGGCTGCCGTCTATGGGGTCACACAGAGTCAGACATGACTGAAGCGACTTAGCAGCAGTAGCAGCAGCAACAGAAACATATCTCTGTTATAATAAAGACAATATAGGTAACAACCCCAAAGCTGACATTATACTCATCATATGAAATGTTGGAATCTTTTCCTCTAATATCAGGAACAAGACGAGGGTACCCATTCTCACCACTCCTACTGAATAGTATTGGAAGTCCCAGCCAGAGCAAACAAGTAAGAAAAAGAAATAAAAGCATCCAAATTGGAAAGGAAATGGTAAGACTACTTCTATTTGTGTAGGACATGATTATATACACAAAAAATCCAAGAGATTGTTAGAATAAATAAATTCAGTAAAGCTTTAGAATACAAAATCAACATAAAAAAATCAGTTGCTTTTCTATGCACTAACTTAATGAACTATCTGAAAAAGAAAGTAAATATTCCATTTATAATAGCAGCAGAAATGGTATAATACTTAGGAATAAATTTTATCTAGGAGGTAAAAGATCTGTAACTGTAAGACAATGATGAAAGATAACCAATGTTCGTGTCTTGAAAGAATACTGTTAAAATGTTCCCACTACACAAAGGCATCTGTACATCCAATGCAACCACTATCAAGATTCCAGTGGCATTTACAGAATTAGAAAAAACAATCCTAAATTCACACAGAATCACAAAATACTCTTGATAGCCAAAGCAATCCTGAGAAAGAACAAAGCTGGAGACATCACAATTCCTGATTTCAAAGTTTACTACAAAGCAATAGTGGTAAAATATTATGGTACTGGCATAGAAAAAGGCACATATCAATGGAAAAGAATCAAGAGGCCAGAAATAAACCCTTGCATACATGGTCAACTAATATAGGACATGGGAAGCAGAACTACTCCATGGCTATAAGCTACTATCTTCAGTAAACGGTGCTGGGAAAACTGAATATTCACATGAAAAGGATGAAAATGAAGCCACTTCAGTATTTCTTGCCTTGAGAACTCCATGAACAGTATGAACAGGCAAAATGACAGGATACCAAAAGAGGAACTCCCCAGGTCATTAGGTGCCCAATATGCTACTGGAGATCAGTGGAGAAATAACTCCAGAAAGAATGAAGGGATGGAGCCAAAGCAAAAACAATACCCAGTTGTGCATGTGACTGGTGATAGAAGCAAGATCTGATGATGCATAGGAAAGAGCAATACTGCATAGGAACCTGGAAAGTCAGGTCCATGAATCAAGGCAAATTGGAAGTGGTCAAACAAGAGATGGCAAGGGTGAACGTCGACATTCTAGGAATCAGCAAACTAAAATGGACTGGAATGGGTGAATTTAACTCCGATGACCATTATATCTACTACTGCACGCAGGAATCCCTCAGAAGAAATGGAGTAGCCATCATGGTCAACAAGAGAGTCCAAAATGCAGTACTTGAATGCAATCTCAAAAATGACAGAATGATCTCTGTTCGTCTCTAAGGCAAACCATTCAATATCACAGTTATCCAAGTCTATGCCCCAACCAGTAATGCTAAAGAAGCTGAAGTTGAATGGTTTTATGAAGACCTACAAGACCTTTTAGAACTAACACCCAAAAAAGATGTCCTTTTCATTATAGGGGACTGGAATGCTAAAGTAGGAAGTCAAGAAACACCTGGAGTAACAGGCAAATTTGGCCTTGGAGTGCGGAATGAAGCAGGGCAAAGACTAATAGAGTTTTGCCAAGA
>SJYT01005166.1:0-27430 GCA_006410635.1 Cephalophus harveyi
AGAAGATACAGGTATCCCCCACTTTCTGAAAGTTTGCATTATACTACTTCACTTGTACAAAACACATTAGTACGGTACCAGCTTTTTAAATAAAAGCAAAAACCCTCTTTGGATTTCTTTCAGTTACCAAAAACAGGTACTAATGTAGGTCTTAAAAGTGAAGTGGCGTAATGCAAACTTTCAGAAAGTGGGAAAAAACTTTTCCCTTTATGCCACTTTGGCTCACAGTGGATTTCACAGAAATGCTCTACTTTAGGATGACTGGGAAAACTGGTTTTTGTTTATGGAGAAAGCCAGCTGACTTTGAAGAAACATTCTTTAATGCAGCCACAAAGGAATCATCCCCACATTTTCTCCCAAAGATACATGCAGCAATTTATGAAAGTGTGCACAGGACAGAAAGAAAACCTCTGCCTTTGAGTTTTGTAGACACTGGTTCCAGATGGACACCAATCCTTAGTGACTTGAAACACGTAGGACCGATTTGGGACTTATAGAGATTAGAAGACAAACAGAATCTTGGTCCAAGTAAAACTCATGGTGATTATTTTTCTAGTCCCAGACTAGTGAAAACAGCTATATTTAATGCATAACAAAATACCCACATTAGTTTCTCTACTGATGAAATGTGCAGTGGTAGTGGAAGCTAATGGAACATCTCACTTTCCCCAAATATACTGAAAGCAATACTTCATTCCTAGGGAAATTTCAAACATTGGTGCCACCATCAGAATTTGAGAAAAAAAAAAAAAAAAGAGTAGATTCCTACTTTATTTCCATCTACCTCTCCTGTTTGGCCCACACAAAATTCACATAGATGGGTCTTGGAATATGATTGGATTTTACAAATTTAAGAAGGAGTCATGCCAAAAAAAGCTACAGTTCAGATGTAGTATACAGTCACTGGTACTAGTACACTGCTTTAGATATTATATTTTTCCCCCCTAATTTCTATCAGCAAATGTAATCAGTAGTCATTTGCTTTTACTTGACAAGGGAAACAATTCACGTTTACTGCCTTGCCTGAGGATTATTTCTGATCTGTTCTGTTTCATAACAGATTAGAGAGATTGTCTAATCTACAGACCATCATATTTGACCATTATGTTGATGATACTATACTAACTGAACATATCAGGTAAGCAGTAGCAGAAATCCTAAGAAGCACAATTACCTTAGTAAGGCATGTGATTGCTAGGGAATGGGAGATAAACTCCAAAAAATGATTTACCAAATCAGGTGTCAATTATATCTCAATAAAGCTGGGCAGGGGTCAAAGTAAGGCACCAATTGACATCCTCACAAAAAAGCCTCTGAAAAGTGAGAGACAAGTTATAGAGCCATTTACAACCCACAGAGAAAGTGGCGCATGATGAAACTCCGGATGTCGAAAATAATATGAATCACATCTAGGTGTACAGCTTCAATATTTTGCTAAATCAGAAGGCAATTTTTTAATTGGAAACAAGAAATAAATGCTCTACTCTACCTCAAGGCTGTAGTACAAGTGTTCCTGTACTTAGACCTCATACCCAGCAAACTGAATAGTATAAAGAATGTCTGTGGTAGTTGAAAATGCTAAGTGGAACTCTTGGCAAATTTCAAAGAGTGATTCTATTATGACAACATCTATCTTCCATTAGAAAAATAAATTTTAGATTTATGCTCATATTTGATAGTGTTTAAACATTTGACTATGGGTACCATATACTATATGATTTCAAATTCCCATTTTAAAGTGGATGCTATTGAATTAAAATAATCCAAAAAATGGATGTGCACTACAGCATGCAATACTGATTGGAAAATGTCTGACTAGTACATCTGCATAACTGGCTGCTCANACTTTGAACTCTTTCCAAGGCTCTATGTTTTAGGCTTTCCATGCTTCTCACAGTTGGGAGGCTGTAAATAATCACATGCATAGCTGTAAGTGTCTGGATATACCTGCCAAGCAAGCTTGAATGCTAACAGAGGGGGTTTGCTCTGAAATATTTCTCTCATGTCCAGGAGACTTATTAGCTATAGCCCTAAGCTGATTTTCTCCAGAGAAAGGTGGTCAGGGTTAGCCCCCTGTTAATGTTAGAGGAGTTGGTGAAAGTCATGAAACAGTAAAACAGACAGATTCTGGTTTGGGGGTAGATGCTCGAGAAAGCCTAGGGAGCCCCTTGAGTTCTGAAGCCTTGCTTAACAGTTCTCTTCCACATGACCTTGTCATGGGTGGGATCTCCCGTGGTGGCTTCAGGCATGCTACAGTAATAGAAATGCTTGCTTGTTAGCAAAAGTAAATAAATAATAAAATTACCATAATAAAATTTAGAGAGAAGTGACAATTAGAGTACTATCCCAAGCAAAAGTATTAGGTTGGGCAAAAAGTTCATCCATTTTTCTTTTTCCTATATGATCATACTAGAGTTCCCAATGAAATTTTTGGCCAAGCCAATACATAACTGGTTGATCAAAGGATCTCTAAGAGTAACTTAGGTGGAGAGACTGTTAAGGTGCACTTTGAGGTATGTAAATGGGAAAGTTCTTGGTCTGGTGAACAGAAGCCTGATTCAAATTGTTGTAGTGGGTTTATCTTCTCTTACTCATGTTTTGGGAGTCCCAGCTGGCTCAGTGGTAAAGAATTCACTTGCCAATGCAGGAAACACTGGTTCAATCCCTGGGTCAGGAAGATACTCTGGAGTAGGAAATGGCAACCCACTGCAGTATTTTTGCCTGGGAAATCCCATGGGCAGAGGAGCCTGGTGGGTCACAGACCATGGGGTCACAAAGAAAAGTTCTTGGTCTGGTGAACAGAAGCCTGATTCAAATTGTTGTAGTGGGTTTATCTTCTCTTACTCATGTTTTGGGAGTTCCAGCTGGCTCAGTGGTAAAGAATTCACTTGCCAATGCAGGAGACACTGGTTCAAACCCTGGGTCAGGAAGATACTCTGGAGTAGGAAATGGCAACACACTGCAGTATTTTTGCCTGGGAAATCCCATGGGCAGAGGAGCGTGGTGGGTCACAGACCATGGGGTCACAAAGAGTCAGACACGACTGACCAGGCACACATCACACTACACTCAAGTTCTAGATTTAAGACATTTAACAGAAGATACAGGTATCCCCCACTTTCTGAAAGTTTGCATTATACTACTTCACTTGTACAAAACACATTAGTACGGTACCAGCTTTTTAAATAAAAGCAAAAACCCTCTTTGGATTTCTTTCAGTTACCAAAAACAGGTACTAATGTAGGTCTTAAAAGTGAAGTGGCGTAATGCAAACTTTCAGAAAGTGGGAAAAAACTTTTCCCTTTATGCCACTTTGGCTCACAGTGGATTTCACAGAAATGCTCTACTTTAGGATGACTGGGAAAACTGGTTTTTGTTTATGGAGAAAGCCAGCTGACTTTGAAGAAACATTCTTTAATGCAGCCACAAAGGAATCATCCCCACATTTTCTCCCAAAGATACATGCAGCAATTTATGAAAGTGTGCACAGGACAGAAAGAAAACCTCTGCCTTTGAGTTTTGTAGACACTGGTTCCAGATGGACACCAATCCTTAGTGACTTGAAACACGTAGGACCGATTTGGGACTTACAGAGATTAGAAGACAAACAGAATCTTGGTCCAAGTAAAACTCATGGTGATTATTTTTCTAGTCCCAGACTAGTGAAAACAGCTATATTTAATGCATAACAAAATACCCACATTAGTTTCTCTACTGATGAAATGTGCAGTGGTAGTGGAAGCTAATGGAACATCTCACTTTCCCCAAATATACTGAAAGCAATACTACCCACACAAAATTCACATAGATGGGTCTTGGAATATGATTGGATTTTACAAATTTAAGAAGGAGTCATGCCAAAAAAAGTTACAGTTCAGATGTTGTATACAGTCACTGGTACTAGTACACTACTTTAGATATTATATTTTCCCCCCTAATTTCTATCAGCAAATGTAATCAGTAGTCATTTGCTTTTACTTGACAAGGGAAACAATTCACATTTACTGCCTTGCCTGAGGATTATTTCTGATCTGTTCTGTTTCATAACAGATTAGAGAGATTGTCTAATCTACAGACCATCATATTTGACCATTATGTTGATGATACTGTACTAACTGAACATATCAGGTAGGCAGTAGCAGAAATCCTAAGAAGCACAATTACCTTAGTAAGGCACGTGATTGCTAGGGAATGGGAGATAAACTCCAAAAAATGATTTACCAAATCAGGTGTCAATTATATCTCAGTAAAGCTGGGCAGGGGTCAAAGTAAGGCACCAATTGACATTCTCACAAAAAAGCCTCTGAAAAGTGAGAGACAAGTTGTAGAGCCATTTACAACCCACAGAGAAAGTGGCACATGAAGAAACTCTGGATGTAGAAAATAATATGCATCACATCTAGGTGTACAGCTTCAATATTTTGCTAAATCAGAAGGCAATTTTTTAATTGGAAACAAGAAACAAATGTTCCTTTCTACCTCAAGGCTGTAGTACAAGCGTTCCTGTACTTAGACCTCATACCCAGCAAACTGAATAGTATAAAGAATGTCTGTGGCAGTTGAAAATGCTAAGTGGAACTCTTGGCAAATTTCAAAGAGTGATTCTATTATGACAACATCTATCTTCCATTAGAAAAATAAATTTTAGATTTATGCTCATATTTGATAGTGTTTAAACATTTGACTATGGGTACCATATACTATATGATTTCAAATTCCCATTTTAAAGTGGATGCTATTGAATTAAAATAATCCAAAAAATGGATGTGCACTACAGCATGCAATACTGATTGGAAAATGTCTGACTAGTACATCTGCATAACTGGCTGCTCAGACGCCCATACTATGTGCTTCTATCAAGTGCCACAGCCTTTATTGGGAGAACACTAAAAAACAACAATGAAGAAAAAAGCTCCCCCTTGAGAAGGGACAGAATATTGATTGTCCAAGCCAAACTGAAGGAGACAAGTGCAAAGTACTCCCTGTTATGTGCAATGACTAAAAGGTTGACTAGAAAAATGGATGAATGATGACAAGGAGATCTGAATAAAGGATATGTGAATGAATCTTTCTGAATGGTGGAGTGTAAAGGAATTCTCAAGGACATATACTCACTGAATGTCTACTACAAAGCATCTTTTCACTAATTTGATTGATAATATGACCCTTCCTCTGGATGCCAGTCAGCTTTCACCCCTTGCCACCTTGTGGACATATAAAGACTTTCTCTCATAAAGAAGACAGCTTTTTGTCCTTATGTAAATATTTTCACATGTCATATACACTTTATACCTTAACAGAGTTTTTTCAGTGCTACCTTATGTGGTCTTAGAAAATGATTTTGATATTGTCATGATATTTATATGTTATTACCTCTATATAAAAACATCATTTTGTAGCAAATTGCAGTATGGCAATGGCTTATGCCCAGAAAATTTATGAGTTTTAACACATTTCCTACTCTGTATAGTTTTTGGCTACATAGAACAATGCAATGACCTGATGATACTTTGGTTCAAGTGGCAATTGGGAGATATGCCTTTAAAAACTAGGGAACTTTCCTATAGTGTGTAGCTTATGTGTGAAACTCAGGACTACGAGATAGTGCTTTCTTCCTCATAGTCAGAATTCACTATTCTAGGAACCATTGGATAGAGGTACAGTAGGAACTATCTTGCCCTTATACCTACTAACTGTATTAAGAAATGCTGTGTACTGTAATGAATGCCCTCTGTCATCTGAAATCCACATATTGAAGCACAAATTTTCAGTGTGGTTGCATTTAGAGATAGGACACTTTAGGAGGCCAGATGAAATCATAATGTGTGTGTGTGCTCAGTCGCTTCAATCGTGTTTTCCAGCTCTTTGCAACCCTATGGATTATAGCCCACCAGACTTCTCAGTCCATGGTATTCTCTAGGCAAGAATACTGGGGTGGGTTGCTGTGCCCTTCTCCAGGAGATTTTCCTAACCCAGGGATCAAACTTATGTCTCCTATGACTCCTGAATTGCAGATAGTTTTTCTTTTTTTTTTTAATACTGAGCCACCAGGAAACCCTGAAATCATAATGGCAGGGTTCAAATATGATAGGACTGGTGACTTTACGAGAGGATGAGAACTCTCTCCTTCTCTTCTCCTCATCCTTACAAGAGGAAGAGATCTCTCTCCCTCCCTTCTCACTGTCTTTTTCTCCTCTCCCTCCCTATGCATGTACCAAGGAAAGGCTACATAAGAACACAGCTAGAAGGCAGTCATCTGCAAACCAGGGAGAGAGCCCTCACTGCAACCTGACTATGCCAGTACCTTATGCTATGTAATTTCACTCCTATGACTCCTGAATTGCAGATAGTTTTTCTTTTTTTTTTTAATACTGAGCCACCAGGAAACCCTGAAATCATAATGGCAGGGTTCAAATATGATAGGACTGGTGACTTTACGAGAGGATGAGAACTCTCTCCTTCTCTTCTCCTCATCCTTACAAGAGGAAGAGATCTCTCTCCCTCCCTTCTCACTGTCTTTTTCTCCTCTCCCTCCCTATGCATGTACCAAGGAAAGGCTACATAAGAACACAGCTAGAAGGCAGTCATCTGCAAACCAGGGAGAGAGCCCTCACTGCAACCTGACTATGCCAGTACCTTATGCTATGTAATTTCTCTCCATTTATGTAATATATTCTGAAATTTTCTTCTCTCTTCTTGAAAAATACATATTACTCAGAATAGGTGCAGGTGTAGCCTTTTTTAGGAAATCTTCTGACTCTCTAGGTCACTCTTGCTCCTCTTCCTTCATACATTTATTTATTTGGTATATGTCATTAGCATTATCCTAAGTATGTTATATTCTAATCACCAGCCTATGAAGCTATCTTCCCTAGGACCGGTTACCATGTTTTATTCATATTTGTATCATAAGCCACAAACACAGTAAGTGGCATTTAGTAGGTTCCCAATAATACTTATGAAATTAAAGTGTCAATAAGTGAACAGAAGGAAAAGGAGGAAGTATGATTTTAGGAAGCACAACTGTCAGAAGGCCTTGCAAATTGAGATTCCTGGTCTTAGGGACTCTTAATGTATTGATATGAGAGTCCTCAAAGTACTGATAAGTGCGAGGACAACTGTACAATGCAAGATGTTGAAAGAAAATCTCTCAAGTTCTGTTTCATCTATAGATAAGCTCTAATGCAAAGGCTTTTGCAATGGAGGATTCAAAATATTCCTTAGTAGAAGGTTAACAGAACTGAGAAGATAAGACTATTCTGTAAGGAACAATATCCTAGAAATGCCAGTATACATTTAATATACATTTCTCAGCTGTACCTGTTCCTAGGTATTTCTGAGCCTACAGCAAAACTGTTTTTCAAGGCCTACTCCCAGCTTTATATGCCTAGCTAAATGCTGAAGGCAGTTTAACATTAAGCAATTAAGAACTTCAGAGAAATTCTCATAAACATTTTAAAGACACTTACTGGCTGAGTTGTCCCTATTTCCCTTAAACTCCTGATCCAATCTCTTTCCATGTGAAGTTGAGGGTAAATCTAATAGTTCACTACTTATTTTTTTGGGAAGTAGATATAATGAGTTATCTTGATCTGCATTTATGGAACAAATCAAATTCTGTTCTATAAATTTGCCTTCTGAAAAATTAAGAGGGAGAAATTTATCGGGAAGGTTCTTTTCCTCATAAATGGTTTGACAGTGATGATCTAAATTAAGAAAAACATAGTAGAACTTAGAAAAAAAATCTGGAAAAAAATCTGAAATGGAACATATGCATTCTAAAATAAACAGATATCTTAAAACCTAACATATAGGAGACATGTAGTATTTGTTGAGTGTAAATCCTGGATTAAATTCAATGAAATTAAAAACTAATGGAAGTATTGCTACTAACAGAAGCCAGAGGCTTTCTTAACTCTCTTACCCTGGTTTCTTAACTGACTATAGCACATACGGTGATAATGTGCTGGATGTAAACCTGCTGACAAGTCACTACTGTGATCAGCTATGAACAGGTCATTTGCATATACCTGCAGAATTTCTAGGCATGTCCTCTCTGGGTACTGTATTTAGACCTGGCATCTCTTTCAGCTCACGTACTGAATTGGCTTTGTTTTTGAATTGGCATCTCCTGGAGAAATTTTCCTACACTCTGCTCTGAAGTAAATACACTGTTGTGAGAAATATGGTGAGAAATATTTCTCGGGAAACATTAATTTTCCACTTATCTTATTCCAAAGGATGATGAATCATTATTTGTCTTTAATTTTGGCAACCATCTATAATCAAGTAAGCAAATTTATACCTGCAGACACCTCAGCACGCATATATAACATTTCTTTGAAAACGAACAGGCCAAAACAGCAAAACTTCAGCAAATCAACCAGATTTTTACACTGGAAAAGAAACTGATCTGTTGTCAGCACTGTGGATGGGCATATTCCAACATTATGGCTATTAGTGACTTACAATTAAGAAAAACATTGTGCAGTATGCAAATATTTGGCCAGTTTTTGGGAGGGTTGAATGTTGGTTGTTGTTTAATGCTCTGGAATCTTTTCTATTTTTCCTTTCTGAAAATTTCTGTGGCTACTTCACAATGCAAAATTAAGAACTAGGTTAGCAGGTTTTTTTGAATGGTAGTAAAAACACATACACTTTAATTTTTATGTTAGATAAAGAAGTTTAAAATATGTAATTGACATATAGGCCAATAGAAGAAGATATGCATTTTATTCACACTTTCACTGAGTTCTTGAAAATCAAGATGCCAATCAGTGTTTTATTTTCATGTAAATAAGATAGTTGTTACTCCTGTCTAACTTTTTCTCCATCAAAACCAGGTCTCATCAGGTCTGATGATGAGAGGGAATCAAGGAGCTGACAAGTGAAGTAGAATTTTAAATGTGTCCCACATTTGTTTCATTAGCTTTTTTTTCTCTAGAGCCTAGTTCATTCCCAGAAAGGGTGCAAATTTTAAAATAGCCGTTTGAAACAATCTTTGAAATTTCAATTCCACAAGTGTTTGTAAAATGCCATGTAAATAAGTATATTTACTTTATACTGGGGGAAAGGAATATAGAGGAAATAAAAGAAGGGAAATTATATGTTTGCTAACTCTATAAAGAATATGCTATTTTTGAATAGAAAAATGGCATTTAAAGATACTTTTATCAATAAGAAAAGGTGAGGACAATTCCTTAAATGATCTGATCAAAATGTTGTAATTGTTAGTCTACGTGCATAATTGTTGAGTACATAAATTATTTTATGCACTATTTCAAAAGCACTACCAGTTAAGCTATGACAATGTTTTCTAGTAACTTATAACTTCTGTTGCTCTGAAAGAGCTTTTTAGATTAATGTTGACAGACTTCGATTATATACAAAATAGTGTATACTGATTAAAAAATAAAATTAACTGATTAAGCTTTTCTTAAAATTTTATCATATATAGAATCTGACATTCCCAAATCACTTTTAGGCTCACAGTCACCATTTTTTTCCACATAATCTTTTTTGTGTATTTCTTAAAAATGTTGCTCTGATATATCAATAAGATATTCTTCTAAACTGCTGATAACCATTCTGTAAGTTTCCTAGCACATGCCCAGTTAAAAACAGCTACATCATGCCAGTTACCTGCTTTACGATACTTATATCATGATTTGAGAGATGATTAAAGATGAAAAAAATGGAACTCATAATCAACTAGATTATAATAATAACATAAAAGTTGTGAAATATTAAATAATCAGCTATGCTTAGGTCAATTCCATTATCCCAAACATTCTACCAATACACTATATCTTCAAAAATTTCAGCTCAGTTCAGTTGCTCAGTCATGTCCTACTCTTTGAGACCCCATGGACTACAGCATACCAGGCCTCCCTGTCCATCACCAAACTCCCTGAGCTTCCTCAAACTCCTGTTCATTGAGTTGGTGATGCCATCCAACCATCTCATCCTCCATTGTCCCCTTTTCTTCCCTCCTTCAGTCTTTCCCAGCATCAGGGTCTTTTTAATGAGTCAGTTCTTTGCAACAGGTGGCCAAAGTATTGGAGTTTCAGCTTCAACATCAGTCATCCCAATGAATATTCAGGACTGATTTCCTTCAGGATGACCTGCTTTGATCTACTTGTAGTCCAAGGGACTCTCAAGAGTCTTCTCCAACACCACAGTTAAAAAGCATCAATTCTTTGGTGCTCAGCTTTCTTTGTAGTCCAACTCTCATATCCATACATGACTACTGGAAAAACCATAGCTTTGACTAGATGGACCTTTGTTGGCAAAATAATGTCTCTGCTTTTTAATATGATGTCTAGGTTGGTCATAACTTTTCTTCCAAGCATCTTTTAATTTCATGATTGGAGTCACCATCTACAGTGATTTTGGAGCCCCCCAAAATAAAGTCTATCACTGTTTCCATTGTTTCCCCATCTATTTGCCATGAAGTGAGGGGACCAGATGCCATGACCTGAGTTTTTTGAATGTTAAGTTTTAAGCCAACTTTTTCACTCTCCTATTTCACTTCCATCAAGAGGCTCTTTAGCTCTTCTTTGCTTTCTGCCATAAGGGTGGTGTCATCTGCATATCTGAGGTTATTGATATTTCTCCCTATAGACTTGATTCCAGCTTAGGCTTTATCCGGACTCATGCTATACTCTGCATATAAGTTAAATAAGCAGGGTGACAATATACAGCCTTGATGTAAAATCCTTTTCTTATTTGGAACCAATCTGTTGTTCCATGTCCAGTTCTAACTGTTGCTTCCTGACCTGCACAGAGGTTTCTCAGGAGGCAGTTCAGGTGGTCTGGTATTCCCATCTCTTGAAGAACTTTCCACAATTTGTTGTGGTCCATACAGTCAAAGACTTTGGCATAGTCAGAAGTAGTTGTTTTTCTGGAACTCTCTTGTTTTTGTGATGATCCAGCAGATGTTGGCAATTTGATCTCAGGTTGTTCTGCCTTTTCTAAATCCAGCTTGAACATCTGGAATTTCACGGCTCATGTACTGTTGAAGCCTGGCTTGGAGAATTTTGAGCATTACCTTACTAGCATATGAGATGAGTGCAATTGTGTGATAGTTCGAGCATTCTTTGGCATTGCCTTTCTTTGGGATTGGAATAAAAACTGACCTTTTTCATTCCTGTGGCCACTGCTGAGTTTTCCAAATATGTTGGTATATTGAATGCAGCACTTTCACAACATCATCTTTTAGAATTTGAAATAGTTCAACTGGAATTCCATCATGTCCACTAGCTTTGTTCATAGTGATACTTCCTAAGGCCCACTTGACTTCACATTCCAGTATATCTGGCCCTAGGTGAGTGATCATGCCATCTTGAATATCTGGTTCATGAAGATCTTTTTTGCATAATTCTTCTGTGTATTCTTGTCACCTCTTCTTAATATCTTCTTTTTCTGTTATGTCCATACCATTTCTGTCTTTTATTGTGCCCATCTTTGCATGAAATGTTTCCTTGTTATCTCTAGTTTTCTTGAAGAGATCTCTAGTCTTTTCCATTCTATTGTTTTCCTCTATTTCTTTGCACTGATCACAGAGGAAGGCTTTCTTATCTCTTCTTGCTATTCTTTGGAACTCTGTATTCAAATGGGTATATCTTTCCTTTTTTCCTTTGCCTTTCACTTCTCTTCTTTTCATAGCTATTTGTAAGCCCACCTCATACAACCATTTTGCCTTTTTGCATTTCTTTTCTTTGGTGCTGGTCTTGGTCCTTGCCTCCTATACAATGTCATGAACCTCCATCCATTGTTCTTAAACCACTCTGTCCAATCTAATCCCTTGAATCTATTTGTCACTTCTACTGTATAATCATAAGGGATTTAAGCCATCCCTGAATGGTCAGGTGGTTTCTCCTACTTTCTTCAATTTAAGTCTAAATTTGGCAATAAGGCAGTCACGGTCTGAGCCACAGTCAGCTCCTGGTCTTGTTTTTGCTGATTGTATAGAACTTCTCCGTCTTTGACTAGAAAGAATATAATCAATGTGATTTCAGTATTGACCATCTGATAGTGTCCGTGTGTAGACAGAGAGAACAGCAGTTCAGAATAGAGGATGAAAGAGAGAATGACTGAAGGTAATTAATATTTGATGGTAGAAGTTTGGGAATATTGAAATAAAGTGAAACTCAAATCTTTTAGCAATCATGGTTTGGACTTTTAAAAATAGTTTCCAATTTTATGATCCTGTCCATCCAATTTATAATTCTATTGATGTCACTCTAAGAATCTCTACTTCTCTTAAAATACTAAATTTATCATGTCATAGATAGTTCATTACAGATGCTTATTTCAAGGACAGCTCATAAATATAATCTTTAAGAGAAGGATAAATTGTAAAGAAGATTGTCATTGGAAGTTCTTTATAATGTCTGGAGTTATGTTAGGGATCTTTAACTTTTATTTCTTAACCCTGAAATTTAGCTGCAACATTCTTTCTAATAATCCAAAGCATATTAGGTTTGATTTGGTTTTGTCTTACATCAAAAGTAGCGTATACTCTCAAAGCTAAGACACAACATAATCATTCATATCATTAAAAGGTTTGTGAGGATCTGAAAGAACACCTTACCACAAGAAAGTGCCAAAGTGTCATACTTAATGTTTAATACTTATACCTAAATTATGAGCTAATATTCACTTTTTCAAATTAAAAAAATAAATTTAATTGCACTAGAAGATATCTATCAATCATATTGTGACAGTGTATTATGTCTTCATTTGTGTTTTTTTTTTTCAAAATGTTTATTTAAAAACAAGATGTGTATAAGAGACAGGTGAAGTAGAATTTTAAATGTGTCCCACATTTGTTTCATTAGCTTTTTTTTCTCTAGAGCCTAGTTCATTCCCAGAAAGGGTGCAAATTTTAAAATAGCCGTTTGAAACAATCTTTGAAATTTCAATTCCACAAGTGTTTGTAAAATGCCATGTAAATAAGTATATTTACTTTATACTGGGGGAAAGGAATATAGAGGAAATAAAAGAAGGGAAATTATATGTTTGCTAACTCTATAAAGAATATGCTATTTTTGAATAGAAAAATGGCATTTAAAGATACTTTTATCAATAAGAAAAGGTGAGGACAATTCCTTAAATGATCTGATCAAAATGTTGTAATTGTTAGTCTACGTGCATAATTGTTGAGTACATAAATTATTTTATGCACTATTTCAAAAGCACTACCAGTTAAGCTATGACAATGTTTTCTAGTAACTTATAACTTCTGTTGCTCTGAAAGAGCTTTTTAGATTAATGTTGACAGACTTCGATTATATACAAAATAGTGTATACTGATTAAAAAATAAAATTAACTGATTAAGCTTTTCTTAAAATTTTATCATATATAGAATCTGACATTCCCAAATCACTATATGAGAGTTATACTATTGGTCTTCATTTTTCAGATAAAATGTAAATATAAAATATTTCTCTGTGCTATAGTCTAGATTATATCAAATAAGATCATGCTTCAGACTTTGTTCATGAAATAGTCTTCAAACTCAAAAAACTAAGCAACAAGAAAATGCATAAGAAAAAGAGAAAGATAGAGACATTTTTCACGTTGATCTGAACAAAAAAATGAAGAGAGGTAGACACTGATTAATGTCCAGAAACAACAGAAAATTTCATGCTTGAAAATTGGTTTTTAAAATGCCAAGTGTCTGCCAACATTATATGAAAATGAATGATATCTCTGCTGGGCATTTCTTGATCAGGTATGATGTTTCAGACTTGAACTTAACTATGGGCCAAGGTTAACTACTCTGTCCAAATTGCTAAATTTTCTTTAAGAAAGCAACTTAAAGTCTCTTAATTAAAATGAAAATCATGAACGCATTTAAATTTGGAAATGTAGAAAATATCTTTACTGAATTCTGTTTTCTTTTGAGGGTAAAGTTGAAAGGACAAACATTCTATACACAAAATTAATATTTAGTCACCCTTAATTTCTTATGAATAAGAACTGTCACTACGGGGGAAAAAAGACTGAATTATTATGGAAAACACTCATCTGATAGCAGATTAGCATCATGGTTATGGAGTTTTAAGGTTGTAAATCATTCTGAATTACATTTTGACAATATACTAAATAGAAAGTTTAAAATTCATTCTTCCAAAGAGGCAACTCTGTCAGTTGTGTGAAGGTAGTTTAAAAAGAGCATTTATTCTTTTCACAATTCACTCAAATCAAGAATTTCATGGGACATTAAAACACTGGTCTTATTCTGTGACTTAAACTATTTTTCATCAGCTTCAGCATAAAGAAAAAACATTTGGTCACCCTTCTCAGTATAAAGGAGAAATAGTAAATTCTCATTTTATCGAATGACTACTGTAAATATTTCCTAATTGTGTCTCACTGAATCCTTACTAAGTGGGACATGTCATACACATATACATATATACAAACATATGTATATGTAATACATAGGGAATTAAGGTTATACTAAAATTAAGGTTGCTAATCAGAAGACCTTAAAATACAGGCATTGTTCTGGATTATCCAGCTGGACCCGGTGTAACTCCATGGGCCCTTAAATGTAGAAGAAAAAGGGTGGATCAGGGATGAAAGACCAAGGAGGAGCAAGTCAAAGCATGAGAAGGACTCAACCACTGTTGCTGGTTCTCATGAGGAAGGGGATCATAAACTGAGAATTTCAAATGGCCTCTAGAAGCCAATTAAGGGCCTCAGTTGAGAGCCAGCAAGATAATGGGGATCTGTCCCACTACAGTAAGGAACTGAATTTTGTCAACAATTTGAGCAAGGCAATGGTTCTTTCCATGGAGTCTCCAATAAGGAACCCTACCCTGCCAATATCTTAAACTAATATTAACACATTGATATATATGTAAGGTATAATATATGTTAATGTTTATAAACATACTTTATACATATTAGATAATTATATTTAATGCTATTCTATGCACATTTATTTTAAACAGTTTGAATTAAGCAAATGTTAAGAAAGCCTTAATATGTTACCTTGGGGCTGAAATCAACATTTAAAATAGTTTCATGGCAAAATGGTGGTGGCAGTTGTGGACAGTGACAGTTGCAGATAGCAGCTGAGGATGAAGTAAAACCACTACAGGGAAGAAACCTGGAATAATCTTCACTATTTAAAAAAATATAAAACTGACTGTTTATTTAAGGACATTTAAATGCATGAACTTTAGTGTATTATTTTTATTCTTCTGAAAAACAAAATAGAAGTGACTTTACTTTAAAAAATTATAGTTAAAGGAAAATAGGTTTAAATCTAAATATGAGATGAACATCATGTTTACAGGACAAATAACCAAAATCAAATTTATCAAACTGAAGCAAAAATATGTGTATAGCAATTAGAGTTTTACAATCATATATTTAATTTTTAGCAGCTTTATGGCTGTATAATCGACATACATATAATAAATTGCATATAAACAAGTATACAGTTTGACAAGTTTTAGTGTAAGTGCATACTCATGAAACATTTACTCAATTAGGATAAGATCCAAAACTCTCCTAGTACCTTTGTAGTCCTTTCCTCTTGCTCCTCTTCTCTCCATCCCATCCCATCTCATCCTCAGGCAGCCACTTATCTGCTTTCTATTAACATAGATTTGTCTGTATGTCCTAAAACTTTATGTATATGGATTCATAAAGCATATACAGGCTTCTTTTACTCAGTATACTTACAATTATTTTGACTCATCTATGTTCTAGTATTTATCGTTCATTCATTTCTTTTTATTGCTGAGAGTACTCCATTGCAAAAAATAACATTATGTTATAGGGATCAAAAGCAATGACTTGTTTTGATGGAAATTTGGGTTGTTTCCAATCTTAGTCTATTACAAGTAAAGTCACAAACCATCATTTTTGTTTTGTATGTGCAGTTTCATTTCCCTTCAATAATTCTTGGAATGGCTGAATCATCTAACAGATGTAGATTTACATGTTTAAGAAATTGCCAATTTTTTTTTCACAGTGAATATACTATTTTGCATTTGTACCAGCTTTCTGAGAGGTAAAGTTCTTCCACATCCTCACCTGTGTTAGGTATGGCTAGTCTAAGTTTTCCATCTGTTTATCTTTGTGAAGGGTCTGTTCACATCCTTTGCTCATTTATATCTGGCTGCTTTCTTGTTGAGCATTGAAAGTTCTTTTTATGTTCTGGAGATTAGTCCTATATCATATACATGATTCATAAATGTTTTCTTCCAGTAGGTGGCTTTTATTTTCATTCTCATTGATTTTTAATAAAGTAACGTTTTCAACTTTGATGAACTCTAATTTATTTGTTTCATTTTGTGAAATATGCATCAATATCATATTGAAGAAATATCTTCCTGTGTCTCCTATGATTTCTTTTAGAAGTTTTATGGCATTGTCGTTGTTTTGTTGCTAAGTTTTGTCCAACTGTTTTGCAGCCCCACAGATTATAGCCTGCCAGGATCTTGTGTCTGTGGGATTTCCCAGGCAAGAATACTGGAGTGGGTTGTCATTTCCTTCTTCAGGGGGTCTTCCTGAACTAGGGATTGCACTTGCTTCGTATGCATTAGCAGGCAGTTCTTTACCACTGAACCACCAGGGAAGCCCTTTATGACATTAAGTTTTGCATATAAACCTGTAATCCATTTTAAGTTTTTCATATGATGCAAGGTAGTGATAAAAATTTATTTTAAACATATGAATATCTGTTTCTTTTAGCAGTATTTTTTTGCATAGATTGTCCTTTTTCTACTGAACTATTTTTGCATCTATATTAAAAATAAGTTTTCTATATATGTATGGTCTATTTCTACACACTCCATTAAATTCCTTAGGTCTAACTTAAGCTAATACAATTTTTTTTTTTTTGCCTTTATAATGAGTCTTCAAATCAGGTTATGTTAGTTTCCTTACTTTGCTCCTCTTTCAAAGTTGTTTGGACTTTTTTTAGTTCATTTGAATTTACATGTGAACTAGAGTATCGGCTTGTCAAGTTTGACAGAACAAAGCAACAACAACAAAACTGCTGTACTTTTCATTGGTATCACATTTAATTAAGTTCAAGGGAATTGACACCTTAATAATAGTGATCTTCTGACTTATAAAACATTACTCCACTTATTTAGGACTTCTATTTCTAAGTAATGTTTGGAAAGTTTCAGATCTTTTCCATATTTTGTCACATTTTTTTCCCAATTATTTTTCATATCTTGATGCTAATACAAATATTATTTTTTAAATATTATTTTTGATTATATCTAGCATGTAGAAATGGCATCCCACTCCAGTACTGTTGCCTGAAAAATCCCATGGACGGAGGAGCCTGGTAGGCTGCAGTCCATGGGGTCGCTAAGAGTCGGACACGAGTGAGTGACTTAATTTTCACTTTCAATTTCATGCATTGGAGAAGGAAATGGCAACGCACTCCAGTATTCTTGCCTGGAGAATCCCAGGGATAGAGGAGCCTGATGGGCTGCCATCTATGGGGTTGCACAGAGTTGGACACGACTGAAGCGACTTAGCAGCAGCAGCAGCATGTAGAAATACCATTGACTTTTTTATGGATCTTGTATGTTATGGTCCTGCTAAACTGATTTATTATTTTTTGTTAGCTTTTTGCAGATTCTATTAAATGTTCTACATAAACCAGCAGTCCCAAAACTTTTTGGCACCAGGGAATAGTTTTGTGGAGGAAAATTTATCCATAGGACAGTGGGAGGGTAGGATGGTTTCAGAATAATTTTCATAAAGAGTGTGCAACCTAGATCCCTTGCCTGTGCAGTTCTCAGTAGAGATCACCCTCATCTGAGAATCTAATTCCACTGGTGATCTGACAGGAGGCAGAGCTCAGGCAATAATATGACTGATGAGAAGCAGCTGTAAATACAGAGGAAGCTTTGCTTGCTCACCTACCACTCACTTGCTGCTATGTAGCCCAGATCCTAACAGGCCATGGACTGGTATTGATCTGGGGATTGGGGACCTTGATGTAGATTAATGTCATCTTTGAATAAGGAAATTTCTGCTTCTTTTCCACTCTAGATGCATTTTATTTATTTTTCTTGCCATATTGCATAGGGTAAAACAGGCAAAGCATTCAGCAATACTGAATAGTGACAGTGAGACTAGAAATCCTTTTCTTATCCCTGATCATGGTGAAGAGAAAATTTTATCTTTCACCATTAAGTATAATGCTAATTGTAGGTTTTCTGTAGATACTTTTTATCAAGTTTAGGCAATTATCCTTATTCCTAGTTTGATGTGAGTTTTATAAGAAATATATGTTAGATTTTGTTAGATCCATTCTCTACATCTATTATGATGAGCATATCATTTAAATGTGTAGTTTGTTAGGTCAGTAAAATTGATTTTTGAATGTTAAATGCATCTTGTATTTCTGGGATTAATTCCACTTAGTTATGATGAATCATCCCTTTTATGTATTGTATTTGCTTTGCTAATAGTTTCTTTAGAATTTTTCCATTTTCGTTTAGGCAATACATTGCTGCATTTTCTTGTAACATGTTTGCTAGGTCTTGGTATCACAGTAATGCTGGCCTCAAAATAAACAAGGAAGTATCCTATCACTTCAGTTTTCTGGCCCAGTTTTTGAAGAATGTGTATGAGTCTGAGTGAACTCCGAGAGATGGTGATGAACAAGGAGGCCTGGCGTGCTGCAATTCATGGGGTCGCAAAGAGTCGGACACGACTGAGCGACTGAACTGAACTGAACTGAAGGGAATTGATAATTTTCTTTAAGTTGTGAATTGTGCTGGCATAAAGAGTTTTAAAATATTCGTAGTATTCTTTTTAGTGGCCTTTTAGTATCTACGTAATCTGAAGTGGTACCACCTCTCTAAATCTAGACATTGGTAATTTTTCTCCCTTTTTTCTTGGTTGATCTCATGGAAAAGTTGTCTTTTTTAAAAAATCTTTTTAAGAATCAGTTTGATTTCATTGAGTTTTATCTTATTTTCTCTTTATTTCTTTGATTTTTCACTGATTGATCTTTTTAACTCTTTCTTATGTTTATTTTTAATTTAAACTTATTTTTCTAGTTCTTTGTAATAGAAACTGAAGTATTGACTTGGGACATTTATTCTTCATTAATAGGAGAAAGTGCTGTAAATCTACTTCCCACCAGGTAGTGCTTTAGCAGTACCTTTCAGATTCTGATATACACTATTTTCATTTTAATTCCACTTAAATTATTTTTTTTATCTTTTCAATCTTTTGGCTCATGAGTTACATTTATTTATATACACTTTTCCATGGTGATTAAGTTACTTCAGCCTTTGGATGTTGAAAAGTCTGTTATTTTGCCTTCATTTTTTGAATCCTATGTTTGCTTTGTAAAAACTTAAAGGTTGAAATTTTTTTTCATATTTTAAAGATATCTTTTTCTGTACCATTTTCTCACATGAATTGTTTCAACAGGAAAAGAGATCTATTCTCATTCTTATATTTCTTCCTCTTTAGGTAATATTATCTCCTCTCCTCCTTTTTTAAGATTTTATACTTAGCTCATTATTTGACCAATTGGGTTATTATATACCTTAGTGTGTTTTTTCTTCAAGCTGTGTGTGTGAGAGTATGTGTGTGTGTGTGTGTATACTGAGATTCATTGGCTTCTTGGATCTGTGGGTTTATTATTTTAAAATCAATTTTGAAATATATTTAGCTATTTCTCTTCCTTATTTCAGAGTTTCCAATTATACAAATTCTAGGCTAATCAAAATCATACCATAGCTCCTGAACCTCTCTTCATTTTATAAATAATTTATTTTTTCTGTGAGTTTCATTTTGGTTCTATTCGAATATCTTTGAGTTTTCCTAATCTTTTTTTATGTAATGTTTAATCTGTAATTAATCTCATCTAGTGTATTTTTTTTTCTGTCAGACATTTAAAATTTTACTTAGAGAAGTTTAATGCTTTAAAAATATATTTCATTTTTCTACATTTCCAACCTATATCAATGAATGGGGTACAGTTAACCCTTGAAAAATGTGGGGATTAACTATGCATGCTCAGTTGCTAAATTGTATTCGACTTTTTGCAACCCCACGGACCACAGCTGGCAACACCTTCTGTCCATGGGATTTTCCAAGCAAGAATACTAGAGTGGGTTGCCAATTCCTCCTCCAGGGGATCATGTGGACCCAGGGAGCAAGCCCATGTCTCCTGCACTGCCTGGGAAGGCTTAGTCAGTATGCAATTTATAGTTTGACCTCCATATCCATGATTCTGATTCCTTCACATCCTCGGATTCAACCAACCAACATTCCTAAGTATTTACTATTGAAAAATATTATCATGTAAGTGAATCTGCACAGTTCAAACTGCAATTTTCAAGTCAACTATATTTATAATGGCTGTTCATTTCCTTTTCTACCAATCCTAACAACTGCATCTGTTCTTGATTTTACTTGATTATATTTAACTGACACCATAGAATTGTTATATTTTCCTGTTTTCCATGACTGCTAATGTTTCCTTGGATCCTATTCATAGTAAATTGTTTCTTCTTGGGTGTTGGAAGTATTTGAATTTCTATAACTATTCTTGAGTTTTGTTCTAGGATTTAGTTAAATTAATTGGAAATTATTTGACACTTTCGGGTCTTGCTACAAAAATATCTTAGTTGGAACCAAAGCTGCATTCCTGGAGCTAGTTATGCCCACTAATGAGTATTCTATGAACATGTTTTTGGGTACTCTGAACAATTACCTACAAATTATAAGGTTTTCCAATGTACCTGGTTGGGATAGTTATGATACAACAGCCTCTGTGGGCAGTGGACTCTGTTCAATACAAACCTTTTGAACTGATTTTTTTCCAACATGTATCATTTCCTCATATAGCTGTGATGAGCAGTATTCTGATGAATTCACAAGAGGGACCCTCTGCTAGTGACCCTCCTCCATTCTCTGGCATTCTTCCTCTCTGAAACTCTCTCCCCTTGGCACTCAGCCTGTAGTCCCTAGCTACCTTTCATCTTTCCAGACTCTTAGTTCCATTTATACAACTCAAGGAGCTTTCCAGATCTGCCTGAGTCTTTCCTCCTTGTGCCATTATCCAGAAATTCTCTTGAGGCAATAAACTTGGAAATTATAGAACTCATTTCATTTTTCTGGTTTCTCTTGGATTACTGTCTTGCATTTCCTGATAAACTATAGTTTTATATATTTTTCTTGTTTTACATTTGTTTCAAATAGAAGAGTACCAAATATTCTATCTTAGCTAGAAACAATCAATTAATTTTACAAACTCTGCTGTTTGAATGATCTAATTCTACTTGATTGTAGAATTCATTTACATGCAGAATTCATCTACATGCAGAATTTTTCACAAGGGAGAGAATTTTTAAAGCTTTCACTTTGGTTTATATATAAATCATAATCATTGAAGATGGATTCCCTAAGGACCTTTAACTTACTCTTTTGTTTTTTAATCCCTAAGATCTAGCAAAAGGTCTAAGGTGTAGTTAATTTTGATTGATGGGCCTGTAGGAATAAAAAGCCAAATTAGAGAATGTAAAAGAGAAATAATTTGATGCTGAATTTCTATCTCTTCTGGATTGAATGTTTATGGCCCACCAAAATTCATATGTTAAAACCCTACCCCCTAGTGGGACTGTATTTGGAAATGCTGGGAGGGATTGGGGGCAGGAGGAGAAGGGGACGACCGAGGATGAGATGGCTGGATGGCATCACGGACTCGATGGGATGTGAGTCTGAGTGGGCTCCGGGAAATGGTGATGGACAGGGAGGCCTGGCGTGCTGCGATTCATGGGGTCGCAAAGAGTCGGACACGACTGAGCGACTGAACTGAAGGAAGTAATGAAGGATAAATGAGGTCATTTTAGGGTAGTGTTCTAATCCAGTAGGATTGGTGTTTTTATAAGAAGAAACACTAGACAGTTCACTCTTTTTTTCTCCACATGTACACACAAAAAGGCATGTGATCACACTGAGAATGTGGCCATCTACAAGCCAGGGGAAAAGCTCTCACCAGAAAAATTACCATACTTGCACTCTGATCTCAGACTTCCATCTTCTAGAACTATGAGGAAGTAAGTTTCTTTTCTTTAAGCCACCCAGTCTATGGTATTTTTTATGGTAACCTGAGCACACAAATACACCATCTAAACTTGGGAAATATTGAAAAAATAAATTAAAAAAAATTATTGAGAAGATGGGAATCACTTAAATGACTGAGAGTCTCTATAAATCGTATTTAATGACTCATTTATAAAAATTCAGTATGGAAGTTTTCTATGTGCCTCTTTTAGTAGTCACCTTTTCTTATTTTAATTAAATCACATTAGAGAAGAATATATTATTTATTCAAAAGGGGTTTTCCATAAAATGACACAATCAGTCTCAGAATACTATCTTTTTATATTAAATTTACTTCCTGTTGGCATTTCTGAATTTCTGGACCATATATCAGAAATGATGTGAAGAAACCTAATGCTGGATGATAACCAACAGATGGAAATTTTTGCTGTTTTGACTCCAGGGGAAGATAGTTTGTTATGTGATTGTGAATTCTATTTTAAAATTTTTATTTGAACACTAACATGGACACATCTTTAAAAAAGTCACTGATTAAGTTAATAATATTTGAACCTGACTCTTGCTTTACTGCTTTTTCCTTTTTCTTTTGGACCATCTAGGATCAGTTTTATGTAGATCATAAGTAATGTGTGGACCCTCTGCTGAAATTGCATTTGAGCCCTGGGACTGAAACAAACTTTAAAAAGTCCTCTGGCATGTCCTAATATTATAATTTTAAAAATTAATTACTTGAAGAAAAAATTTTTATTAATACTAACTAAGACCTTTGTGTGTATACTTTTTTTGAGTTTACAAAGCACTGAGAGTTTATAAAGCCCCATAAAATCAATCTTTACTCTAATTGTCAGATATATATGGCAAGTATTAACCTCATTTTACAAATGAGAAATCCAAAACTGAAAGAGGATAAATCTCTGGCCTCCCCGTTAAAAAGTAGGAGACCACACTCAGATTTTGCTCTGGTCTTAGGTCTTTATCATGTAAATCTTAATTAATTAGCACCTGTTTTCTGGTTAAAGTGACCAGTTGATAGTTTGTACAGTTACAGATGCAGATTCATAGTCTCCTCTGAGAGAAACGTGTTTATCACTCTCCACCTGACATTAGCAACATAATCCAAATTTTCCAAATTAAATTTGATAATGTTCAAAAAATTTTTTTTAATCAGAAAGACAGAATGTTTTTTCTTAGAATAGTATTTTAAGAGCTGTGATCTCAGAAGATTGCTAGAAAAGAGACCATCAACTCCTTATGACTGATGTAATAAAGTTTCAAAAGCTTTAAAATAACTTTGATAGTGATAGGAATTATAGTATTATAAAGAAACTCTATTTCAGAAAGTTTTCCAAAAGAAATAATCATTAGCAATAGACAAATATAATAAATGGTTAGTGATCCAAATAGGAGAAGATGAAAGGAGTAATGAGGTATCCTAGAGGAATCTTTTTTTTTTTTTTTTTTTTTAATTTAAGGAGAATACAGGCTTCAAATTGGTTTCTTGGCAGTGGGAGAGAGAGAGAAATTTTCTTTAATTCCATGGTGCTATTGTGACACTGGATACTGTTTCTTAATTACCGCAGAATGCAATACATCAAAGCAACATGTGGCATAGAATAGATGGAAGAATTGTCTAATGAAGAAAAAGTCTGTTTAAAATTTGTCATTACTTTCTCCCCTCCTCCATTATATGTTCACACATGGAGTTACATAGTAGTTATAGTTTCATCTGAGGTCATCTTATCATTCTGGGGCACTAGTTACAAATAAGAGCCATATTTTATATGGCATGAGGCAAACACAAAATGGCACTTTATCACTATCAGCCCAAATGGAAGTTTCCCATTTTCCCCTTGATCAGTACCTGGTTGGAAAACCATATGGTACATGGCTAACACTGAACAAATGGTAGTGATTATTGTTATTATCCACTCTTCCTAAATGAAACTTTCGTCAGTTCAGCATTTCACTTAATTTCTTTAGCTAATCTGCAATTCCTTGATTTTGTGAAGCTTTCAACTTTATGTACCCTAGAAAAGGTTCCTTTCAGAACTAAATCAAGACACATGTCCACTATAAAAATGTTGTCATTTTTCTAGCAGCCAAGTGGAAAGATTTATGACATAGTTTATTTGTAAAGCTTAGGGACAATTTACAGAAGCCTCGCCAGCCTAGAAAGGATTACTGGCCAAATCTTGAATCTCTGTCCAACATTATTTCTCTAAACATTTTTGAAATTTTATAAATTATTATTTAGCAAATGACATATCACAAAGTTACAAAATGCCTGAGACTACATTTTCTAATAAAGCATAATATATAAAAAAAATAATTCCTGTAAAAATAAGTTCTCTCTAATTCTTGTGAAGTACATGCAGCATATGAGATATCCAGGTTCTCCATACGTTACATCTGATGGCATCTTAGTCTCAGCATTCCCCATATTGGCATGGACAGTATGAAAAATGCTTTATGGTGAAATTAATTTGATAATGGCTTGTTAAACAAGTGTAAAAGAGTTTCTTTACTCCAAAATTTCTTAGTGTCTTGGCTCTACAAATACATATTATAAATCTCCTAGAGGGAGTTACAGAGTGTGCAACATTTAGCAAACCCATTTGCCTGTGGAATATACTTTTCAAGCAAATTTAGTTGAGGACCATGTTGTTGTCCAATTGTCAAGTCATGTCTGACTCTTCGTGACCCTGTGGACTGTAGCATGTCCCTATCCCTCATCATCTCCTGGCATTTGCCCAAATCCTTGTCCATTTCTCCAAAGAGTATTCAGTATTGGTTTCCTTTAAGATTGACTGTTTTGATCTCCACCCTGTCTAAGGCACTTTCAAGAGTCTTCTCTAGCACCACAGTTCGAATTCTTTGCAGCTCAGACTTATTTATTGTCCAGCTCTCATATTTGTATGTGACTACTGGAAAGACCATAGATTTGACTATACACATCAGGAGACAGGTAAAATGGCCTTGTATCCCCATCTTTTTAAGGGTTTTCCACACTTTGTTATGATCTACACAGTCAAAAGCTTTAGCATAGTCAGTGAAACAGAGATAGGTGTTTTTCTGGAATTCCTTTGCTTTCTCTATGATCCAGCAAATGCTGGCAATTTGATCTCTGCTGCTTCTGCTTTTTCTAAACCTGGCTTGAACATCTGGAAGTTCTCGGTTCACATAATGCTGAAGCCTAACTTGGAGGATATTGAGCATAACCTTCCTAGCATGGGAGATGAGTGCAACTGTCTGATGCTTTGAACATTCTTTAATGCTGTCCTACTTCAGAGTTGGGATGAGGATTGACCTTTTCCAGTACTGTGGCCACTGCTGGATTTTCCAAATTTGCTGACATGTTGACAAGCACTTTAACAGCATCATCTTTTAGGATTTCAAATAGCTTTGCTGAAATTTTATGATGTCCACTAGCTTTATTGGCAGTAGTGCTTCCTAAGGCCCACATGACTTCACGCTCTAGAATGTCTAGCTCTGAGGGAGAGACTACACCATCATGGTTATCTATCTGGGTCATTAAGATCTTTTTTGTACAGTTCTTCTGGGTATTCTTTCCATCTGTTCTTGATTATTTCTGCTTCTATTAGGTCTTCACCGTTTCTGTCCTATATTGTGCCCATATTTGGTTAAAATGTTCCTTTGATATTTCCAATGTTCTTGAAGAGCTCTCTAGTTTTAACCCTTTCTGTTGTTTTCCTCTATTTCTTTGCATGGTTCATTGAATTTTGTCTCTCCTTTCTATTCTCTGGAACTCTGCATTTAGTTGGATGTATTTCTCTCTTTCTCACTTGCTTTTTGCTTTTCTTCTTTTCTTAGATATTTGTAAAGCCTCCTTGGAGAACCACTTTACCTTCTTGCTTTTCTTTTTCTTTGGGATCGTTTTGCTCACTGTACATAACATTCCTGTACAATATTATGGGCCTCTGTTTATAGTTCTTTAGGCACTCTATTTACTAGATTTAATCCCTTGAATCTGTTCATTACTTTCACTGTATATTCATAGAGGACTTGATCTAAGTCATACCTGACTGGCCTAATGCTTTTCCCCACTTTTCCTTAGTTTAAGCCTGAATTTTGTTATTAGGAGCTGATGATCTGAGCCACAGTCAGCCCCAGGTTTTGCTGACTATATACAGCTTCTCCCCTTTCAGCTACAAAAAAATGTAATCAATCTGATTTCAGTTTTGACCATTTGGTGATGTCCACATGTAAAGTCATCTCCTGTGTAGTTGAAAAAGGGTGTAAGCCACAGTCAGCCCCAGGTTTTGCTGACTATATACAGCTTCTCCCCTTTCAGCTACAAAAAAATGTAATCAATCTGATTTCAGTTTTGACCATTTGGTGATATCCACATGTAAAGTCATCTCCTGTGTAGTTGAAAAAGGGTGTTTGCTGTGATCAGTGTGTTCTCTTCACAGAATTCTGTTAGCCTTTGCCCTGCTTAATTTTGTACTTCAATGCCAAGCTTGCCTGTTGCTCCAGGTATTTCTTGACTTCCTACTTTTACATTCCAGTCCCCTATGAAGTTAGGCCATCTTTTTTTGGTTTTAGTAATAGGAGGTCTGCATAGAACTGATCAACTTCAGCTTCTTCTGCGTTGGTGGTTGGGGCATAGAGTTTAATTACTGTGATGTTGAATGGCTTGCCTTGGAAATGAACAGAGATCATTCTGTTGTTTTCAAGGTTGCACCCAAGTTCTGCATGTCAGAATCTTCTGTTGATTATGAGGCCTACTGTATTTCTTCTATGGGATTCTTGCCCACCATAGTAGATATAATGGTCATCTGAATTAAATTCACCCATTCCCATCCATTTTTGTTCACTGTTTCCTAAGATGTTGATTTTGAAGATCAAATCTTCAAAAATAATAATTGAGCAAATAATAATATTGTGAATTTTAATGAGTGAATCATAGTTCAAATATGGAAGCAATCTATGGATTGCTATTTATAAAGATATAAATTAGAGGAAAATGCATTTAATTTTATCTCAGTTCAGTTCAGTCACTCAGTCGTGTCCGACACTTTGCGACCCTATGAATTGCAGCACACCAGGCCTCCCTATCCATCACCAACTCCTGGAGTTCACTCAAACTCATGTCCATCAAGTCAGTGATGCCATCCAGCTATCTCATCCTCTGTTGTCCCCTTCTCCTCCTGCGTCCAATCCCTCCCAGCATCAGAGTCTTTTCCAATGAGTCAGTGCTTCTCATGAGGTGGCCAAAGTATTGGAGTTTCAGCTTTAGCATTAGTCCTTCCAATGAACACCCAGGACTGATCTCCTTTAGAATGGACTGGTTAGATCTCCGTGCAGTCCAAGGGACTCTCAAGTCTT
>SJYT01005166.1:32888-71074 GCA_006410635.1 Cephalophus harveyi
GTATAAAATGAGATGAAACAGAGAAGGGGAAGAGTTAGGATAAAGTGTAACAATAGCATCAGTGACTAACTGTAAAGTATGTTTTGAAGTACAAGGCAGTGAAAGTATATGAGCAGGTTTGATTTCTAATGCTGCTTTATTAACTTATTGTTAGTCACTTTAAAAGGACTAATGATTCATACGAATAACTTCTTTATGTACAAAATGTGGAGAGTAATACATGCATCCTTTGTAGGATTATTAGAAGAATCAGGTATCTTGTAAACAAAATATCTGGCTGTTAATAATAGAACTGTTTATTGATAATCTACTATGTGTTTTAATGTTAATTTTGTAGAGAAATTAATTGAGACTCAGAAAAATTTAGTTAAAAATAGCCAAATAAATTCCTGCAATCTGAATCCAGCTCTCTTAATTTCTAACTCAGTGCTGTCTATTATACCAGATATCTCTCCATCTTTTATAGTTCATCATAGTTTCACATTTCCTTTGTTAAGAATTTTTCATTTTTTAACCTGTCCTACTATATTTTATGTATTATCTTTATCCATAAATTATAAGCTTTTAAAGGCTCATCCATATTTATATCTCTCATTTTATTGCAAAATGATTTAAATATCATAGATGTTTCAAAATGCCTATTGAATGAATAAATTAATGAATTAAAAAAGAATGGCTGCAGTAATTAAATTCCTTTTCAATGGATCCAAGAACCCAACTAATTCTGAATTCTTCTTTAGTGAATGCTACATTGATGTCAGGTTGCAGAATTTAAAATCATTATAAATATCCCAACTTTACCTTCTGGCAAACACTGCTTAGATATATAATCATAATGCTAATTTGAACTTTACATTCAATGCTTCTCAATTTTATTGCCGTTGATACTCACACTAATTTTCCACGGTATTTAGAAGTTTAAAACTATTGTGATTGTAGAAAAAAGTTAACATAAATTCAGTTCCACATATTTAGCAGATTCTCATGCAGTTAGTTAATATAATGCTGAAATATATACCAATGACATTTTGAAACAAAAATTAGAACTCCTCTATAGACACGTATTGCACATGTAAAGTCTTAATTGAAATATATAAAATTAATTATTACATTGCAATAGCCAGAAAAAAAATCTCTCATTAATAGTTTAGTTTTCTAAAGTAGTTATAAATGTATGTGTGTGTGTATATATATAAAGATATCATATATACATTATGTGGTTGGTATTATGCTAGAAAATATATATTATAACTGTCTCTTATACACATCTAGATGTGTATAAGAGACAGCCGTAAGTGTCTTTTAATTTCATGGCTGCATGATTAATTAAACATTAAATATATATATAAGTACAACTACACACTGTTATTACAGTAGCTATTGATAACACTCAACCCTGTATCCATTTATAGTGATCTACTATTGATGTTTATATTGCAAGTTTTATGAAAATTTATTTCTGTGTGTATAAATAAATAAACCATAAAGTTACATTTCTATTTGTGGTATATTTAGNCAGGTGTGTGTATATATAAAAAGATATCATATATACATTATGTGGTTGGTATTATGCTAGAAAATATATATTATAAATTTCAAATAACACTCTAAAAAACAAACATTAGAATCTTGGAGAACTATTTTAAAGAATACAAAAAAGAAAGAAAGAAAGAAAGAAAACAAAAAATTTGATTCTCATTTTGTCAAAGCTGCAAAATCCAAGGAATGGCATCAGGCTCCATAATTTTTCTAACCTACAATCAAAGGCTGATGGGAAGCAGCTGAGTGATGATTACCATGAAGAAATGACACCAAATGAAATGGAGACATCTGAAAGTACTCAAGCTCACACCACAAAATGGTGGCATATGTAAATTCTATCGGGGTCTTTGAAAGCTTATGATTAAGTGCTCCAACAGCACAGTAGCAAATGTTTTCCTCTCCTAAAGTCCATGTTGAAATCTTCATGCTAATTAGTATTAGGGCAAATGTCACATATGGATTTAAGTGGAAATTTCTGAAGGATATAAAATACAGATTCTGTATTTGATTGAAAATTTGAAGAGAAGCACAAGGAAAGACATCCTTCTGTATAGAGATTGTTAAGGCAAAATCAATAGCTTTTTAGGAGACTTTATTAATTTAATTTTATCCAGGCTCATGTATAACACCTGGCATTTTTGTGAAACTGCAATGATAACAATGCAAAGCCAATCAGAATATATATATGAAATATCACACTAGGGAGACTAGGGAAGATCAACAGATATGGTCATAAACAAACTTGTACTAAGCAAGCTGACCAACATATATACATAATCAGTTTTGCTTTAGCTGCTGCTGCTGCTGCTGTTGCTAAGTCACTTCAGTCATGTCCAGCTCTGCAACTCCATAGACAGCAGCCCACCAGGCTCCCCTGTCCCTGGGATTCTCCAGGCAAGAATACTGGAGTGGGTTGCCATTTCCTTCTCCAATGCATGAAAGTGAAAAGTGAAAGTGAAGTCGCTCAGTCGTGTCTGACTCTTAGTGACCCCATGGACTGCAGCCCACCAGGCTCCTCCGTCCATGGGATTTTCCAGGCAAGAGTACTGGAGTGGGGTGCCATTGCCTTCTCTGTTCCTTTAGCTACCTTTGTTGTTCTTACATATCCCTATCTACTTTTATTCAATGAGATCCTTCAGTTACAGAAAGGTGTTCAGTAATTATCCTGTTTTTAGCTAATACTTTTTTTTTTTTTTGGAGCAGAAATATCAACTCATAGGAGGTCATGAAAAGCTTTGTCAAAACCCACGACCATCAGCATAAATGAGATTTAATCTATGCACAAGTATTATTGTATATTCAACAAAACACTCAGTATTAGGGATTGTGTGGATCTAAAAAAACAAAATTATAACGTGAGATCTGTGACCATAAAGTACTTGGAATTTAAGTACATATATAAAGATAAAATGAACCTCCATCAGCTATAGTCAATAATCTTATGTACTCATTTTTCTCAGTCACAAAGTCCTCTTGGCATGATCTTTAAATTCTATTTCAAATCTTTCCATATCATTGCCAGCACTCCACTCTGTTTCCATTATTCTCTCCAGGAATATTAACATAGCTTTCTAAAAGATATCTATGCTGACTATCCCCCCTCTTTCTTGTTTCTCTCTTCCATTTAATTCATCCTCTAAAAACAGGAAGAGTACAGTTTTCAAGATAAATTCTGTCTCTACTGAAAAATCCATCCCTGATTTTCCACCAAATTTGGAATAAATCCAAATTCATGGACATGACCTTTACAGCCTTAAATGAATTGACCTCTCCCTATCTGTTCAAACTCACTTCCTTCCACTTTCACTTTCTCCCATTGTATGAACAATATAAACCTTCTTTCTGGTTCTGAATACAGTGTATTTATAATTTCTTTATGATCTTTTACATTAGTTATGTGCTTTAACTAGAATGTGCTTTTCTTGATGAGTACTTGGTTGTCTCCTTTGTATGATGTATGTCTCAGCTTAAACCTTTTCTCCTTAGGTAAGCTGCATTATTTAAATATTGCTATATGATAAATTACACAATCAATACTTAAAAAAAGCATTCATTATATCACAGTTTCTATGGATCAGAAATAGAGTTGCTTAATTGAGTTACTTTGGCTTAGGGTCTCTATCAAAAGGTTACAGTCAAGGTATCAGCCAAGCTACAGCTTGACTGGTGGAGAATCCACTTCCCAGCATACACCTGTGGCTTTTGGAAGGCCTCAGGTTCTCACTGGATACTGACCAGGGATATTAGTTTCTCATCAAATGAGTCTCTTCATAGAGCTTATTAAAACATGGTATTTGGTTTCTTCAGATTGAGCCAACAGAAGAGGAAGAGTCCTCTCTTCAGCCCAAAGTGGGAACATAGACTTCTTTTAACAAAATCTTAGAGAGATGACATTTTATTTTTTGTACTGAACTCTATTAGAATCTACTCACAAGTCTAACTCATACTCAAGGGAAAGGTTTTATGTAACAATGTAAACACCAACAGCTGAGGATCATTTGGGGCCATCTCTGTGTCTACATCAGTCTGACCTAAGGCCCTCAGTGATTCATGTTTTTCCCATATGCAAGATACACCCTAATCCAAAGTTTTAAATATCTGTCACAGAAAGAGCTTAAAATTCAGAATCTCTTCATTTAAGTCTCGTGTAGCTATGGATGAGGATCCTCAAAAGCAGCTACTTGAGTATAGCTATTTAAGTGTGGTTCCCCTTGATCTGTTGAAGTATAAAACCAAAGAGACAATATATATGCTAGCCTTCCAGACATATTCAAATTAATGAGGTGGGACAGGCATAGTATAACTGACATAAACCTTCATCTTAAAAAATAAGACACAAAGTCAATGATCAATAGCAGTTCTGAAATCCAGTTTGGAGAATGTTTCATGTTCCTTAAATAGTTTTCAAAGCCTGAAAAACTTTCAGATGCAAGTTCCACACTCTGAAGTCTTGGATCTACTCTTTAATCATTCTTTGCTTTTCATGAGGCAGCATGAGCTTTTAGTTTGTTAGCTTACTCAGCCCACTTCCTGCCAGTAGAATTGTAGGGGTCCAACTACCACTTTCCTTTTATACTATCTCTGTTTTCTTCACTCTACGGTAGTAGCACTACTGCTAATATGAGTCTTTCAAAAACTTTGTGGGCCACCTATGAATATCATTGGTCTTTACTCAAAATTTCCATATATAGAACTCCTAGACACCTCTCCCTAACAAAGAATTCTCCTGACATGATTGCTGGGCAATGCCTGTAAGCCTTTTAAAGATCCTGTTGCTTAATGGAGAGAATCTGTGAGACATATCTTTAATCTCTCTAAGGTGTGATTTATTACTACACTGAGACAAAATTTTTGGGCTTTTGTAAGTTTTAATAAAAGTCTCACAGTCACACTTTCAGCTTCTTCTTTAGACAATGCTTTTTAGGCAATACGCTGGATTTGATATTTTCACAGAGACATTTAATTTCACAATTTTTTATTTTTTAATGTGGAGTAATAAGAATCTTCAAAAACATCAAGCTATGGCTTGTTTTGTTCACAAGTTCTCCCTCTAATTAACTCTCCCATCTTGTATTTTACTATAAGCAGCAAGAAGAAACCATGCAGTATTTTCAACACTTTGTCTTGAAATCCCCTTAGTTACAACACCTAATCTTCCCTGGTAGGTCAGCTAGTTAAGAATCCACCTGTAATGCAGGAGACCCCAGTTCAATTCCTGGATCAGGAAGGTCCCTTGGAGAAAGGATAGGCCACCCACTCCAGTATTCTTAGGCTTCCCTGGTGGCTCAGACAGTAAAGAATTAGCCTGCAATGCTGGATACCTGTTTGTGCCCTGAGTTGAGAAGAGCCCCTGGAGGAAAGCATGGCAAACCACTCCAGTATTCTTGCCTGGAGAATGCCCATGGACAGAGGAGCCTGGATGGCTACAGTTCATGGGGTCACCAAGAATCCGACAGGACTGGGCGACTAAGCACAGAACATAGTTATAACACCTAGTTCTTTCTTTAGACCCATTTTCTACATTGCACATAACTTTCCACAGCAGTATTGCTAAATTTTCTGCTAATATCCCATGAGTTTTTGATACGATTTTCTTTATATTTGTATTAGTTCTCACCTGAAGCATCCTCAGAGCCCAAAATTCTATGAACAGTTTGTTCAAGACACTTTAAGCTGTATTAAAAGTTTCCCCCAAACACACTGCCCAATCCAAAACTCCTTCCTAACTTTTGATATTAGTTATGGCAGCGTTTTAGTTCCAAGCCCCCTAATATGAATTTGTTTTCTATTACTGTGTAGTCAACATTAAAGCACATAGCATCTTAGAAGAAGAAATAATTATAACCTCTGGCTTTTGTGGATCACAAATTTGCATGCAACTAACTAAGTGACTCGGAGAAGGCAATGGCATCCCACTCCAGTACTCTTGCCTGGAAACTCCCATGGACGGAGGAGCCTGGTAGGCTGCAGTCCATGGGGTCGCTGTGTCAGACACGACGGAGCGACTTCACTTTCACTTTTCACTTTCATGCATTGGAGAAGGAAATGACAACCCACTCCAATGTTCTTGCCTGGAGAATCCCAGGGATGGGGGAGCCCAATGGGCTGCCATCTGTGGGGTCGCATAGAGTTGGACACGACTGAAGCGACTTAGCAGCAGCAGCAGCAACTAAGTGACTGACTCAGTGTCTCTCACATATCACCATCAAAATGACAGCCAGGACTGCAGTCATCTTTGTGTTTGACTAGACAAGGATCCTATTATAAGCTTACACATGAGGCTGTTGTCAGTTGTCAGATTCTCACAAGTTGTTGGCCATGCCATGCATACTTTCTATCCCATGTATACTTTACAGAGAATGAGCCCAAAACAGAGGCACAGTATTTTTGTAACCTGATCTTAAAAGTGATATCCTATTACTTTTGCAGTATTTTTTATTAGAAGTGAGTCAATAAGTACAGTCCACATTCAGAGAAGTATTTATAAGAGAGGGAGGAACAGAAGGTGGGGCATCACTGGGGGACTCACTGTAGAGATCTTTTGTGATGACCCTATATAACATACTCAGTCGATCCTTGTGTTATCCTATATTAATTCTCTGCATTGTGCTTTTTATCTGATAACTTTGTTTGTTTTTTTTTTTTTTTTTTTTTTTATATCTGCCTTCATCGCTGAGACTGCAAAAACAGATGAAAGTTAATGCAGAACTTTGTAAAGTATGTCAAGGAAGAACAACATGATTAGATCTCCTTTTTAGACTCAGAAAAGTGAGGCTAATATAACAAGTCCAATGAAGCTTAGAGTCAAAGATGAGAAAGGTTTGGCATAAAAGATAGGAATTAATTCATATTTCATGAATGTGTCTATCTAAATTTTAGAAGTCTTAGAGTTAGAAGAAAATTTTTGATGAGGCAAATAATATGGCAGAGATATGGAGAAAAAAATGATGTCTATTGTAGAAATTGTAAAGTTTTACAGGAGCAGTGAGAATATTGAGAAAGCAAGATGCTTATATACAAAATTGAGACCTTGTCTTAAAAGGTAATTGGAATGAATGTTTAAAAAAAAAAAAATGATTAGCTCATCTGTTTAAAGCCACCCTACAAAGTTGCCTCTAACTATGGATTGGAGCTTTATATTCTTGGATTGGAGCTCCTACCTCAAGGGCAAAGGCTCAAGGCAGATCCAGGAAATGAAGCAGCTTGTGGGGTTTATCCAACGTGGCCTACATTTAATAAATGTGTTAGAGTTTGGGGGATATTAGAACAAGACTTTCATACAGAATAAGAAAAGAAGGAAATAGATTATTCAGAGCAAATCTAAAGCACCTTGAGAATATTAGAAAATATGGTCAGATAATCATCTTTTAAGTCATGGAAAGGGAGCTGACTTTTTTGCACAGCTCTCTTCTCATCCAAGTGGAGCCCAGGCTGTCTCTAAGGGGTTCTCAACAACTCAACAGTCCCTAAATTTGTTCACACTAAGATCTCAGCACACACTTGTTAAATGGAAATAGGTTGTGACTCTAGCTCTATAATGGATTCCTAAATATAACTGAAACAATCCTTCTTGGTACTTATAATTTAGTCTGACATATGATGTGGCATGTAAAATTAATGAATTTGTGCTTGATGTCTAGGGGGAAAGTAGGCCACTACAAATTATACTATAGGCTGATGTTTAATCAAACTACTAGAATAAATGATAGTCCTTTCTTCTCTCTCTAGTCTATAATACTTCTAGATCACTAAATCATTATAACTTTGCATGAGAATTTGAGAATATTATAAAAGTTATGCTTGTATAATGATATCTCAAATTGCTTCAGACCCAACCGAAAAAAGTTTATAGAGTTAAAAAAATCAAAACAGATTGCTTTTGCAATACTTGTCACCCATTGTTTATTACCACTCTCATTTGTAACATGGAATAATTAAAAATTCATTCAAGTCATGTAAGTTGAGTGGACAATATGTGCAGTAAATGAATGAAGCATATATCTATTTTTAGTGGTGATACTTTGGATGAAAAATATTTCATTCAGGCCTTAAAGGCGTTCATATTTAAACTACTGATTAAACCTTATTTGTATACATTTATAACAAGTATTCCATTGATAGCTTACAGTGAATGGGTCCAGATTAGTGATCTCCAAGAAGATTTAGCTTTGGGAACAAGGACCAGGGTTGATCACTCAAGAGCTTCTGTGTAGCAGAGTTGTATTAAACTATGAAAAGGGACAGAGAAAGCTTCTGATCCAGACATCAGAAGGGGGATGGAGAGTGCCCCAATCGCTTGTCTAAGCAAGGGAGTTGTATACTTTTTAAATTAGTTATTACGATAAATCAAAAGATTGTCTCAAAATTGTAAAAATTTTACCAGATATACTCCCACAGTTTACATTTTAAGATAACATGATTAGAACTTAACAATTGAAAGATTTTACCAGACCCACTCCCGTAATATACATTCTAATATGTCAAGATTAGTCAGAAAGTTTTCAGGAAGGAGAAAATGTCCTCAAGAAGGACACATTGTTGGTATATAATTCTGCAGTTCAGTTCAGCTCAGTCGCTCAGTCCTGTCCGACTCTTTGGGACCCCATGAATCGCAGCACACCAAGCCTCCCTGTCCATCACCAACACCCAGATTTCACCCAAGCTCACGTCCATTGAGTCGGTGATGCCATCCAGCCATCTCAGCCTCTGTCACCCCCTTCTTACCCTGCCCCCAATCCCTCCAAGCATCAGGGACTTTTCCAATGAGTCAACTTTTCACATGAGGTGGCCAAAGTATTGGAGTTTCAGCTTTAGCATCAGTCCTTCCAATGAACACTCAGGACTGGTTTCCTTTAGGATGGACTGGTTGAATCTCCTTGCAGTCCAGGGACTCTCAAGAGTTTTCTCCAACACCACAGTTCAAAAGCATCAATTCTTCAGCACTCAGCTTTCTTCCCAGTCCAACTCTCACTTCCATATGTGACCACTGGAAAAACCATAGTCTTGACTAGATGGACCTTTGTTGGCAAAGTAATTCTTAGTACAGAGTAAAACCTGAGTTGTTTGTTGGTTAATCATCAGTTCCAGGCTTAAAGAAGAAAAAAAAAATTATGTGACTAAGACTAAGGAATGTAGAGAGAGAGGGAAAAAAAAAATACCCTTGTCCTTTCCTCCTCCTTGAGAGCCCCAGACCTCTCTCCTCCTCAGGGACCCCAGACTTCTAATCAACCTGCCTAGGAATTGACTCTCTCACCATTGAGGAGAAAAAGAATATTCCATCTTCTTAGTTTAGAATTTTAGGAGCTTAAATTATATATGCTGTACTTGTAGAAAAGTTTATTTAAGTAGGCTAAAATAGGCTGGAATCAAGACTGCCGGGAGAAATATCAATAACTCAGATATGCAGATGACACCACTCTTGTGGCAGAAAGCAAAGAAGAATTAAAGAGCCTCTTTATAAAAGTGAAATAGGAGAGTGAAAAAGTTGCTTAATATTCAGCATTCAGAAAACTGAGATCTGGTCCCATTACTTCATGGCAAATAGATGGGGAAACAATGGAAACAGTGACAAACTATTTTTTGGGCTCCAAAATCGCTGCAGATGGTGACTGCAGCCATGATATTAAAAGACGCTTATTCCTTGGAAGAAAAGTTATGACCAGCTTAGACAGCATATTAAAAAGCAGAGACTTGACTTTGCCAACAAAAGTCTGTCTAGTCAAAGATATGATTTTTTCCAAAGTCATGTATGGACATGAGAGTTGAGCTATAAAGAAAAATGAGCCCCCAAGAATTGACTCTTTTGAACTGTGGTTTTGGAGAAAACCCTTGAGAGTCCCATGGGCAGCAAGGAGATCCAATCAGTCCTAAAGGAAATCAGTCCTGAATATTCATTGGAAGGACTGAGGCTGAAGCTGAAACTCTAACACTTTGGCCACCTGTCATGAAGAACTGACTCATTAGAAAAGACCCTGATGCTGGGAAAGATTGAAGGCAGGAGGAGATGGGGATGACAGAGGATGAGATGGTTGGATGGCATCACCCACTTGATGGACATGAGTTTGAGCAAACTCCGGGAGTTGATGATGGACCAGGAGGCCTGGAGTGCTGCAGTCCATGGGGTTGCAAAGAGTTATACACAACTGAGCAACTGAACTGAACTGAAAATAGGTGAATAAATAATTTAAGATTAAGACTCCATGGAAAGTATACTTTACTAAGGTAAAAAGAAAAGAGCAAGTATACCCTGAGATATGTGTTAAAAATGTGAAGGATAAGCAAAAGTTATAAAATGACCTGGCTTTCAGACTTTGGTATTTGCTAGAGATATAAGCCTCCCCCTAAATTGTGGAAAATGATTTTATATGTATTTTCTAACCATTTTAAATATATTTAAAGATTTTTTAACATGACAGTTATCTATATATTACTTCAAATAGTTCTGCAAGTTGAGCAAAGATAGATACATATATCCCTTGCTTTTCTGAAGTTTGTTTCATTCCACTCAGCATTTATGAAAGACCTATGTCAGTATTTGTTTTTTTCTAATCAAAGGAAATCCAAAAAGGATTTTCCCTTTTATGCACAAAGGCAAAGCGTGAAAATAGTGTCCAGTGTTTGTATTTTTGTGAGCTGTTATAGAGGCAACATGCAGCTAGTGTAACACCACCAAGCTACTTCCCCAGGAACTACACTTAGCATCTCAGTGATCGAGACATCACAGCTTACAACTGTGTCTGCAAGCATCTGAGCTTTATCTTGGTTTCTTTTGTGCATCCCTTAGCAAGATGTGCCCTAAGGTAATTGCTTCTTTGCCTTACACCATGTCAACCTACAAAAGGTTTCATAGGAATGCTCTGTTTTGGATAAGGAGGATAACCTTATGTATTTTACTTCAATCAAGCAGATACAATTGTAATTACATCCATATTGGTAAATACTATATAATTGAGAGTTGCTGACACTTTTTTTTTTTTCCCAAAAAATTTACCCATTCTTTATTGCTGCATCTTTCCTAAAAATAAAAATACATAGTAAAAACACACTATATTGGTCAAGGACATGCTATGTGAGTTCATATGCTTACTTTCCCCACCCTGTGTTTTGAATAATGTTACCCTTATATGGCTCACAGGAAATTTTTCTTTTATATATAGGATATAAAACTTACAGTTATAATAAATCTAAAGAAATACCATCAACCAAAACCACTTTGTGCTGCTTTTCTGTGTAATTTAATTTTTGAGTTCCAAATAAAAGTGAACATTGTAAATATCATTGACAAGATTTGTACAAGACCCGGATGGGTCCTATTCTCTCACAACTAAAGAAATCATCAGTGATCTCTGCTGACAATTCACTATTCTGGCTTATTTCCCTCCAAACCATCTGTAAATACTACTCCTTTTGTAGGCCCCCTTCTAAATCTTTAGCTGGGACTATTTTCATTTTTGTAATGAATTTATAAAGGATGTGTTGATGTGATCTTAACAAAAACTCTGTTGTAGCAAGGGAGAAGCTAGGAAGAAAAAAATGGATTTCTTTGTTCAAAGCAGAACAAACTTGATGGTTTTACAAACTACAATAGCTAAATAATATGTCATTGATTCCACTGTGAATAATGAAGGTCTTCAGGGATTGCTCTTCTCATATGAGGTTTCAGTTTCCAATATTTAGCAATCTAGATATTTGCCATGATAATAATCACTTCATGTGGGTCACAAACCACTTCAAAATAAAGAAACAGTATAATGGAAAATACTTTCAAGTTCAGTTCATGAAACTGAATAAATGGAACATAAATTTATATCTTATAACATCAAATATCATATTTATTAACATTAACATTACAATTACAGTGGACTCAATACTTCTTGTTTAAACATGTCTTTTTAAATTTATACAGAATATCACATAACTGTATACACCTTCACCATAATCACTTGTTGGGTTGTAACTCAAGTTAGGTGGAAAGTTTTGAAATTACCCATGAGACTTATTTTGATAATTTATATAAAAAAGAATCATGTTGTTCACTATAGAAATCTTAAGCCAAAAAGCTTTAAAGTGTATATATAGTATACGACTGTATATATATGACTGTATGCATTCTACACATTATATATATATATATATATATATAATTCTGGAAACATTTTTTTCCATTTCGAATCTATTCTGATTTGAAATACTACAGAGAAAACAATGCTATTGTTTTCTTTAAAGAGCTTCTTCAATGTTTATACTGTCAATAAAATTAAAAGTCTGCTAATATCTAACCAACAATTCATTAGTTTTATCACTTTTCACATAATAATGGCATGACCACATAGGTTAGTAAAATAAGCAGAGAAGGGTAGACATTATGGAGAGTAGAGAAATCTAAACAACACCTGTTCTACTTAAAGAAAATTCAATTTAATACATAAACAAATAAACAAAAAACATGCTCAATTCAGGAGTTGAGTTGTGTGGAAAGGAGTGGCCATCAGATTTACATGATAACCATTTATCCTGGGTTTGAAAGAAGAAGACACTTAAGTAACTATTTTTTATTAATCACACACTTGAAGAAATGGTATATTTGGTATTAATTTTTATTTTCTAATGTTTTAATTGGAATATGGCCTACTTTATTTTACTGTGATATTGCTCAGCTATCTTTTTCTCTCAACTCATTTTCTGGGTTTTATCACAATATTTATGACTACAAAATGGAGAGTTGTGAAGATCATTTCTGTTCCACCTACCTTTTATAATAGGTGAGAAAGCCAAGGCCTAGAGGGGTTAAATGCTTTTACTCAATATCCCATAGTCAGACAAAATTGAAAGTCTTAATTCAAGCAAAGTTCACAAATACGTGAAGAACAAACATAAAACTGGCACATGACATGTGTTCATTTATTACATTAAATAGTAGAACTCTCTCATTTGGGATTATGCCTTAATTGTTCTTAACTCTTAATTCTTCATTAAGCCTGGCTAATATGTATCAGTTGTGTATTTCTTTGGAAGGAATGATGCTAAAGCTGAAACTCCAGTACTTTGGCCACCTCATGCGAAGAGTTGACTCATTGGAAAAGACTCTGATGCTGGGAGGGATTGGGGGCAGGAGGAGAAGGGGACGACCGAGGATGAGATGGCTGGATGGCATCACTGACTCGATGGATGTGAGTCTGAGTGAACTCCGAGAGATGGTGATGAACAGGGAGGCCTGGCGTGCTGCGATTCATGGGGTCGCAAAGAGTCGGACACGACTGAGCGACTGAACTGAACTGAACTGTGTCTGACACTTTGCGATGCTATGGACTATACAGTCCATGGAATTCTCCAGGCAGAATACTGGTCTTGCTTTTGCTGACTGTATAGAGCTTCTCCATCTTTGGCTGCAAAGAATATAATCAATCTGATTTCGGTGTTGACCATCCGGTGATGTCCATGTGTAGAGTCTTCTCTTGTGTTATTGGAAGAGGGTGTTTGCTATGACCAGTGTGTTCTCTTGGCAAAACTCTATTAGCCTTTGCCCTGCTTCATTCCATATTCCAAGGCCAAATTTGCCTGTTCGGCTTCCCTTGTGCTCAGCCAGTAAAGAATCTCTCTGCAATGCAGGAGACCTGAGTGTGATCCCTGGGTTGGGAAGATCCCCTGGAGAAGCTCTATACAGTCAGCAAAAACAAGACCAGCAGCTGACTGTGGCTCAGATCATAGACTCCTTATTGCCAAATTCAGACTTAAATTGAAGAAAGTGGAGAAAACCATTAGACCATTCAGGTATGACCTAAATCAAATCCCTTATGATTATACAGTGGAAATGAGAAATAATTTAAGGGAATAGATCTGATAGATAGAGTGCCTGATGAACTATGGATGGAGGATCCTGACATTGTACAAGGGACAGGGATCAAGACCATCCCCATGGAAAAGAAATGCAAAAAAGCAAAATGGCTGTCTGGGGGGACCTTACAAATAGCTGTGAAAACAAGAGAAGTGAAAAGGAAAGATATAAGCATCTGAATGCAGAGTTCCAAAGAATAGCAAGGAGAGACAAGAAAGCCTTCCCCAGTGATCAAAGAAATAGAGGAAAACAACAGAATGGGACAGACTAGAGATCTCTTTAAGGAAATTAGAGATACCAAGGGAACATATGATGCAAAGATGGGCTTGATAAAGGACAGAAATGGTATGGACCTAACAGAAGCAGAAGATATTAAGAAGAGGTGGCAAGAATACACAGAAGAACTGTACAAAAAAAGTTTTTACAAACCAGATAATCACGATGGTGTGATCACTCACATAGAGCCAGACATCCTGGAATGTGAAGTCAAGTGGGCCTTAGAAAGCATCACTATGAACAAAGCTAGTGGAGGTGATGGAATTCCAGTTGAGCTATTTCAAATCCTGGAAGATGATGCTGTGAAAGTGCTGCACTCAATATGCCAGCAAACTTGGAAAATGCAGCAGTGGCCACAGGACAGGAAAAGGTCAGTTTTCATTCCAATCCCAAAGAAAGGCAATGCCAACAAATGCTCAAACTACTGCAAAATAGCACTCATCTCACACACTAGTAAAGTAATGCTCAAAATTCTCCAAGCCAGGCTTTAGCAATACATGGACCATGAACTTCCAGATGTTCAAGCTGGTTTTAGAAAAGGCAGAGGAACCAGAAATCAAATTGCCAACATCCTCTGGATCATTGAAAAAGGAAGAGAGTTCCAGAAAAAGCATCTATTTCTGCTTTATTGACTATGCCAAAGCCTTTGACTGTGTGGATCACAATAAACTGTGGAAAATTTTGAAAGAGATGGGAATACCAGACCACCTAACCTGCCTCTTGAGAAACCTATATGCAGGTCAGGAAGCAACAGTTAGAACTCGGCATGGAACAACAGACTTGTTCCAAATTGGAAAAGTACATCAAGGCTGGATATTGTCACCCTGCTTATGTAACTTATATGCAGAGTACATCATAAGAAATGCTGGGCTAGAAGAAGAACAAGCTGGAATCAAGATTGCCAAGAGAAATACCAATAACATCAGATATGCAGATGACACCATCCTCATGGCAGAAAGTGAAGAGGAACTAAAAAGTCTCTTATGAAAGTGAAAGAGGAGAGTGAAAATGTTGGCTTAAAGCTCAACATTCAGAATACTAAGATCAAGCCATCTGGTCCCATCACTTCATGGGAAATAGATGGGGAAACAGTGGAAACAGTGTCAGACTTTATTTTGGGGGGCTCCAAAATCACTGCAGCTGGTGATTGCAGCCATGAAATTAAAAGACGTTTACTCCTTGGAAGGAAAGTTTTGACCAACCTAGATAGCATATTGAAAAGCAGAGACATTACTTTGTCAACAAAGGTCCATTTAGTCAAGGCTATAGTTTTACCAATAGTCATGTATGAATGTGAGAGTTGGACTGTGAAGAAAGCTGAGCACTGAAGAATGATGCTTTTGAACTGTGGTGTTGGAGAAGACTCTTGAGAGTCCCTTGGACTGCAAGGAGATCCAACCAGTCCATCCTAAAGGAGATCAGTCCTGGGTGTTCTTTGGAAGGACTGATGCTGAAGCTGAAACTCCAATATTTTGGCCACCTCATGAGAAGAGTTGACTTATTGGAGAAGACTCTGATGCTGGGAGGGGTTGGGGGCAGGAGGAGAAGGGGACGGCAGAGGATGAGATGTCTGGATGGTATTACCAACTCGATGGACATGAGTTTGAGTGAACTCCAGGAGTTGGTGATGGACAGGGAGGCCTGGCATGATGTGATTCATGGGATTGCAAAGAGTTGGACATGACTGAGCTTCTGAACTGAACTGAATATTTATCAGGTAAACAAAAATAAAATTTTATTAAATTTGAAATTTTTGATATTTTCAAAAATTTAGAAGTTTTTGGCAAAAATTAACTTAATGAGATTGAGATTGTGCTTCCTGATGTATTTAATGATCTTCTTTACACTAGGCTTAACTCATTTTTCTCTACTTTTTTACATCAAATTTTTTTTAAATATTCAAAAATTTAAAAAAGAATTCATGTGCTATTAAAAAAAAGGGGGGCTATTACAGTCATCACTCAGTATTCATGGAGGATTGGTCCAAGATCCTTTATGGATAGTTAAATTCATGAATGTTTGTGTCCCACAGTTGGACTCCCCATTTCCACACGTATGAAATCCACAGATACAGAGGGATGACTATATGCATTCTACACAGAATCATTCCTGATTAAAGTAGATTCAGCAGGACACAGATATAGTGGTGGGGCATATCTCTCTTAAAGACAGTTCAGAGACTATGAAATTGAAACAGAAAGGGAGGGACTGTGAGTACTTGTAGTTGCATTGGACAAGCAATATGGTCTGAGAGTTGATATGATCTACTGATGCTCAGAATAGCATGGAGGTGTAAACTTGTCATTTATCACCTTTACCAGTGATAACCGAGGAAGTTCACTACAACAAATGCTCCAGAAATTTTTAAAATGATGTGTGGAAACTTGATAAGCAGAAGGAAATATAAGAGGTCAATATCTATAGAAATGGGAATTAATCAGTATAGTTAATGATTTATTTGAAAAAACACAGTACATTATTTGAACAGGTATTCAAGCTCTGATTTTGCCTTGTTCCTTAGTTTTCTCATCTGAAAAAAAATGGCAAAAAAATAGAACATCAATTCAGTTAGTTCAGTTGCTCAGTCATGTCCGACTCTTTGCAACCACGTGAATCACAGCATGCCAGGCCTCCCTGTCCATCACCAATTCCAAGAGTTTACTCAAGCTCATGTCCATTGAGTCAGTGATGCCATCCAGCCATCTCATCCTCTGTTATCCCCTTCTCCCACCTTCAGTCTTTCCCAGCATAGGGTCTTTTCAGATGAGTCAGTTCTTCGCCCCAGATGTCAAAATATTGGAGTTTCAGGTTTAGCATCAGTCCTTCCAATGAATAAGTGAAACTGTTCAGTCATGTCCGACTCTTTGTGACCCCATGGACAGTAGCCTGCACCAGGCTCCTCTGTCCATAGGATTTTCTAGGCAACAGTACTGAAGTGGGTTGCCATTTCCTTCTCCAATATTCAGGACCAATTTCCTTTAGGATGGACTGGTGGGATCACTTTGCTGTCCAAGGGACTCTCAAGAGTCTTCTCCAACACCACAGTCCAAAAGCAACAATTCTTTGATGCTCAGCTTTCTTTATAGTCCAACTCTCACATCCATACATGACTACTAGAAAAAATCATAGCTTTGACTAGATGGACCTTTGTTGGCAAAGTAATGTCTCTGCTTTTTAATATGCTATCTAGGTTGGTGAAAGCTTTTCTTCCGAGAACCAAGCATCTTTTGATTTCATGGCTGCAGTCACCATCTGCAATGATTTGAAAACCAAAAGATAAAGTCTGCCACTGTTTCCATTGTTCCCCCATCTATTTGCCATGAAGTGATGGGACCGGATGTCATGGTCTTAGTTTTCTGAATGATGAATTTTAAGTCAGCTTTTTCACTGTCTTCTTTCACTTTCATCAAGAGGCTCTTCAGTTCCTCTTTGCTTTCTGCCATAAGGGTGGTGTCATTTGCATATCTGAGATTATTGATATTTCTCCCGGCAAACTTGATTCCAGCTTGTGCTTCAATCAACCTGGCATTTCCACGATGTGCTCTGCATATATAGAGAAGGCAATGGCACCCCACTCCAGTACTCTTGCCTGGAAACTCCCATAGACGGAGGAGCCTGGTAGGCTGCAGTCCATGGGGTCGCTGAGTCAGACACAACTGAGTGACTTCACTTTCACTTTTCTCTTTCATGCATTGGAGAAGGAAATGGCAACCCACTCCAGTGTTCTTGCCTTGAGAATCCCAGGGATGGCGGAGCCCAGTGGGCTGCCATCTGTGGGGTCGCACAGAGTCGGACACGACTGAAGCGACTTAGCAGCAGCAGCAGCAGCTCTGCATATAAATTAAGTAATCAGGGTGACAATATACAGTCTTGATGTGCTCCTTTCCCAATTTGGAGTCAGTCCATCCATGTCCAGTTCCAACTGTTGTTTCCTGACCTGCATACAGATTTCTTAAGAGGCAGGTCAGGTGGTCTGGTATTCCCAACTCTCAGAATTTTCCACAGTTTGTTGTGATCCATGGAGTCAAAGGCTTTGGAATAGTCAATAAAGTGTAAGTAGATGTTTTTCTGGAATTCTGTTGCTTTTTTGATGATCCAAAAGATGTTAGCAATTTGATCTCTTGTTCCTCTGCCTTTTCTAAATCCAGCTTGAACATCTGGAAGTTCTCAGTTCACATATTTTTGAGGCCCAGCTTGGAGAATTTTGAGCATTAGTTTGCTAGCATGTGAGATGAGTGCAATTGTATGGTAGTCTGAGCATTCTTTGGTATTGCCTTTCTTTGGGACTGGAATGAAAACTGACCTTTTCTGGTCCTGTGGCCACTGCTGATTTTTCCAAATTTGCTAGCATGTTGAGTGCAGCACTTTCATAGCATCATCTTTTAGGATTTGAAAGCTCAACTGGAATTCCATCACCTGTACTAGATTTGTTCACAGTGATGCTTCCTATGTCCCACTTGACTTCACACTCCAGGATGTCCGACTCTAGGTGACTCTAGCATCGTGGGTATCTGAGTCATGAAGATCTGTTTTGTATAATTCTTCTGTGTATTCTTGCCACCTCTTCTTAATATCTTCTGCTTCCCTTAGGTCCATACAATTTCTGCCCTTTATTGTGCCCATCTTTGCATGAGATTTCCCTTGGTATCTCTAATTTTCTTGAAGAGATCTCTAAATGCACCAGTGAAAAGACAGAGATTGATAGTGTATCTCAAAAAAAAGATCCAAGCATATGTTGTCTACAAAGGACCCTTTTTAAATGTAAAGACACGTAGATTAAAAGATAAATGAATGAAACATATATACTGTGATTTACTAATTAAAAATAAGTCAGGAGTGGCAACTTTAATTTCAGACAGTATTGACTTCAGTTCAGTGGATTTGAAAAGAAATGATATGAATGAACTTACATACAAACAGAAAGAGACTCACAGACTTAGAAAATGAACTTGTGGTTGCCAGGGCGAAGGGATAGTTAGGGACTTTGAGAAGGTCATGTACGTACAGCTATATTTAAAATGGATAACCAACAAAGATGTATTGTCAAGCACATGGGACTTTGCTCAGTGTTATATGCCAGCCTGGATGAGAAGGGGTCTCAGGGGAGAATGGGTATGTACAGCTGAGTCCCTAGCTGTTCACCTGAAACTATCACAGCATTGTTAATTGGCTGTGCCCCAATACAGAATAAAAGTTTAAAGTTTGAGGGAAAAAAATAAAAGCTACCAGGGATAAAGAGGCGTGTTATGTAATGATAAAAGGGTCAATCCTCCAAAAGACATGGCAATTCTTTTTTCTATTTTTTAAAACCATTAAATTTTTAATGTGTATGTATTTAATAAGAGAGCATCAAATGCATAAGGTGAAATCTGATAGAACTGAGAGGAGAAATAGAAGTATCCACCATTGCATTTGGAGATTTCAACACTTTCAGGAATATATGGATCCAAATAGTAGAAAGTTAGAAATGACATAGCTGAATTCAATCACACTATCAATCAACTCAATGAAATGAATATACACATAACGCATTGTTCAACAACAATAGAATAAACTTTCTTGTGAGGTTTATAAAGAACACTAACCAAGACAGATCACATTATGGGACATAAAACATACCTTAACAAATTTAAAATAATATAAGTTATGCAATGGCTGCTCTAAGACCACAATGGAATTAAACTAGAAATTGACAACAGAAATATAGCTGGAAAACCCCAAAATACATGTAAATTAAACAACATACTTCTAAATAACACATAAGTCAAAGAAGAACTTTCAAGATAAATATATTTTCAACTAAATGAAAAAAAAAAAAAACACAACTTTTCACAATTTGTGGAATGCACCAAAAACAGTGATTCACTGGAAAGTTATAGCATTGAATATATTTATTAGAAAAAAGAAAGTTCTAAACTCAACAATCTAAGCTTTAACCCTAGAGAATTAGAAAAACAAGAGCAAATTAAATCCAAAGTAACTGAAAGAAAAGAAAAATCTGAATATAAATCAGTGAATTGAAAACAGGAAGTGAATAGTGAAAATCAATGAAATCAAAGCTGGTTCTTTGAAAGCATCACTAACATGGATAAGTGTTTGGCCAGACTAAGAAAAAAGGGAGAGAACATAAATGAATAATATGAGAAATAAAAGAGAAGACATCACTACAGATTCGATGAACTTTAAAAGATAATAAGAGAAGAATAGTAACACAGCCTTTAAGAAGTTATATCACTTATCTAAATGCAGAATGTAGAAGCGGAGGAGTTATATCCTAACCCATTTTATGAGCCCAGCCTGACCCTAATACTCAGACAATACATTACAGACCAATGCCTCTCATGAACATAAATGCAAAAATCCTCAACAAAATATTATCAAATTGATCTAATAGTATATGAAAATAATTATATACCATAATCAAGTAGAATTTTTTCCAAATATGCAAAGTTGATTAACATTTGAAATCCATAAATGTAATCATTATATCAATAGACTAAGAAAAATCAAATTATTATATCAGTAGATGAAGAAAAAAGCATTAAACAAAATCCAACACACATTTATGAATTTAAAAACTCAATAAAATAGGAATAGAGGGGAACTTTCTCTACTTGATAATGAATATCTACAAAGAAACCTACTTCTAGCATCATCCCTCATGGGGAGAAACCACAAGTTTTTCCACTATTGATCAGGAACAAAGCATGTATGTCCCTTCTCATCACTGCTTTTATCTTTCAGAAGGTTAATGAAAAAATGAACTGTGGGTACATTCAGACAATGGAAGAGTCAATTCAGTTCAGTTCAGTTCAGTTACTCAGTCATGTCCAACTCTTTGCGACCCCATGAATTGCAGCACGCCTGGCCTCCCTGTCCATCACCAACTCCCGGAGTTCACTCCAACTCACGTCCATTGAGTCGGTGATGCCATCCAGCCATCTTATCTTCTGTCGTCCCCTTCTCCTCCTGCCCCCAATCCCTCCCAGCATCAGAGCTTTTCCAATGAGTCAACTCTTCGCATGAGGTGGCCAAAGTACTGGAGTTTCAGCTTTAGCATTATTCCTTTCAAAGAACATCCAGGACCGATCTCCTTTAGAATGGGCTGGTTGGATCTCCTTGCAGTCATGTTTAATGCTAAAAGAAATGGATTATCAAGTCACAAAAAGACAGGTAGTGAGCATGCATATTATTAAGTGAAAAAAATCTGAAAATGTACATACTATATGATTCCATCTATACAATAATCTGATATTCCTTTCAAAGAACATCCAGGACCGATCTCCTTTAGAATGGGCTGGTTGGATCTCCTTGCAGTCATGTTTAATGCTAAAAGAAATGGATTATCAAGTCACAAAAAGACAGGTAGTGAGCATGCATATTATTAAGTGAAAAAAATCTGAAAATGTACATACTATATGATTCCATCTATACAATAATCTGTAAAGGGTAAACTATAGGGAGAATAAAAAAAAGAATAGTGGTTCTCAAGAGGTTAATTTGGAGGCAGGGGTGAATAGGCAGAGCACAGAGAGTTTATAGGGAAGTCAAAATATTCTGTTTGATACTACAATGATGGATATATCTTATTATAAATTCACCCAAACCCCTAAAATATACAACATCAAGAATGAACACTAATATAAACTATGGAGTTTGGGTGATAAACGTGTTAATATAAATTTTTAAACTGTAACAAATGAGCAACTTTGTTTGGGGATATTGATAATAGAAAAGGCTATGCATATGTGGAGATAGGAGTTACCTACAATATTTCTGTACCATCCTCTCAATTCTGATGTGAACCTAAAATTCCTGTTAAAAATGTCATTAAAAAATCTTACTGGTTTTAGCAAAACCAGTTAGCAATAGTTAATTTGTTTAAAAAATCCATGATATTCTAGGATCCAATCCAGATCTGATGTTACAATGACATGCAACATTCAAAAAATTTTAGTTCTCATGGGTAGATAGATATAATATCTGCTCTGATGAGAAAGAATGGTTCAGGTGTTGATGATTTTCTCATGCTGTTAAATTCTATGTTAATTTTGTTCTTAATTTAAAATTCTGTGTTATATTTGCTCTTTGTCTAAAGCTTTTAGCAGCATTGTTGTAATTGTGTTTGGTCACTAACTCATGTCTCTTTGCATACCCATGAACTGTTGCATGCTAGGCTGCTTTGTCCTCTATTATCTCTGTGATTTGCTCAAATTCATGTTCATTGAGTCCATGATACTATCTAATCATCTCAGTCTCTACCAACCACTTCTCCTTTTGCTTTCAGTCTTTCCTAGCATCAGGGCTTTTTCCAATGAGTCAACTCTTCACATTAGGTGGCTAAAGTATTACAGCTTGAGCAACAGTTCTTCTAATGAATATTTAGTATTGATTTCCTTTCAGTTCAGTTCAGTTGCTCAGTCGTGTCCAACTCTTTGCGACCACATGAATCACAGCACGCCAGGCCTCCCTGTCCATCACCAACTCCCGGAGTTCACTCAGACTCACGTCCATCGAGACGGTGATGCCATCCAGACATCACATCCTAGGTCGTCCCCTTCTCCTCCTGCCCCCAATCCCTCCCAGCATCAGAGTCTTTTCCAATGAGTCAACTCTCCGCATGAGGTGGCCAAAGTACTGGAGTTTCAGCTTTAGCATCATTCCTTCCAAAGAAATCCCAGGGTTGATCTCCTTCAGAATGGACTGGTTGGACCTCCTTGCAGTCCAAGGGACTCTCAAGAGTCTTCTCCAACACCACAGTTCAAAAGCATCAATTCTTTGGTGCTCAGCTTCCTTTATAGTCCAACTCTCACATCCATACATGACCACTGGAAAAACCATAGCCTTGACTAGATGGACCTTTGTTGGCAAAGTAATATCTATCTCTGCTTTTTAATATGCTATCTAGGTTGGTCAAAACTTTTCTTCCAAGGAGTAAGTGTCTTTTAATTTCATGACTGCAATCACCATCTGCAGTGATTTAGGAGCCCCCGAAAACAAAGTCTGACACTGTTTCCACTGTTTCCCCATCTATTTCCCATGAAGTGATGGGACCAGATGCCATGATCTTCTTTTTCTAAATGTTGAGCTTTAAGCCAGCTTTTTCACTCTCCTCTTTCACTTTCATCCAGAGGCTTTTTAGTTCCTCTTCACTTTCTGCCACATAAGGGTGCTGTCATCTGCATATCTGAGGTGATTGATATTTCTCCTGGCAATCTTGATTCCAGCTTGTGCTTCTTCCAGCCCAGCGTTTCTCATGATGTACTCTGCATATAAGTTAAACAAGCAGGGTGACAATATACAGCCTTGACATAATTATTTCCCTATTTGGAACCAATTGGTTGTTCCATGTCCATTTCTAACTATTGCTTCCTGACCTGCATATAGGTTTCTCAAGAGGCAGGTCAGGTGGTCTGATATTCCCATCTCTTTCAGAATTTTCCACAGTTTATTTTGATCCATACAGTCAAAGGCTTGGCATAGTCAATAAAGCAGAAATAGATGTTTTTCTGGATGAGTGCAATTGTGTGGTAGTTTGAGCATTCTTTGGCATTGCCTTTCTTTTGATTGGAATGAAAACTGACCTTTTCCTGTCCTGTGGCCACTGCTGAGTTTTCCAAGTTTGCTGACATATTGAGTGCAGCACTTTCACAGCATCATCTTCCAGGATTTGAAATAGCTCAACTGGAATTCCATCACCTCCACTAGCTTTGTTTGCAGTGATGCTTTCTAAGGCCCAGTTGACTTCACATTCCAGGATGTCTGGCTCTAGGTGAGTGATCACACCATCATGATTATCTGGGTCATGAAGTTTTTTTGTACAGTTCTTTGTATTCTTGCCACCTCTTCTTAATATCTTCTGCTTCTGTTAGGTCCATACCATTTCTGTCCTTTATCAAGCCCATCTTTGCATGAAATGTTCCCTTGGTATCTCTAATTTACTTGAAGAGATCTCTAGTCTTTCCCATTCTGTTGTTTTCCTCTATTTCTTTGCACTGATCACTGAGGAAGGCTGTCTTGTCTCTCCTTGCTATTCTTTGGAACTCTGTATTTAGATGCTTTTATCTTTCCTTTTCTCCTTTGCTTTTCACTTCTCTTGTTTTCATAGCTATTTGTAAGGCCTCCCCAGACAGCCATTTTGCTTTTTTGCATTTCTTTTTCCATGGGGATGGTCTTGATCCCTCTCTCCTGTACAATGTCACCAAACAAAGCTAGTGGAGATGATAAAATCCCAGTTGAACTATTTTAAATCCTAATCAATGATGTTGTAAAAGTGCTGCACTCAATATGTCAGCAAATTTGGAAAACTCAATAGTGGCCACAGGACTAGAAAATGTCAGTTTTCATTCCAATCCCAAAGAAAGGCAATGCCAAAAAATGCTCAAGCCACAACACAATTGTACTCATCTCACACACTAGTAAAGTAATGCTCAATATTCTCCAAGCCAGGCTTCAGTAGTGTGTTAACCATGAACTTCCTGATGTTCAAGCTGGATTCAGAAAATGAAGAGGAACCAGAGATAACATTGCCAACATCTGTTGAATCTTCAAAAAAGCAAGAGACTTCCAGAAAAATATCTACTTCTGCTTTATTGACCTTACCAAAGCCTTTGACTGTGTGGACCAAAACAAACTGGAAAATTCTGAAAACGATGGGAATACCAGACCACCTGACCTGCCTCCTGAGAAATCTGTATGCAGGTCAGGAAGCAACAGTTAGAACTGGACATGGAACAACAGACTGGTTCCAAATAGGAAAATGAGTACGTCAAGGCTGTATATTGTCACCCTGCTTATTGAACTTTTATGCAGAGTACATCATGAGAAACACTGGGCTGGATGAAGCACAGCTGGAATCAAGATTGCTGGGAGAAATTTTGATAACCTCAGATATGCAGATGACACCACCCTTATGGCAGAAAGTGAAGAACTAAAGAGCCTCTTGATGAAAGTGAAAGAGGAGAGTGAAAAAGTTGCCCTAAAGCTCAACATTCAGAAAACTAAGATCATGGCATCATGTCCCATCACTTCATGGCAAATAGATGGGGAAACAGTGGAAATAGTGACAGACTTTATTTTCTTGGGCTCTAAAATCACTTTAAATGGTGACAGCAGCCATTTAATTAAAAGACGCTTGCTCCTTGGAAGAAAAGCTATGACCAACCCAGACAGAATATTAAAAAGTAGAAAATAAATAAATAAAAAAGAAAAAGCAGAGACATTACCAACAAAGGTCCATCTAGTCAAAGCTATGATTTTTCTAGTAGTCATGTATGGATATCAGATTTGGACTATAAAGAAAGTTGAGCAACTAAAAATTGATGCTTTTGAATTGTGGTGTTGGAAAAGATTCTTGAGTCTCCCTTGGACTGTAAGATCCAAGCAGTCCATCTTAAAGAATTCAGTCCTGAATATTCATTGGAAGGACTGATGCTAAAGCTGAAACTCCAATCTTTTGGCTAGCTGATGCAAAGTACTGACTCATTTGAAAAGACCCTGATGCTGGAAAAGATTGAAAGTGGGAGGAGAGGGGAATGACTGAAGATGAAATGGTTGGATGGCATCATTGACTCAATGGATATGAGTTTGAGTAAACTCCAGGGTTTGGTGATGGGCAGGGAGGCCTGGTGTGCTGCAGTCCACGGGATTGCAAGGAGTCAGACACGACTCAGTGACTGAACTGATCTGAACTGATGATTATTAAATATCTGGTTAAGCACAAGTCCAATAAATATTCTGCTATCTCTTTTCATATGTAATTTATATGTTTTTCCCATAAAGGCTAAATTCATCAAAGAAATTCTTGCCACAGACATGAAACAACATAGAATTTCCAACGTGATCCCAGGAATTCTTGATTAGTTCTTTATGCAAAGTTGCAGATATTCAAAGCAATTCATGAATATCATAGTTTTTACTTAGCTTTTTAATAAACATTCTTTTTGTCGCAAACTGAAAGTGGAAAGTAAGTTGGAATTTACAGAAAAGGAAGAGAAAGCTAAGGAAGAACAGATCATAACTTTTAGTTAAAATGAAGTTGTCAATGGAAAGAGAGTGAGGGCCAGTTTACACAGGCACAGTAGGCACTTTGAGAAAGTTTCTAGCAACTTAATTCACATAGTGTCTTTATTCAGTTTGGTGAAAATTGGACTATGGTTAGAAGACACTCCTCCCTTATTCATCTCAAAATAAATGATTATTTATTTTAGATTATTAAAAGAAATTAGGAATACAACACCATTTAATTGTCTATGAGACTTTTCTCTTTTTCATCAAGAAGGAAAGTTACAGACAATTCTTTTTGCTATCCTTTTCACATACACAATGAAGAGAGAAAATATTAGGCATACAGTATTGTTTGGCTCAAATGGTTTATAACCTAGGTGTTTTGACAGCTTAATTATCTTATTAATGACTTTATTTTGTACTAACCTCAAAATTATGATTTCCATTTCAGTGGTTTCTTTTGAATACCAAGGAGTATGGTTGTTAACAGGAAATTCAAGCAGAATCTCTGGGAACATTAAAAAAGAGTTTTCTAGGTATCTTACCCATAAATAGCCATGACCAGTTCCACATGGTCTCAAACCTGTTTTATGTGTGCTTATGTTTCAAATAACGAAAGAATCTACTGAGAACTTAAAATACATATATTGTACATTAAAAGATAAAAGGTCATGTTACTCAGAATACTGCAGATCTGTGCTGTCCAATACATTAACCACTAGCCATAGGTAGCTATTCATATGTAAAATAGCATTTTTTATATTCAAAACTTCAGTTCTTCATTTGTGCTAGCTGTTAATATGTTTCACTTTTTTCACTAACCGTACAAGTCCAGTGTCTCCCATGTGGGACAGCACAGATTTTACAAAACATTTTCATTGTTACAGAGTTATCTTGAACAGTCCTGTGAATGTCTATTTTAGGCAAAAGTCCTAATCTCAGTGAGTTGACTGCCTAATGGGGAGAACTGAGACTAGCTATTTAAAATGTTTATAAAAAACTCCAAGACAGTCCAGGTGCTAGAAGCAGAGCAGCAAACAAGAAAGGTAAGTTATCTGCTATAGTAGGGTTTAAATTCTTAAATTTAATATTTTTCTAAACATCAGGCTCTTCTAGGAATCATTTCTCCCTTATGAGTCAGCCTGGCATATTAATTAAAAAAATACTGAAGTATAGTTGATTTGCAATGTTGTGTTGGTTTCTGCAAAGTGAACTGGTATATTAATTTTAACCTTATTAACCTATGAGCTTGGTAGATAGGACTCCTCAGAGTCACATCAGTCCTTTAAGGGTATTGCTCTACACGTAACCAAAAACATGTCCAGATAATCATCACACTATGGGTCTTGTGACAGACCTCATCCTCTGTCTCCAAATGGCTATATCAAATTCATTCATAAGTCAAATATGAAACCAAGGAGAAAGATTAAATGATCCACAAGCTGTGACTAACTGGGCATTCTGCACTCTATATCCTTTTATTGTGTATATTATGCCACTAATAAAGTATGATTAGTATTGGATGACTGTAAAGCTCCAAGTAATTGAGGACAGAGGTATTGCTATGAAGTTAACTTGTAATGAGTGGACAGGAGGATGTTAACATGCTGCAACACACCTACACACAGTCCCGAACTTGACAGCAGTAGACAGATTTGCCTGGCATGTAACAAGACAACATCAGGTGGCTCAGTTTGAGATAAGGCTTCATGCAGTCAGAGAGATGAAGAGACTAAGATGCAGAATGTGACGAGTCTTAAATATGAGTGTCCCTGGCCAAGCTTGTATCTATTGGCACAAGGATTGCCTTTCACCCCTGGGGATGTAGTCCCACTTTTACATATGCATTACAATACTGTCAATGACATTTGGAGACAAATTATGATCACTTGAAAGGGTATACTTCATCAAGAGTTTGATGGAATCATTTTCCGCATCCTTTAATAACATTTATCTTACAGATTGCAGTAATAATGTGAAATATTGTAAAGGCTTTTTTTCCCTTTTTTTTCCCTTTGGTTTAGGGTCCGTGTGTGAATGGAATTTACACAACTGTCTGAATCTTTATTATGAGCTCAAGAATACTCTACCAACAGGGAACTATTAACCATTTATGAATGGTTTACATCTCCAAGCTTTTGCACACCATCCATTTCTGGAATGTCCTTTGCTCATGTGATATATTTAGTATTTGTTCATTCTTTCTGATCAAAATGCCAACTCTTGTTTCATTCATGCGCTCCAGTAATGTTTATTGATAGTCACTATGTTTTAAGTACATTTCTAAGCTTATGGAAATAGCAGTGAAAAACAAGTTCTCAGCCTCATGAAACTTACTGTCTTTGGAAGAGGCAATAAAATATAAAAATAAATATATAATTTTAAAGGTAAGGCTGTGTTACATAAAGAAAAGTAATGCAGGATAGAGAATATGAGTGAACTTTCTTAGGTAGGTGGTCTGGGAGGAATCTATAAGAAGGGGATAGTTCAGAAAGTTTTCAGTGCAGTGATGGAGTGAGCCATGAGACATCTATGAGAAGCATATGCCTGGCAAAGAGAACGGCAAGAGTAAGCCCCTAAGTACAAAAAGACAAGAATAGAAAAATCAGAAGTGATGAAGAGTGTAGAAGTGGCAAATGAGTTTAGAGAGTGAGGCAGAAACCAGAAGCATGGGGCATTGTAAGGTCATGGTGTTGGGTTTAAACTTTGTGTGACTGGAAGCCAATGGAAATTTTAAGACAGGAAGCGATATAATCTTGTTTTAAGATTTAGAAAGGTCACTTGGCTGCCAAGTGGGGGATAGATTAAAGGGTCAGGAATGGAAGCCAGGAGGCCAGTTTGGAGGTTATTGAAGTAGGTACATGAAAGATGATGGAGGCTTAAACTAAAGTGAGAACAGTGAATGTTATGGAAACTAATCAAATTCAGGATAAAATTAAAAGTTAGAGGCTATAGTACTTGCTGATATATTGGATATGGCATGTAAGGAAAAGATAGGAGCAAAAGATAATTTTTTAGCCTGATCCACAGGATGAATGCATTTGACCAGAGTAGGAGCAGGTTGTGTGTAGAGAGGTCGTATGTCAAGAGTTGCATTTTAGCCATAATAATCTTGAGATGCCTACTAGGCATATGGGTAGAAATGTTAGATAGATAGTGTGATACATATATCATTTGGAGATTGGGAGGTGGTGAATTTGCATTGATGACCCTTAAAAACTAAGAGACTTCTTGATAGTACCTTGGGAAAGAGTATAGGCAGAGAAAGGGAGGGAAATTAAAGGAATAAATCCTTAGATCCTATCATATAAAAATTAACAAGAAAAGAAGCTGAAAAAGAAATAATCACTCCCTCCATGAGTTACCAAAAGTAGTTATAGGCCTATTATATAGAGGCCAGCCACATTGTACTGTGGTTATTTTTATCCTTTATTTCTTCTCTAATAGATTTCTTGTTTTTATACATACCACATAGTAAACAATAAATGTTTGCAACATAAATGCTTGCCTAAATAAACTTTTTGTGACTTGGAGAAGAAAATTTTCAAAACATATTTATTGGGAAAAATAAATGATACAAAGCAACACTTCAATCCTCTATTATTTGAAGACACTGGCTATATATTTCTTTGTAAAGTGAAACATTTGATTACTCATCTCTAAATTCTTATATTTATTATTGATGCCTCAACTATGTTTCAGTTTGTTTTTACCCCATTGCTTTCCTATTTGTATCTCCTTTATGTTAGGACTTGTAAGTGAATAAGGTTATTTATTACTTTTCTTTCTTTTAGAGACCAAACAGTTTTCCATTGTCAGGTTTATTTGTATCACTGGCCACACCCTCTCCATGCATTATAAATGCAGATTAGTTCCCCCAGTGGTGCACAGTCACTGTCTGTTGGCTCAATGGACTATAAGTCATCCACAGCCAAAGAACTTAAACACTATAGACATAGAGTATACAGTCTCTCTCTTTGAACTGTGGTGATGGAGGAGACACTTGAGAGTCCCTTGGACAGCAAGGAGATTCAACCAGTCCATCCTAAAGGAAAACAGTCCTGAATATTTGTTGGAAGGACTGATGCTGAAGCTGAAACTCCAATACTTTGGCCACCTGATGCGAAAAACTGACTCACTTGAAAAGACCCTGATGCTGGGAAAGATTAAAGGCAGGAGGAAAGGGGGACGACAGAGGATGGGATGTTTGGATGGCATCCCCAACTCAATGGACATGTGTTTGTGTAAAGTCTGGCAGTTGATGATGGACAGGAAGGCCTGGAGTGCTGCAGTCCATGAGGTCGCAAAAAGTCAGACAGGACTGAGCCACTGAACTGAACTGAACTGATAGTCTCTCTGATAGCACACCTATGCCTACGGGCAGGTATCTGCAAATGATTGGCTTCAGGTGTTTGCCTGCAGGAGCTCATTGAAAGTCAATGCAAATGAGGCCATTTTCCGGAGCAGAAGACGTTAACCTGCAGGAACCTTGTAGGCACAGGTGTATTTTGGGACCATAACCGTGTACTTTTTAAACATATGTATAATATTATACATTGATCATAAATACTAGGTCAACAATGTGAGGAGTTCTCAACGAAGTAGGGGAAAGAGGAAATGTGTCAATGAGCAGAATAGTGGAATTAGAACAGTTTTGTCTACCTTGCTCTTTTGTATGTTTCATCTCTGCCAAGATTCCCATTCTCATTCTGCCAAGATTATAAGAAACAATAATCTTGAGGCATATTGACAAATGGAAAGTATAAGTAAAGCAAATACAGCTTACTTGAAATTGCATTGTGTTTGGAATATAAGAAATTAATTACATTTAAGCTACGCCAGTAGTATTCAAAACCATGTTTCTATTTCTGAATTATACCATGTGTTCAATGCTAAACTAACAATTATATGAGGTCACATTTAGCTGCTAACCTGGGTAGGAATTGAAAGTCTGTTCTATGTTTTATGCTTTTTAAAATCATTAGCACTTTTTATATATATTTTATCAGTGGAAGCATTGAACTCATCTTCTTCTATAACTGACCACTTCATGGTGATTTTTCCCTGACCAAGAATCCCTTCAGTGCTTTCACAGTATGCACTTCATTATTGTATGCATACTCAAATGTTATCTTAGGAACAAACCATTTCACTTCTATAAGTGTTTTGTTTTTTTCTCCCCTCTCTCCCCTTACGTTATAACTTTCCCTAAACTGGGAAGCATTTTATCTAATTTCTGTGCATCTTTTCATCTTTGTCTCCACAACATGCATTTTTATTGAATTGAATTATATAGAAAAATTATCAATCTGTTTATTTTAATGTGCAGTGAAGTTTAATATATGTAATACCCTTGAGATTCAAGACAATATTGGATGGGGTCAAAGAGAAGTTATAGTGCTTTATGCATGTTATGTGGTACACACATTAAAACTTATATTGACATTTGCAAGGGATTTAGATTCTGCTATAATTTCATATGCAGGTGGGTGCTTAATAAATAATTTTGGTCATAAGCCAAGAATATGCTCTATGTAGGATTTGAGCATATGCTCCATGATATTAATGATAAAACATATGTTTAGAAACATTTCCATCCAAGCCTGGGACATATTGCCTCCATCCTGTACTGAACATCTCCTCCAAAAAGACCTCCTCATCTTGAAATAAAAGCATTTTAAAATCTATGAACATTCCCCTGCTCTAGTTCTTTTCCCCACTTGCCAATAGCATAACCTTCAAAAATATAAGTCTGATGGTGCCTGTCTTGCTTAAAAACTTTCCAACTCTATAACATGGCACCTGGGACCTTTCACACATCCACAATCTGATCCTAATCTACTACGCTCTTCCCTGTCTTGTTTTTCACTATGATCTACTCCCACCCATTGTACAACTACATTGTTCACTGTTCTCAGAACACATCACCAAGTCTCACTCCTCTATTCACTTTTTAGTGCTATTTAATCCGCCTGCAATATATTTTCCAACCTCCGATGCTTGGTGAGTTCGACTCAGGGTCTCATTCTCTTTTTAGGAAGATTTCCCCTCTCAGAGCTCCTTCCTGGTTTTCTGATTATTCTCTGCCCTTCCCAATTCATCCACCAACTAACCATTCCAAGTTGGCTACTCTTATTTAAGCTCTCACCCAGTCCTTGGCTTATCTTTTTTGAGTATGGTATATAGCACAGTGACACGAATAGTCACAACTAAGCCACATTCTTCAGGAGATCCTTCATAGCTACTCTGCTCATTTTGGAAATACAGTTTGCTTATTTTTTTGTAAATAACTTTTAAACCTGACAAATAACATGATTTTGTAGGAAGAATATAAACATTAAAATTGTACACAATAAATATATGGAGAAAATATGTTGAGAGAGTAGATAACTATTCAATTACCTCAGTTCCCTAATTCAGAAATAAACACTTTAAACAGCCTGATGTAAGTTCTTTTTTTTTTCCTCTCTGCACATACTTTCACATGCTGTTTTTTTTTTTTTTTAAAGAAAATGAATTTTTTTCAATATAGAGCTTGATTTTATTCAATTGTGATCCTCTTTGTACATTGAAGCAGCTAGATGTAACTTATACCTTTATATCTTGTATCATTTACCTTGAACCTTTAATATCTGCATAAGTAGCCATAAATTACTTATTGCTTTTATTGGTATTTAGGCTGTTCAGTTGTTTGTTGTAGCCAACAGTAATGCAGTGTGTTTTCTTGGATTTATACCTTTCCCCATTTGGACACTGAGAACTAAGATTTTATTTTATTCAGCTTTCTATCCATAAGAGTGGGCTTCCCTGGTGGCTCAGATGGTAAAGAATCCGGCTGCAATGCAAGAGACCTGCATTCGATCCCTGGGTTGGGAAGATCCGATGGAGCAGGGCATGGCATCCCACTCCAGTATTCCTGCCTGGAGAATCCCTGTGGACAGAGGAGCCTGGCAGGCTACAGTCCATGGATTTGCAGAGTTGGACACGACTGAGTGACCACGCACAGCATCCATAAGAGTAACAAGAGATTCATTAATCCAGAAAAAGTGTAAAGAAGGGAAGCAAAGAGGCTGATTAACACATACTATGAAACACAAATTGCATACATGGCTTCTCTACTCATTCATGATAATACATGTAGCAAGCCATAAACATTAGTAGCAATGTTCTTGTTTTATTTTCTAATTTACACTTCACTTAATCTTTGACACCCTTAGCCAGTGTGGCTTAAGAAACCATCTTTGACTTGATCTGATTTAGAGTATTTAGAGTATTTCCTCCTTTTTATTTTTTTAACACTATGAGGTACTTATTCCACACCCATCTAAACTAGAAAAAGTCTGTTTTTCTTTTTTATATTGAATTTCTTAAAATTAAAGATTGTTCCCAGTTTCTGCATCACTGTTGCTCAATGAATAAATGCCGAATTTCTAGTCACTGTACAAAACCAGAGCTGATTTCCTTCAATATAGTGCAAAATGTGCCAGCTTCATAGGATCATGAAGTCTGTCACCATTTGCAAGGCTCTGAAGAATTTTACTTTCTTCCTTTTGTTTTTTTTGAACTGTATTTATGCCTTTGACCAATTATCTATTTGAATGGGCAACAACTTATACTTTCCTTTTCTGCTGTTATTTGCCACTCTTCAGCCACAGGAAATAGTTTATACTTTTCGGAAAGAAGAAGAACCCAGGGGAGGGATGGTCATTAGGTGGATTCTTGTGGAGAATCATTATATTGCACTTCTCTGACAACGGTGGCCTCTGTTTTTACTATTTGACTATTCCTATCACCGTGTTGATTCCATAATAACATGTGTGATATGATATTGTATCTGTTCAATACATATCTTGCTTCCCAGCAAATTCATCTTTCTTCCCTTTGTTTCTCAATTAATTTTTCTGAATGAATGAATGCATATATAAAGTTTCTTCTTAATAAAGATGAAATTATAAAGACAGTGCTTTTTAATGTTATTTAAAGATATTGATCAAACTGATTCAATTGAAGTTGTAGATATTATTTGGAAAGATAATTCTATTCTCAAATATGACATTGCAAGCTTTTTATAAAGGCTCAAACCTTTTCTTTTGAGTATAGTGTTTTTAAAAATAAGGAAGAGAAGTAAGCTCTGGAAAAACTTCTTGCTATAAAGCATTAAAATTCAGCAACCATTGTTTAACCTCTTGCACAGAAGCAAGATCTTTTTTTTTTCCTGAAAAATAAAAAAAGGGGGATCATGAAAGAAAAGTTACAGGGCATCTAATATTTGGAAAAATAATGCTTATTTGGAAAAAGGAGATTGCTTATGCTTCAACTTGAGGAATAATTATCTCTCATCATAATTAGAGCTTATTCTTTACAGTTGTTTTGTTCATCTTTTTCTTGGAAGACAAATTAGGAGGTAGCTGGAAGGGGCAGTCAACAATTTTTGTCACAACCAACTGTTCACCCATGTTTTCTGTGAATATGTTGACCATCTGATGATGGAATGAAACTATAATGGAGGCAGCAAACTACAGGGCTGTCCAAACCTTTCATTTTCATTTGTGCTAGTTGCCTCCACCATGCTTCTGCAAATAATTATATTTCTCTGTAGGAACAATTTTGACTGTCATTGCTCCTAGCAGATTTCTTTAAATGTGGTTTTTGAAAAATCTGGCTGGAAATGATTTCTAAAACTATGTACACAGTGCCTTAAGCTCAGAGCCTGGATGTACTGTCACCTCTTTTGAATAGAAGTAGGAACTAGGGAATGCAGTTTCCCCTGAATTTAGTCTCCTGTGTAAGCTCAAGGGTAACCCATGTTTTGTTTTCTAGAATATTTTTTGTGGTCACCATAGTAGCTACTACTATGAAAAAATTCTGTACATGCACTGACCTTTGCAGGCATGTTCTCTGATTACTTTGTATGCTCTAACATTTTCTATTGGGTATGTACATGATTACCTTGATTTTGTACAATCAGTTAACTTACTGTCGCAATTGCCTGATATATGTGTTCTCATTCTCATTTTTAAGGTAAGTGAAGAGTAGGAATAGAAACAAAAGCCTCTGAATCACTTAGAAATTACTAAATGTGAGTTTTTATTTATGATTTGTTGTCCAGAGGACTACTAACATTTTTATTTTGCGTTCTTTCACACCATGCCAAATTGGGAGTAAAGTGCAGTCAGAAGCCTCCAGGCCTGCTTAAAGACATGTAGCTCACTGATATTCATAATCTTATGTGTCAGGCATTTTTGTACTGGTCTAGGTATTTGAAAAGTGTTTTTCTTTCCTTGTCTCCTACTGGAAAATGAGCAAGTATAGGAATCAGTTCAGTTTAATTCAGTCCCTCAGTTGTATCCGACTCTTTGCGACCCCATGAATTGCAGCACTCCAGACCACCCTGTCCATCACCAACTCCCGGAGTTCACTCATGTTCATTGAGTAGGTGATGCCATCCAGCCATCTCATCTTCGGTCATCCCCTTCTACTCCTGCCTCCAATCCCTTCAAGCATCAGGGTCTCTTGCAATGAGTCAACTCTTCGCATGAGGTGGCCAGAGTATTGGAGTTTAAGCTTTAGCATCATTCCTTCCAATGAACACCCAGGACTGATCTCCTTTAAGATGGACTAGTTGGTTCTCCTTGCAGTCCAAAGGACTCTCAAGAATCTTCTCCAATACCACAGTTCAAAGGAATAAATTCTTCGGCGTTCAGCTTTCTTCACAGACCAACTCTCACATTCCAGTACATGACCACTGGAAAAACCATAGCCTTGACTAGACGAATCTTTGTTGGCAAAGTAATATCTCTCCTTTTCAAAATGCTATCTAGGTTGGTCATAACTTTCCTTCCAAGGAGTAAGCGTCTTTTAATTTCATGGCTGCAATCACCATCTGCAGTGATTTTGGAACCAAAAAATAAAAGTCTGCCACTGTTTCCACTGTTTCCCCATCTATCTGCCATGAAGTGATGGGACCAGATGCCATGATCTTTGTTTTCTGAATGTTGAGCTTTAAGCCAACCTTTTCACTCTCCTCTTTCACTTTCATCAAGAGGCTTTTTAGTTCCTCTTCACTTTCTAATATATATATTGCATAGTATTAGGTTTAAAAATGTCTAAAATGGGATAATATCAAATGTTTTTAGCCATTAATGTGTGGCATCAGTGTCAAGGAATAGTTAAAATACAAGGAAATAACACATTTTCATGGAAACATTTTTTTTCTTGACTAGAAGTATTCAACTTGAAGTCCTAAAACCCCATGAAATTATACCAAACTGGTACTAGATATCCAATTGTCAATTTTAGTTGACATATTAATCCATCTCTCCCTTGACTATGTTTTGGTAAGTCAACTGCATTATGTTAATCAAAAGGCTACAGTATGGGATTGAATAACAGCTCTTTAAAAGGGGGAGAATGTGGAGAAAATGAATAAATTCATATCTGGCTTAGCACTGAAGTAGAAAATTCTAAATAAGCCTATGTGTTAGCTGTCAGTTCATATGCACTAAAGTCAGAATGCAGCAATTGCCAAAGATACTAGCTGATTTAAATGAATATAATTTTCAAATAATTTGGAAATATAGTAGGAATGTATTTCTTGTGAGCAGACATTTCAGTCTATGGACAGTCATCAGTTCAGTTCAGTTGAGTCACTCAGTGGTGTCCGACTCTTTGCGACCACATGAATTGTGCACGCCAGGACTCCCTGTCCATAACCATCTCCCAGAGTTCACTCAAACTCACGTCCATCGAGTCGGTAATGCCATCCAGCGATCTCATCCTCTTTTGTCCCCTTCTCCTCCTGACCCTAATCCCTCCCAGCATCACAGTCTTTTCCAATATGTCAAATCTTTGCATGAGGTGGCCAAAGTACTGGAGTTTCAGCTTTAGCATCATTCCTTCCAAAGAACACCCAGGGCTGATCTCCTTTAGAATGGACTGGTTGGATCTCCTTACAGTCCAAGGGACTCTCAAGAGTCTTCTCCAACACCACAACTCAAAAACATCAATTCTTCAGCGCTCAGCTTTCTTCACAGTCGAACTTTCACATCCATACATGACCACTGGAAAAACCGTAGCCTTGACTAGACAGACCTTTGTTGACAAAGTAATGTCTTTGCTTTTGAATATGCTATCTAGGTTGGTCATAACTTTGCTTCCAAGGAGTAAGCATCTTTTAATTTTATGGCTGCAGTCACCATCTGCAGTGATTTTGGAGCCCAAAAAAATAAAGTCTGACACTGTTTCCACTGTTTCCCCATCTATCTGCCATGAGTGATGGGACCAGATGCCATGATCTTCATTTTCTAAATGTTGAGCTTTAAGCCAACTTTTTCACTCTCCTCTTTCACTTTCATCTAGAGGCTTTTTAGTTCCTCTTCACTTTCTGCCATAAGGGTGGTATCATCTGCATATCTGAGGTGATTGATATTTCTCCCGGCAATCTTGATTCCAGCTTGTGCTTCTTCCAGCCCAGCATTTCTTATGTTGTACTCTGCATATGGTCAACACCGAAATCAGATTGATTATATTCCATGCAGCCAAAGATGGAGAAGCTCTATACAGTCAACAACAACAAGACCAGGAGCTGACTGTGGCTCAGATCATGAACACCTTATTACCAAATTCAGACTCAAATTGAAGAAAGTAGGGAAAACCACTAGACCATTCAGGTATGACCTAAATCACATCCCTTATGATTATACAGTGGAAGTGAGGAATAGATTTAAGGGCCTAGATCTGATAGATAGAGTGCCTGATGAGCTATGGAATGAGGTTTGTGACATTGTATGGGAGACAGGGATCAAGACCATCCCCATGGAAAAGAAATGCAAAAAAGCAAAATGGCTATCTGGGGAGGCCTTACAAATAGCTGTGAAAGAAGAGAGGTGAAAAGCAGAGGAGACAAGGAAAGATATAAGCACCTGAATGCAGAGTTCCAAAGAATAGCAAGAAGAGATAAGAAAGCCTTCTTCAGTGATCAATGCAAAGAAATAGAGGAAAACAACAGAATAGGAAAGACTAGAGATCT
>SJYT01005185.1:2323-38593 GCA_006410635.1 Cephalophus harveyi
AAGACATACATAAACAAATATATTGTTGGTATCATTATTTTGAACAAACTGTTATCTGTTACATCAGTTAAAGAATAAGAAAAATAAAAGTTTTTATTTTACCTTCATTTATTCTTTATTTAATGCTGTTCATTTGTTTATGTAAACCTGAGTTTCTAACCTGTATTATTTACTTTCTTTCTAACTTCTTTTCACATTTCTTGCAAAGCAGTCTACTAACAACAAATTACCCCAATTGTTGCTTGCTTGACAAAGTCTATTTCTCCTTCACTTCTGAAAGATAATTTTACAAGTACAGAATTCTAGGTTGGTGGGATTTGCTACCAACACTTAAATATTCATTACCTTGTCTTCTTGCTTGTATGGTTTCTGAGAAGTCGGCCATACTTCTTATCTTTGTTCCTCTACAGAAAAGGTGTTTTCATCCTCTGGTTTTTTCCGGGTTTTTTCTTAATCTCTGATTTTCTGTAGTGTGAAAATTATATGCTTTCCTATAGTTCTGGATTTTTTGTTAGTTTGTTTTGGTACGTATCCTACTTATTCTCTGAGTTTCCTGGATCTGTATTTTGGTGTTTGACATTAATTTGATAAAATTTTCAGTTAATATTGTTTTAAATATTTCTTCTGTTTCTTAGTCCCTTTCTTTTCCTTCTGGTTTATCTATTACCTGTGTGTTTTATATTTTTTAAATTGTCCCACAGTTTTTATATATTCTGCTTCAGTTTTTAGTATTTTTCTCTTGGTGTTTCAGTTTTTGAAGATTCTATTGATACAGCCTCTTGCTCACAGATTCTTTCCTCAGCCATGTCCAATCTACCAATAAGCCCATCAAAGGTAATCCTCAGTTCTGTTACAATTCATTAGATCTCTAACATTTATTTTTTGTTCTTAGGATTTTCATTTTTCTGTTTACATTTCCCATCTGTGTTTTCATGTGTCTACTTTATCACTAGAACTCTTAATATACTAATTATAGTTGTTTTAAATTCCCAGTATGATCATTCTAACATCCCTGCCAAGTCTGGTTCTGATGCTTGTTGTCTCTTAAAACTGTGTTTTTTATCTTTTGGTGTGCCTTGTAATTTTTTGATAACCAAATATAATGTCTTGAGTAAAAGAAAATGCTGTAAATAGGGCTTTAATAATGTGTTGGTGGGCATCCTAGGTGGATCAGTGATAAAGAATTCACCTGACAATGCAGGGACTGCAGGAGATACAGGTCCAATCTCTGGGTTGAGAAGATCCCCTGGAGGAGAAATGGCAACCTACTCTAGTACTCTTGCTGGAATAATCCCATGGACAGAGGAGACTGGAGGGTCTCAGGGGTTGCAAAGAGTCAGACATGGCTGAGCATGCATGCCAGCAATGTAGTGGTGAGATGTGGGGGTAGAGGAAATACTCTATAGTCCTATGATTAGGTCTCAGTTTTTTACTGAGCCTATGCTTCTGGACTATGAACTTCACTAGTATTTTTTAGTGCTTTTTCCTCCTCCTTTAAGTGGGACTGGGTAGTTAGAGTGGGCTGGAGTTGGGTATTTCCCTTTCTCTAGGTCAGTTGGAATATGATAATACCCCAATAGGTTAAACTCTCATTAACTAGTTTCTCCTGAAACTTGTTAAGAACAGCTCTTAACAGCCTTGTTAAGAACAGAGTTCTGGAGGATTTCAAAATGGCTCCATTTCCCCTCCCTTTGCCAGAAAAAAAAAAAAAAAAAAAAAGATTTTTCTCTGATATTTACTCTAAGAAACTGATTGAGCTGATGGAGGTAAATCTTAAAATATGGTGAGGGCCCTGCTATGATTGGGTCCCTCCAGAGTTTTTAACTCTCAGAGTTGTCTGCATTGCGCCTCCTGCAATTCACTTTTTTAATTATTCCTACTTTGGTACTGTTTTCCATTCAAGAGTCTCTACTCCGGTATGCCATGATTCTTTGCATTCACTTGTGTGTCACTCCAATCTTGGGGACAACTGTTTTCTCTATGCCCTCCTCTTTCAGATTCAAGAAGAGTTAATTTTTTCCGTTTATTCACCCTTTTACATATTATTTGAATGGAGTAGTGACTTCTAAGTGCCTTACACAAAGAACAAGAATTCACCCAAAATATTCATTCTTTAATGGAAGAAGATATTTCTTCTCTTCTACTTTTAATGCAAAGCAAGTCACTAAGTGTTGAGTTCATGACATTCTCATTTACCATCTAGTTTGCAAAGAATCATTTTTTTTTAATGGAAAAGGAAATGGCAACCCACTCCAGTACTCTTGCCTGGAAAATCCCATGGACCGAGGAGCCTGGTAGGCTACAGTCCATAGGGTCTCGGAGAGTTGGACACGACTGAGTGACTTCACTTTCACTTTTCACTTTCATGCATTGGAGAAGGAAATGGCAACCCACTCCAGTGTTCTTGCCTGGAGAATCCCAGGGATGGCAGAGCCAACTGGGCTGCCGTCTATGGGGTCCCACAGAGTTGGACACGACTGACATGACTTAGCAGCAGCAGCAGCATTTTTTTAAACTATAATGTCTTCTCCAGAAATCAGTTGTCTCTTTTTTTATAACTCTTGAATGATGGTATATGAATCCTCATTATGACATACTAAAAAGCAACCTAGATGTCCATCAGCAGATGAATAGATAAGAAAGTTGTGGTACATATACACAACGGAATATTACTCATCTATTAAAAAGAATACATTTGAATCAGTTCTAATGAGGAGGATGAAACTGGAGCCTATTATACAGAGTGAAGTAAGTCAGAAAGAAAAACACCAATATAGCATATTAACGCATATATATGGTATTTAGAAAGATGGTAACGATGACCCTATATGTGAGACAGCAAAAGAGACACAGATATAAAGAACTAACTTTTGGACTCTGTGGGAGAAGGTGAGGGCAGGATGATTTGAGGGAATAGCATTGAAACATGTATATTACCATATGTGAAATAGATCACCAGTCCAAGTTTGATACATGAAACAGGGAATTCAAAGTTGGTGCACTGGGACAACCCAGAGAGATGGGACAGGGAAAGAGGTGGGAGGGGGGTTTGGGATAGGGGACACATGTACACCTGCGGCTGATTCATGTCAATGTATGGCAAAAACCACCACAATATTGTAAAGTAATTAGCCTCTAATTAAAATAAATTTTTAAAAAAGAAAGAAATCAGACTTTGCTCAGATTTGTTTTGCAAATTATAATTGTTATTTCTATAATTGTATTTAAAAAACTAAGTTATTTCTAGTAATTCCTACATGTACTATATTGGCATGAAATAAAGTATAAGCCCTTTACTTCTTATCCTCTTTTTCTAATAGTCTTGCTCATGTTATGCAAATCGTGTTTGTCAAAAAGGATGTTCATGCATTTAACAGAACCATTTCAAAGTATAAGAAGCAAAATCTGACAGAACTAAAAGAACTAAAAGCTACACCCATAATCATATTTGGAGGCTTCAATACTCTTAGTAGAAAATATAACTAGTAAACAATAAATTAATAAACACATAGATGAACTGAGAAAATACTATCAACTATATCTAATTGCCATTTATAGAATACATAAACATAATTAGTTTCCAAGTGCACATTGAAATTTCATCAAGATAAATCATGAAAACAACCTCATTGCCCTGAAACAAATTTTACCAATTTAAAAGAATTGCAATCATGCAAAGTATGTTCTCTGACTCTAGTGGAGTCAAGCTAGAAATCAATAACCAAAAAACAAGAGTAAATACCCAAACAATTCATTGTTGAAGAATAATTCTCAAGATAAATTAGAAAATACTTTGAACTGTAGGAAAATGAAAATACAACATATCAAAGTTTGTGAGACACAGTAAAAGCAGTGCTTATAGAAAGTTTATAATATTTAACACTATTATTAGAATAGAAGAAAGGTCTCATCTCATAATCTAAACTCCTGATTTAAGAAACTAGAGCAACAAGATCAAAATAAATTCCAATCGAGCTGAAGAGAGAAATCATAAAAATCAGAGCAGAAATCAATAAATTTGGAAACATTAAAAACCATAGTGAAAATCAGTGAAACCAAAAGCTGGTTCTTTAAAAAGATCAATAAAATTGATAAATCTCTAGGAAGACAGACAAAGAAGAGGAGAAAGAAAGCAAAGATTAATAATATCAGGAATAAAAGAGAGAATACCATTGAAACTCTCAGACTTTTAAGAATACTATGAACAACTATCCCTAGGCACATAAATCTGACAAACTGTATACTGGTCCAATTCTTCAAAACCCACCAACTATTAGAATTCCCCCATGATAAACAAGGGGGCTTCCCCAGTGGCTCAGATGGTAAAGAATCTGCCTGCAATGTGGGAGGCCTGGGCTCGATCCCTGGGTCAGGAAGATCCTCTGGAGAAGGGAATGGTGACCCACTCCAGTAGTCTTTCCTGGAAAACTCCTTTGGACAGAGGACCCTGGAGGGCTACAGTCCATGGAGTCACAAAGAGTCAGACACAACTGAGGGACTAACACACACAAGGACATCCAAGATAAACAAAGGGCTTCCTCAAATGGTAAAGAATCTGCCTGCAATGCAGGAGACCTGGGTTCAGTCCCAGGGTCTGGAAGATCCCCTGGAGAAGGGTATGGCAACCCATGCCAGAACTCTTGCCTAGAGAATTATATGAACAGAAGAGCCTGGCAGGCTCCAGTCCAGGGGGTCACAAAGAGTGGAACATGACTGAGTGACTAACACTTTCACTTTCATGATAAACAAGATAACCTAAGTAGTTCTATAAGTATTAAAGAAATTGAATTCATAGTTTAAAATCTTCCAAAACAGAAATTTTCAGGCTTATATTGTTTAACTGGCAAATTCTACAAAATATTTAAAAAGAAACAACATCAATTCTCCTACATGCTCCTTCAGAAAATAACAAACATTCATCTATACCTTTCCAAGATTCATTTGGAAGGGATTTCTATATGATCACATCAAACACTGAATGTCAGAACCCTGAAAATTACATGAAAAGTATACACACTCATGTATAAATGCTGACAGGCACAGATGACTGAGAATTATAATATATCTGAGCTTTATTATTTCATCCATATGAACATGAGCTTGAAATGTCTACATCTCACAGTTAAAATCTAGCTATATTCCAATTAACTCAATGCATAAAATGATTGATAAAATTTTTCAGTATATCACCCTATATAAACTTTGTATGTGCATTTCTTATGCATCTAGGAGATGGGGAGGACAGAAACATAATTAATGAGACAGAGAGAAATAGAAAAGACAGATTTTATGTTTGATCCTCAACCATTCCACTCATTGACACGTATCCAGGGTGAAATTAGATAAGAAACATGACTGCTGATTCCTCAGTTGGCCTCAGTTCTTGAGTGTCTCCCATAAACTGAAAAACTCTCCTTTTGAGTGTATATGTGTAATGAATATAATACACATACTGGAAATATTCCTATATGTATTAAATATGTATGTGTATTAAAATACACATACACACATATAGTTAATAACATTAAGATCTACCAAGCCAATAGGTAAACTAAATTAAACTGAAGAAATACTAATATATATCAGAAAAACATCAGATGATGCTGGGAGGGATTGGGGGCAGGAGGAGAAGGGGACGACTGAGGATGAGATGGCTGGATGGCATCACGGACTCGATGGGCGTGAGTCTGAGTGAACTGCGAGAGATGGTAATGAACAGGGAGGCCTGGCGTGCTGCGATTCATGGGGTCGCAAAGAGTCGGACACGACTGAGCGACTGAACTGAACTGAACACCAGAGGAATGACCAAATGCACTATACCACATTACATGACAATGAATATGAGCTGAGAAAGGAGACATAAAGTCAAAGTGTGAAAGTCGCTCAGTTGTGTCCGACTCTTTGAGACCCCATGGACTATATAGTTCATGGAATTCTCTAGGCCAGAATACTGGAGTAGGTAGCCTTTCCCTTCTCCAAGAGATCTTCCCAACCCAGGAATTGAACCCAGGGAGAAAGCAGAAAGGCACTGGCAATCAAAGAGCACAACAGAGTAGGACAAACATTTCAGCTGTGGTTAACATAGAAGAACACAAGTGCAATCAAAGGCAGACCACTAGATGAGCAACCACAGTAAATGAAAACATTAAATACTCTATGGCTGAAAATTTCAACCTACCTGCTGCTTGAGACAGCTTGTCCATTACACAAGCCTTCTTAACTAAATATGAGAGGATGTGAGATTTCCCATCTTTGGAGGCTCTGATTAAATCATTGCTTAAGGTGTGTACTACAACACATTTCTAAGAGTTTAAAAGTTATACTGATTACTGATCAATTAATCCTGTAAACATTTTAATACATTTTTTTATTAACAGGTCCTTGGTGACAAATAATTAAAATGATTATTGTAGGAATTGCTGCATAACAGAAAATCACAAAAAGACCTAAGACTTGTCTTGCCTATTCACACTCAGTTATTTCCCTTGAAAATCCAGTCCAACAAGTAAATTATTTCTTGCCCTTTGAAAACTCTCTTTTTCATTTCCCTAAGATTTTAAACAACATACTGAATTCAAAAGTATATTCTTCTTCCTGTAAGTATTCATGTGCCCTACATATACAGATTTCAGTCAAAAGTATCCTCCAGTTGATGACATGATGCCATTATCAGGGCAGATATAATTTTAGATTTTTTGGAATGCATTTCTTTTATCCTCAATCCCATCCCTATATCCACTGTGTATTAAAGTGTAGCCTTCTAAACTTCCTTCCATTATTTTATTCTTACATATCCATCAAAGCAAATTAAATGATTCCAGAGTAAAGAATCCATATCCAAATGAAAAGACCTATTTTATTGCAAGTTATTATTTCCAAAGGAGATCTTAGTTCATTAAGAGGTTAAAAAAAAAAGTACTAGTTTGAGTAGTAGTATGCTGTGCTCAGTTGTGTCTGACTCTTTTGTGATTCCATGGACTGTAGTCCACCAGGCTGCTCTGTCCACAGAATATGCCAGGCAACAACACTGGAGCCAGTCGCCATTTCCTATATTCCAGGGGATCTTCCCCGGACCCAAGGATCCAACCTGCATCTCTTTGTGCCTCCTGCATTGGCAGGCAGATTCTTTACCACTAGTGCCACCTGAGTAATAGTATTCATACTCTCGGTTTGTGGACTTTTCTTTGTTAGTAAGTCTGTCTACTGTGTTTTCAGTTCCTGTAATTTACAGCAATGATTTAACACAGGATCTTACTAGACAACTCCAAAGTAATAAACAACTATTTTATACTTTTCTTAAGAATTTATATACACAAGAATCTGATGCTGGGAGGGATTGGGGGCAGGAGGAGAAGGAGACGACCGAGGATGAGATGGCTGGATGGCATCACGGACTTGATGGACGTGAGTCTGAGTGAACTCCAGGAGATGGTGATGGACAGGGAGGCCTGGTGTGCTGCGATTCATGGGGTCGCAAAGAGTCAGACACGACTGAGCGACTGAACTGAACTGAACTGAAGAATATATATAAAATTATCTGTGTATGCTTGTAATATAAATGCATCTATCCATTTTCCTGGAATTCCTAATTTCATTCAATGTTTTGAAAAATCCACCCATTCTAATAAATGTAGTTCTGTTTAACTTAATTCTATGTATGCTATGTACAGTATTCTATCATGTGACTGTATGAATTTTATCTGTCCACTCAATTACTGATTGTCTGTTAAGATAAAACATTGGACTTTTTAACTGCAATACTTGAACATTCATATACATGTCACCTTTATAATTCTAAATTTGTCTTAGAAGTCAAATACTGGGCTTATCTCTTATAGTATCTTCCTTTTCCAAGATCTTTAATTTTTCATTTCTTTGTAGCTCTCTGCTACTGTCAAGGAAATATTGCTTAAGATTTTATCCAATATTTTCAATTATTCTCAATGAAATCATGACTGGTAAATTACTTTGCCCACAGTTACCTTAAAGCCTCATTTACTCCTCACATTCTAATTCTTCCTTATATCTCGTGTTTTATTGTTTAATTAATTGTCTGGCTCCCTCTAAATTTTTCTAGGAGAATGGTAATATTAGACATAAAAAGGTAAGAAACATGATTCACAACTTGCTTATTCACCCTGACCTTGATATGAAAAATACAGCAGAGCTTCAGTATTCAAGAAATTCTGGAGTGGTCAGGCCTGCTACAGACCATTTTTACCGAAAATCCAGACTACAACCATGATGATCTTATCATTTCTTTCTTTCACAAATCCAGCTTCAGACTTCTTACAAAGTGAAACTATCTATAATCACAGTTGCTTAACTTCTAATGAAAATCACTACTGACCATTTGCTTGAGTTATTCTGATTCTCTACAGTATCTTGTGGACCTGTGCATATCCTCCTGGATTTACTGTAATGTTATTACCTTCAAGTTAAACTGATACATTTCTTTTTTCAATACAATAGATTTCTCTTCTGATCCTACCACCCAATATTTCACTATTTTCCCATAACCCTCTTTGTTTCCTTCAGAACAATTATCACAGCTTCTATGGTATTTTGTTCTATTTTTTTCCCCTTTCTCACCTACTGGAATGTGAACTTCATGAAGGCAGGAATCATGTCTGTCTAGAAATACCATTGTATCTCTAGCATTTGAAAAATCATCTGATGCAAAAAGGACTCTAAGTAAATACTTTTTGAATTATTTCATGTGTTTTTATTTGTCAGTGCTGTGATTCCAAAGTATATTTTAAAAGTTAATGAAAAAAAACTGAAGCTGAAAGGCTCTTTTAAGCATTTGTTACATACCAAACACTTTACTCAGTGTTTTATTATTATAAAACCACATAATGTAGGTTTCATGATCCCCACTTTATAGATGAAGAAATTAAGATACAAGGAAATTAAGCAAATTCCACAAAATTAGCTGCTGATGGCAGAGATGAATTTTAATCCTACTTCATTTGATTCTGACCTTAGGTCAACCTACCCTACCACATTCCCTAAGGGGAGCACTTTTGAGTCATAGATAGCTTTAGATAATTTTCTTAAACCCTGCAATTGAATTCTTTGAACTCCAGTATGCTTCTCTGCATCACTGCTCCAAGTGTCAGAAGCAACATTCAGAAAACAAGCAATTCCTGTTGAAAGCAGTGCAGTTACATTATTTGTGTTTAAATTTCCTTGTCACGAAACTGTCTGGAGTTATGATTATATATCATTACCCTTAAAGACATCTCATCTGCATAAAATTTATACCTAAATTATTGAGGTACATTCAATGTGCAGATATTACTTCTAATATATATAAAACTGATTATTTTCTGGATTACTGGGTCATTGGAACTGAATGGACTACCTATTTTTTTTTTATTATTTGGGAAGAGAATATATCAAAAGTAACCATGGCATATAATAACAGATGGGACCCAAGCTTTTGTAGGGCCAACATATTTAAAGCTCAGAGGTGGAACCTAAGGTCCAAAGAGATTAAATAATCGGCACAATGATAAGCAGCTTGCTCATGGCATAGCTAGAAACATTCTAATCACTTTATAACATGGATATTACTGATGAGTTACTGTCTTTACTAGTGGCACAGCTAGCAGGATGCTAATCACTTTATAACACACACACCACTTAGTTATGCTTCCCAAGTGAATGGTCATAAGTAATAAATTATAATGTTTTACCCTAAGAGTTTTATAATTTCTTTCTTCCTGACTATGCCTAATTCTCCTTCTCCTTAGTTTTAATACCCAAATTCTCATTAAGTGCTTGGTTATATAACCCTTATCTTTTCAATACAATTTCATTGGTTATATTTGTTGGAAAATGAATTATTATTCTCAAAGGGACAAATACTTTTTTCATTTCAATAGCTATGAAATGGAAGACCTGAATAAACTTACTGGGCTTTTATGATAAAATTTTGGTTGCGGAATTTATGCAGTCTAGAAATTTTTTAAACAATCATATTTGGCCATCACAAATTTACCCTAGCATTTAAGCATGAATTCAACAAAACATTTATTGATAATCTACATGCTGCAGCAATTTACTCACAACAATGAGTTCACTCACAGATTAGTGGAGTAAACATGTACAAAGATATAATATTAAATTATGTAATAATATATATGGTAAGAACTTCCTGGAGAAGTATAACCCAAATGACATATAGAATTTTTTTCTTTTCAGTTTTATGTGATATAATTGACAAATAGAAACTGTATGTATTTAAGGTATATAACTTAATGTTTTTGACATAGGTATACATTGTGAAATTATCACCATAACCTAATTAATATATTCATCATGTCACAGAATTGCCATTTGTGTGCAGTGGATGAGGGGAAAAATACTTAGGCTCTACCTTCTCAGAAAATTTCAAGTATAAAATACAGTATTGTTACCTATAGTCACATGCTAATTTAGATCTCCAGGATTTACTCATCTTACAGAATTGAAACTTTATAGCCTTTGGTCAACCTCTCATTTTCCTTTCTTCTCAACCCTTGACAACCTACTCTCTGCTTCCATGAAAGCACTTCTATGATTCCATATATAAGTGAGGTCGCATTACTGAACTTTCAGTGTCTTGCTTATTTCACCAGCATCATGTCCTCCAAGTTCATGCATGTTGTCACAAACAGCAGAATTTTGTTCTGGTGAATAATATTCCATTGTGTATGTGTGTGTATGTACATGTGTGTGGTATCACATTTTCTTGACCCATTCATCCATCAAAGGTTTTTTGACATCTTTGCTATTGTATATAGTGTTGCCTTTAATATGGAGTCCAGAAATCTTTTTGAGAGCTTGTTTTCATTTCCTCTGGATATATATCCAGAAGTGGGATTGCTGGATCATATGGTAGTTCTATTTTTAACTTTTTGAGGAATCTCTATACTGTTTTCTGTTGTGGTTATACCAGTTTACAATCCCACCATTAGTGTATCAGGATTCCTTTCCCTACAAATCCTCATCCATACTTGCTATCTTTGGTCTTTTTGATAATAGTTACTCTAACAGATTCAAGATTATGTCTTATTATAGTTTTGATTTGCACACCCATGATAATTAGTGGTGTTATTGTTTCATATATCTGTTGATTTTTGTATGTCTTCTTCTGAGACATCAGATGGTAAAGTGTCTGTCTACAATGCAGGACACCAGGGTTCAATCCCTGGGTTGGGAAGATCCCCAGGAGAAGGAAATGGCAATCCATTCCAGTACTATTGCTTGGAAAATCCCATGGACAGAGGAGCCTGGTAGGCTACAGTCCATGGGGTCGCAAAGAGTCGGACACGACTGAGCGACATTTGCCTTACCTGTCTATTTTTTAATTGAGGTTTTTGTTTTTTGGTTTTCTATTGAGCTGCTTAAGTTCCTTATAAATGTTGGATATTAATCCTCTATAAGATTCATCATTTGAAAATATGTTCTCCCATTCCACAGGTTGCCTTTTCACTCCGCTGTTTCTTCTACTTTTGTTTGCTTCAGAGGCTTTTAGTTTAATGCGATATCCTATGTCTGTTTTTACTTTTGCTTCCTGTGCTTTTGTGATCATATTTTAAAAAATTACTGTCCAGACTAATGTCAAGAGGCTTTTTCCCCATGTTTTCTCCTAGGAGTTTTACAGTTTCAGTCTCATGTTTAAGTCTTTAGCCTACTGAGTTGATTTTTAATACAGCATAATATAGGATCCAAAGTCATTCTTCTGCATGTGGATACCCAGTTTTTCCAACACCAAATTTTGAACCTATTGTGGCATTGTTGTCAAAGGTCAGTTGATCATAAAGTTGTGGGTTTATTTCTGGGCTCTCTATTCTGTTCCATTGATTTGTATGTCTGTTCTCACATCAGTGGCATACTGTTTTCATTACTCTAGCTTTGCAGTATAGTTTGAAATCAGGAGGTGGGATGCCTCCAGTTTTGTTCTTCTTGCTCAAGATGGCCTTGACTATGTGGGACATTTTGTAGCTCCATTTGAATTTTAGGATTGTTTTCCTATTTCTGTAAAGAATGCCTTTGGTATTTTGATAGAATTTACCATGAATCTGGAGATCATATTGGGTAGTATAAATTTTAACAATCATAATTTTTCTAATCCATAAACACAGGATGTCTTTTCATTTATCTGTGTCCTTTTTAATTTCTTTCATCATAGTTTTCTAAGTTTTAGCATGCAAATCTTTCACCAATTCGATTAAGTTTATTCCTTTTTTCAGATATTTACATCTACTTCCATCATTAAATCTAGCTTCTGTTTTCTCAAATAGGTATTTTTGGTTTGATCACAGCCCAATAGCATGAGTTAAAGTTTACTTTCTTCTGTATCTGTACTCTAGAAGTTTTTTTCAGTAATATCAGCAATCATATCTCTTTAATTTTTTGCAGCAGGCCCCCAGAAAACTTGCTTCTATATTTTTATAAGATTTTGCCCTTCACATTAAATTTCTCGAATAGTTATGGTTTATCCTATTTCTTGAGTCAATATTGATGTAGTCATTTTTATAGTGTTTTATTAAATATGTACTTTGTTTCAAATATTTTGGAATAGAATTGTTAGAATTCTCTACATTTTTATTATTCATTCAAATGACCTTTAATGTACAAACCTTATTAATTTTTATCCTTTCTTCTTTTCTAGTATAAACACTTAAGAATATAAATTGTTCTCAAATACCACTTATATCCTATAAGTTTTATATATTTAATTGTCATTCAGGTTTTTGCATTTTTTTTACTTCCGTTATGATTCTCTATTTGACTTATGGATTATTTATTCATTTGTTTTTAATTTAAAAACATCTTTTTTTTCTTTTTAGTAATTACTATCTTACGTCAGTCCTGCATGCACTATAATTCTTTTTTATTGTTCTACCACTTCTTGGCACAGAGCCCTTTTTCCCCTAGTCTTTCCTCTTATTTTTTTATTGAAGTTCCAAGAATTTGTGTGGGGGGGTGGGGATTTCTTAAAAGGTTTTTAAAAGGTTAACCACTAAAGAGTAGAAATGATCCTTAAGAAAGATTCCAAAGCTGAGCTTTACAAATAGAGAAATGTGTTTTCAATACTATTTTCTGAGAAAAGCAGAGATAATATTTATGGATGAGCCCTCCCCTCCCCAACACACACACATACCTAGGAACAGAGAAACAGTTTTTCCATTAATGCCTGATGAGAGAGTTCCACATTACATGCATTGCTTATGGTTAGAAATTACAATAAGGGTATACAGAACACACTCAGTTTTAAGAATATTATAATTTACTTGACATACTGCTATGATGGCTGAGGATTTGTGTGTTGTAAACTCTAGGAATGTCAGGCAAGTGATACAATAGTATGTATTTTCCTAGATTTTGGAAATTTAGACATTTTGGACTCACTGATGGATGATTCCAGTTTTGGAGATCATGAAGTATCTACACTAGATCCAGTGGAGGGGAAAAAAAGCTCAGGAAATAGCTGCTAAAGAAGGAATTAAGTCCTGAATTAGGCACATGAGTGAGTGTTCCATATTTGGGACTATCCAGAAGAGAAAAATTGGTAAGGAATACTTTCAGACATGAACTATATTAAATACTTAATTTCTACAAGATGAATGATACAATTTGTAGGTTTTAATAATTTATGGAAATTATTAATAGAAAATATAGCCATCTTATTTAAATTTGGCACCCTCTTTGAATTGATGGCAATTAATGAGGAATGCTGAACTATGAATTGCTCATTGTATAACCTGTTTGCTAAACAACCTGTTTGTATAACCTCCAGTACTTTGGCCACCTGATATGAAGAGCAAACTCATTGGAAAAGACCCTGATGCTGGAAAACATTGAAGGCAAAAGAAGAAGAGGGCAGCAGAGGGTGAGATGGTTAGATAGTACCACTGACTCAATGGACATGAACTTGAGCAAACAGTGGGAGATAGTGGAGGACAGGAAAGCCTGGCATACTGCAGCCCATGGGGTCACAAAGAGTTGAACACAACTTAGCGACTGAACAACAACATAGCCTGTTTGGATATGGCAGTTTAGATAACCCAGTTAGGTGTCAAGCAGAATGAAAAAGAAAGAAAATAATCAAAATGTAATGTAACTTTGCAGTTAACTTATTGGGTGTCTTAATGTGACCTGTTAGGAATTTTATCATACAACAGCAAACATTCTTTGCAAGCCAGAACTTCCTAACTCATCCCAGACAATTGTATAAGAACTATTTACCTTAAGAAGCAATTACATAGGAGGATGAAGGACTTTCTGATACTCTACTGTGAAGATGACGGACTGGCTGTATCTCTAGTTTCCATGGGTTTGGCTTTTTGGACTAACTGCTTAAAATACACACACATTGAGCTCTGGGGAAGGCAAGTAGGGAAGCACTCTTCCAATCACCTGTGATACCGTAATTTATAACAATTAATGTGTATTGGATTAATTCCAGTACTTCATTCCAGTCCAAGCTCCTGGCACAAAACTCCAAAAACCCTTGGAATATCCTAAATGACCAGAAATAAAGTATCATTTGCTGTGTTAACAAAGTGACTTTTGAAATGGATCTAAGGATGGGGGCAGGTTCCCAGGAAAACCAAATCTGTTATTTGAGGTTTAGAACTTTCAGTTCTGCCTCCTCTGGCCTCCAAGGAGGAAAGGGGTCTAGAAGTTGAATCAATAACTAATGGCCAATGAGTTACATCACTCACGCCTATGAGATGAAGCCTTCATAAAAACTCAAAAGGATGAGGTTTGGATAGCTTCCTGGTGAACATCTGGAAGAGTGTCACATAGACATCAGGGAAGCTCCTGGTCCTTTCCCCTTATGAGTCTCTTCTATCTGGCTATTCCTGAGTTATATCATTTTATAGTAAACCAGTTACCTGGTTAGTAAAATGCTTCTCTGAGTTCTGTGAATCACTCCAGCAGAGTAACTGGACTCAAGGTAGGAGTTGTTGGAGCCTCCAATTGATAGATGGTTGGTCAGAAGCACAGGTGCAACCTGAGCCTGATATTGATCTAAAGTAGTAGGGAAGGGCACTCTTGCAGGACTGAACCCTTAACCTGTAAGATTGGACACTATCTCCAGGCAGACAGTGTCTGACTACTGCTTGCTAATGAAAGGGAAAAAAACAAAACACACAAGTCAAAATTGGTATCAGAATTGTACACCACAACTTAGTTTTCATAAAGGAAATAATACCAGTCTAACCAAGTCAATTCCATACCACTAATAGAACTACGCAGGGCAAAGACTAATAGAGTTTTGCCAAGAAAGTGCACTGGTCATAGCAAACACCCTCTTCCAACAACACAAGAGAAGACTCTACACGTGGACATCACCAGATGGTCAACACCGAAATCAGATTGATTATATTCTATGCAGCCAAAGATGGAGAAGCTCTATACAGTCAACAAAAACAAGGCCGGGAGCTGACTGTGGCTCAGATCATGAACTCCTTATTGCCAAATTCAGACTCAAATTGAAGAAAGTAGGGAAAACCACTAGACCATTCAGGTATGACCTAAATCAAATCCCTTATGATTATACAGTGGAAGTGAGGAATAGATTTAAGGGCCTAGATCTGATAGATAGAGTGCCTGAAGAACTATGGAATGAGGTTCGTGACATTGTACGGGAGACAGGGATCAAGACCAAGCTGAAGAATTGATGCTTTTGAACTGTGGTGTTGGAGAAGACTCTTGAGAGTCCCTTGGACTGCAAGGAGATCCAACCAGTCCATTCTGAGGGAGATCAACCCTGGGATTTCTTTGGAAGGAATGATGCTAAAGCTGAAACTGCAGTACTTTGGCCACCTCATGCAAAGAGTTGACTCATTGGAAAAGACTCTGATGCTGGGAGGGATTGGGGGCAGGAGGAGAAGGGGACGACCGAGGTGGAGATGGCTGGATGGCATCACTGACTCGATGGATGTGAGTCTGGGTGACTCCGGGAGTTGGTGATGAACAGGGAGGCCTGGCGTGGTGTGATTCATGGGGTCGCAAAGAGTCGGACACGACTGAGCGACTGAACTGAACTGAACTGAATAGAACTACACTTAAGGTTGGATAGGCTTAGAATATAAGTAAAATCAAGTGTAACTATTTGGCTTTCACTAGCACCTTCTGTTCACAACATTAAAAATGTATTGCAAGGAGTAGGTTCATATGATTGCAGCCCTTACAAATCATGTAAACCTACTCCTTGCAATAAACTTATGTATATGTGTGTGTGTTGTACATAATCATTCTCAATTATCCATAATCATCCTTTCAAGTCTTATAACCATGAAGTAGTAGGATTTTAGTATAAGGTAAGAGAGAGGCCCCACTTAGCATTTAAGCCAAAGTCATGATTGCAGCCCAATTTTCCAAAGAGCTCTGCACTGGGGTAACAAACTTTCATCTAATAATAAAGAAATATTACGCTCCTTGCTTGCAACTCTTCTTTATGTCTCTTTTAGGAAACTCTGTGATGAGGGTTAATTGACCAAGGCAGAATCTTGGCATTTCTGAATCTAGTCCCTATTCCATATGTTATTTCAATACATAATGTCATCCATCAAAATCTCACTCAAATCTAAATGAACAAACACACACACTCACATGTGCACACATACATTACTACACATGCCTTCAGTCCACTTCTAAGTTTACCTGCAGCAACATCAGACAGTTTCCAGCTCACAGACAGCTTCCCCCTGAAGTACTGTCTCTCTGCAGTTCTCTACCTGGAAGCCTCATTTACTGCCATGGGAGCTTGCTCAATCCTGGGCCGAGCAGCCTATAGTTCATGGGATTTAAAGCCCTCAACAATACCTTTCAAGCAGGAAAGGATAAATATCAACAAATAAATATCCCAGATTTCCCATTTCAATATGAAAAAATTCTCTGGCTTTTCCACATGGTTCCTCAGAAAGTGTACAGTTAGGATCAGTTCTGTGACTTGAATTTATTATATGGATGAAATAAAGTCCCATCCTTTCAATAGTCCATAAGGATCTCCTTGTCTTGTTATAAATTTTTCTCAAAAGAATGCATTTATGAAGTATCTGTTTGATACTGGTGGAAGGCTTACACCCCATGGCAATAAAGAGTAGTAAGATTCAGAATGGATGGGGATTAAGAGATTAAAAAGAGGTGCCAATGTCCATCAGCAGATGAATGGATAAGAAAGCTGTGGTACATATACACAATGGAGTATTACTCAGCCATCAAAAAGAATTCATTTGAATCAGTTCTAATGAGATGGATGAAACTGGAACCTATTATACAGAGTGAAGTAAGCCAGAAAGAAAAACACCAATACAGTATGCTGCTGCTGCTGCTGCTAAGTCGCTTCAGTCGTGTCCGACTCTGTGCGACCCCACAGACGGCAGCCCATTGGGCTCCGCCATCCCTGGGATTCTCCAGGCAAGAACACTGGAGTGGGTTGCCATTTCCTTCTCCAATGCATGAAAGTGAAAAGTGAAAGTGAAGTCGCTCAGTCGTGTCCGACTGTTCACGACCCCATGGACTGCAGCCTACCAGGCTCCTCCGTCCATGGGAGTTTCCAGGCGAGATTACTGGAGTGGGATGCCATTGCCTTCTCCGCCAATACAGTATACTGACACATATATATGGAATTTAGAAAGATGGCAATGATGACACTGTATGCGAGACAGCAAGAGAGACACAGATGTATAGAACGGACTTTTGGACTCTGTGGGAGAGGGAGAGGGTAAGATGATTTGGGAGAATGGCATTGAAACGTGTATACTATCATGTAAGAACGAAGCACAAGCCTATGTTCGATACAGGATACAGGATGCTTGGGGCTGGTGCACGGGGATGATCCAGAGAGATGATATGGGGGTGGAAGGTGGGAGGGGGATTCAGGATTGGGAGCTCATATACACCCATGGTGGATTTATGTCAATGTATGGCAAAATCAATACGGTATTGTAAAGTAAAATAAAGTAAAAATAAAATTAAAAAAAAAAAAAAAAGAGGTGCCAAGAATATACAGAAGAACTATACAAAAGAGATCTTCATGACCCAGATAACAATGATGGTGTGTCACTCACCTAGAGCCAGACACCCTGGAGTGTGAAGTCAGGTGGGCCTTAGGAAGCATCACTATGAACAAAGCATCACTATGAACAAACCTAGTGGAGGTGATGGAATTCCAGTTGAGCTGTTTCAAATCCTAAAAGATGATGCTGTTAAAGTGCAGCACTCAATATGCCAGCAAATTTAAAAAACTCAGCAGTGGCCACAGGACTGGAAAAGGTCAGTTTTCTTTCCAATTCCAAAGAAAGGCAATGCCAAAGAATGTTCAGACTACCATACAATTGTGCTCATTTCATACACTGACATGGTAATGCTCAAAATCCTTCAAGCTATATTTCAGCAATATCTGAATTGAGAACTTCCAGATATACATGCTAGATTTAGAAAAGGCAGAGGAACCAGAGATCAAATTACCAACATCCATTGGATCACAGAAAAAGCATGAAAATTCAAGAAAAAAAAAAAAAGAACATGTATTTCTGCCTCATTGACTATGATAAGGGCTTTGACTATGTGGATCACAACAAACTGTGAAAAATTCTTAAAGAGATGGGAACACCTGACCACCTGCCTCCTGAGAAACCTGTATGCAGGACAAGAAGCAACATTTAGAACTGGACACGAAACAATGGACTGGTTCAAAATCGAAAAAGGAGTAAGTACCTCAAGGCTGTATATTGTCACTCTGCATATTTAACTTCTATGAGAGTACAAATGCAGAATGTCAGGCTGGATGCAACTCAAGCTGGAATAAAGATTGTCAGGAGAAATATCAACAATCTCAGATATACAGATAATACCACCCTAATGGTAACCCACTCCAGTATTCTTGCCTGGAGAATCCCATGGACAGAGGAGCCTGGCAGACTAAAGTCCATGGGGTTGCAAGAGTCAGACACAACATAGCAATTAAACCACTAAGCCAATGGCAGAAAGTGAAGAGGAACTAAAGAGCTTTTAAGAAGGTGAAAAGGAGAGTGAAAAAGCTGGGTTAAAACTCAGCATCCAAAGAACTAAGATCATGGCATCCAGTCCCATCACTTCATGGCAAATAGATGGAGGAAAACTGGAGACAGTTACATATTTTATTTTCTTGGGCTTCAAAATCACTGCTGATAGTGACTGCAGCCACAAAATTAAAAGATGCCTGCTCCTTGGAAGAAAAGCTATGACAAACCTAGACAGCATATTAAAAAGCAGAGACATCACTTTGCTGACAAAGGTCCACAGAATCAAAGCTATGGTTTTTCCAGTAGTCATGTACGATATGAGAGTTGGACCACAAAGAAGGCTGAATGCCAAAGAATTGATGCTTTTGAACTGTGGTGCTGGAGAAGACTCCTCAGAGTCCCTTGGATAGCAAGGAGATCAAACTAGTCAATCCTAAAGGAAATCAACCCTGAATATTCACTGATATTCACTGAATCTTCTGAAAGGACTGATGCTGAAGCTCCAATACTTTGGCACCTGATGTGAAGAGTCAACTCATTGGAAAAGACCGGTGCTGGGAAAGACTGAGGGCAATAGGAGATGGAGCAACAGAGGATGAGACAGTTGAATGGCATCACTGACTCAATGAATATGAGTTTGAGCAAACTCTGGAAGATAGTAAAGGATAGGGAAGCCTGGCGTGCTGCAGTTCCTGGGGTCACGAGGAATCAGACACAACTTAGCAACTGAACAACAACAAGATTCAGGATAGATGGAGATTATGCTTCCTTTGCTGAGCAGGGAAAGTGATTCTGGAAGAGAAGAATGGGGAAAATAAAAGAACACTCAATATTTCAGGATTCTTTTCAGAAGAAAACGTAAGAAAAAACCAAGGTTTCAACAGAATAAAAATAGCATTAACAGACATGTAATGGAAAGAACTACAAGAAATTAGTCTCCCAGTGTGCCAACCTAGGAGACAGAAGACAATGTTCAAGTATTAGATATTTGATGTTAATAAAATAATATTCCTGAGTCTCAGATTTTCATCTACAAAATGAGGACAATAATATTCAAATTATAAAACTGTAATGATGACTAAAAGAAAGAATTTATGTAAAAATGTTATAAACTTTAAAAATGTACACAAATGTGTGAAATTATTATTATAATGGATCCATCTTTAGACATGCAAGAAAATAATTTTTTTTAAATGGACATAATGCAAAAAGACTAAACGAAGTTCTAAATCCTCATATTTAATTAACCCACCCATTCTAAGGGCAGGCACGCTACAGCACTGTCACCAGCAGCACTGCTCTGTCAATCCAATTGCTCGGTTATCGGTTTGTCTATTCAACTTAGAAATGCACTTTTATGTTTATACAATACATATCAAAAGTCTGTGTTAGCTAAGAGGTCAAAGAAAACACCAGAAGATAAAAGCACAGAATGAACTGAGCATGAAACAGAAAACAATCTAGTTCAACAAAGAAACAATACTATTTGGCCTTTACCTGGAAAACATTTCATGTCCAGAGGGTCTTTTTTCCTTAAATAAAATGCAACTATATTTTATGTTTTCTTTTATTGGACATTACACATGTGGAAAGAAGTGGAAGTGTTAGTCGCTCAGTTGTGTCTGAGTCTTTGCAACCCCACGGACTATAGACTTCAGGCTCCTCTGTCTACAGGATTCTCCAGGCAAGAAAACTGGAATGGGTAGCCATTCCCTTCCCCAGTGGATCTTTCAGATCCAGGGATTGAACCCTGGTCTCCTGCATTGCAGGACGATTCTTTACCATCTGAGCCACCAGGAAAGCCCTTGGACATTACATGCTGGTAGACAAGTCAAAGGACAGTTGGGGGTGGAAAGGAAACACCTAAAATTCAGCAAAACAATAACAAAACAATTGGATTAGGGGTCTAAGAATGTGCCTGTTTGCCCAGAGAATATACTTCATTTCCTTATTAAAGGTGATGAATATGCTGGCGGGCTATCTGGTCTAATTTTAAAGCTATCATATCAAATGATAACCATTAATAACTACCAGTATTATACAACATTAAAATGAAGGTCAAATACTATAGTTTGACTGTTAAATAAGGTTCCGATTATAACTAGCTTTTAACAGAGCAAATTTTGCTTATCTTGTAGAAAAGAAAAGTGGCTCAGTCACGTCCGAATCTTTGCGACCCCATGCACTATATAGCCTGCCAGGCTCCTCTGTCCATGGAATTCTCTAGGCCAGAATACTGGACTACGTAGCCGGTCCCTTCTCCAGAGAATCTTCCCAACCCAGGGATCAAACTCAGGTCTCCCACGTTGCAGGCAGATTCTTTGCCATATGAGCCACCAGAGAAGCCCTGTCTTACAAAACTTTACTCTAAAAAATGTGCTCCTAAACCACACAACCAGCCGTAGTTTCCTTTCCAGTGTTTAATAATAACGACTGCCCTGTCATCATCATGAAGCCAAGCAGGACCCTGTGGAGCATTTTTCCTTAAATAAAATGCAACTATATTTTATGTTTTCTTTTATTGGACATTACACATGTGGAAAGAAGTGGAAGTGTTAGTCGCTCAGTTGTGTCTGAGTCTTTGCAACCCCACGGACTATAGACTTCAGGCTCCTCTGTCTACAGGATTCTCCAGGCAAGAAAACTGGAATGGGTAGCCATTCCCTTCCCCAGTGGATCTTTCAGATCCAGGGATTGAACCCTGGTCTCCTGCATTGCAGGACGATTCTTTACCATCTGAGCCACCAGGAAAGCCCTTGGACATTACATGCTGGTAGACAAGTCAAAGGACAGTTGGGGGTGGAAAGGAAACACCTAAAATTCAGCAAAACAATAACAAAACAATTGGATTAGGGGTCTAAGAATGTGCCTGTTTGCCCAGAGAATATACTTCATTTCCTTATTAAAGGTGATGAATATGCTGGCGGGCTATCTGGTCTAATTTTAAAGCTATCATATCAAATGATAACCATTAATAACTACCAGTATTATACAACATTAAAATGAAGGTCAAATACTATAGTTTGACTGTTAAATAAGGTTCCGATTATAACTAGCTTTTAACAGAGCAAATTTTGCTTATCTTGTAGAAAAGAAAAGTGGCTCAGTCACGTCCGAATCTTTGCGACCCCATGCACTATATAGCCTGCCAGGCTCCTCTGTCCATGGAATTCTCTAGGCCAGAATACTGGACTACGTAGCCGGTCCCTTCTCCAGAGAATCTTCCCAACCCAGGGATCAAACTCAGGTCTCCCACGTTGCAGGCAGATTCTTTGCCATATGAGCCACCAGAGAAGCCCTGTCTTACAAAACTTTACTCTAAAAAATGTGCTCCTAAACCACACAACCAGCCGTAGTTTCCTTTCCAGTGTTTAATAATAACGACTGCCCTGTCATCATCATGAAGCCAAGCAGGACCCTGTGGAGCGCCCAGGCATAAAAACTTTTCTATGTCCCGTTTCATGTCTGTAGGAAATAGACTTCTTTTAAGCCCCCTGACCTTCCGTGAACTGTGGTGTTGGAGAAGACTCTTGAGAGTCCCTTGGACTGCAAGGAGATCCAACCAGTCCATTCTGAAGGAGATCAACCCTGGGATTTCTTTGGAAGGAATGATGCTAAAGCTGAAACTCCAGTACTTTGGCCACCTCATGTGAAGAGTTGACTCATTGGAAAAGACTCTGATGCTGGGAGGGATTGGGGGCAGGAGGAGAAGGGAATGACACAGGATGAGATGGTTGGATGGCATCACGGACTCGATGGACATGAGTCTGAGTGAACTCCGAGAGATGGTGATGGACAGGGAGGCCTGGCGTGCTGGGATTCATGGGGTCGCAAAGAGTCGGACACGACTGAGCGACTGAACTGAAATTACCTTCCGTGAGTGCCAATAGGCAGGTTCAAACAGTTAGTTATAAAGGAAGGGAGAGGATGAGGAAACCAGGAAAGAACAAGAAACAATAGTGCAGCTTTGGGGCAGAGTCGTGCTTCCCCCTCAAGGGATATACATAACAACATCTTTGAACTGTTTTGCAGGCACTGAAACCCCCATCAGGTGGAAGAAGTTAACTGTATGCTCACAAGTACACAAACCCCACACCTGTCAGAACCAGAAGGTTGATGATGCTGACTCCCAATTACCTCATCATCAATCAATCAGAAAAATGTCCACAAGCTGGCCACACCCTCTTGGAATATTACTATAAACTCCTCATTACCCTTTCCAGGTCAGGATACACAGTTCTGAGGGCGTTAGCCTGCTGTGCCCCGCTTTGCTTGGAAAAGCAATAAAACTAATCTTTTCTGCTTCAGTTACATTGTCTCTGAAATTCAGCTTGGTATTGGTGTACAGAGGCTGAGTTTTGGCATCAAAACTGGCTTTCTTTTCTAACATTTAACACCATGAGGCTCAGTACATTACAGCCTATCATTATAATAAAGTCAGTAATTGCCTTTTCCTTCATCGCCAAAATTCAGGTAGAAAATTTTCCAAAAGAGGTCAAAACATTTATTAATAATAAAAGTTTCTAATGCTGGTATCATGCATGCACAATCAAAGAAGAAACATAGAGTTTTTCTATGAAAAAAATCCCATTCCAGAAGACTGCTCCTGTGAGGACTGAGAAGATAATTTTTGAAAGTTATTAACAGTCCAATGTTCTGTGCTACCCTATAGTCTCACCCTTTTCATCAGCCTTTTGCTGATTGTGAGAAACACTGCTGACCCTGCCCCCTAATCAACTATTTGGTGTTTGTAATTCTCCCCTTAATGACAATAATGCGCTTGTGAATTGTGATTGTGAATGTCCCTGATTACAAAGTAAAAAGAAGAGAGGGCATGATTTTCGCCACTGTTTGCCTTAACAGCTACTTGTAAACTGCTGTACTGGTTTAGGGACTAGGGCTTCACTCAAGAGGACACAGTTGTGAGTTCTGGGTGATCAAAGAACTTTGGACTATTACATACATGAGCACTACTGGAGGGGAAGATGCAAACGGGGAAAGGTCGCTGAAAATATACCCTCATTGCTGTGTTCAGATTACCTTTCTCTCTAACTGGCCCACCACCACCATCTGATACAAGCAACTTCCTAAAGCGCAAATATGATTGAATATTGCCTCTGAAAATGCTTTCAGCAATTGTGAGCAAACATTTCTCCCTCAGTGAAGCTTTATAACACTTATTGTCTTCAGCAGTTTTAAGAATGAGCAGTGGGAGGTTGGGTGGGATGGAAGCCATTCAGGGGTCCATGTGTCTGGCTCAGGGGAAGCCAGGCTTTGCTGAAATAACCCTCCTTTTTTAAGGTGAGTCAAGTTCACACAAAAGATAAATGGTGAGTCCAGGACCCAGGCTGCTGAAATCTGCAGCCAGAGGTCTCTTTCAGGCACCAAACTACTCTTACAGGTTTGGGTACTAATCCCAACATCGTTCTCTGTGCAAATACCAACTGAGGTGGAAATGGAGAAAACAGAACTCTGCCAAATGACTTCTGTACACATGAAAATTTGAAGATTTAAAAATTCTTGACTTAAATTTTAAAAATGGAAAAATAAAAAATCAATATAGCAGCTACAGGCATATTCCATTCTCCACCCTGCTAGTTCATGACCTCTGGACTCTATCACCTGATTTCTAATGCTCTCTGCTTCCTTTTCTGTTTGTGACCACTCAGCGGTCATTCCTACCCGTTCAGTGGCGAGCGCGTCGGGAGCTGGGAGCGCAGCGCAGTCCTCTGGGAGGCGGCCTGGGCTCCTCTTCAGCAGGAACTGATGAACATGCTCCAAGGGCACCGGTGCCCACCAGATCTGTCTCCCACCACGGTTGAGAAGCCGTAAATTCTGGAGCTGAAATTTACCCGCCCCGAAATTCCTCCAGGGTGAACAGCTTTTCAGGAGCGGCCTGCTCATCCTTTGCCATCTCTTTAGGGTCTCTTCAGGTGTGACCTCGTGCAGGTACTCATGGGAGTCGGAGCCAGGCAGGTGCAGCGCTTTCCCGCCAGCCCCCTGCACAGCAGACCCGCGGAGGGAGCTCCCTTTCCCTGCTCAGGCAGAGGACAGTCTGCTTTACCCAGAGCGGAAATAAGTAGGCAAGTTAAGGTAAACTGTGGAAGGCTAGTGATTGGCCCTGGGGTCAGTAACAACCGGAAGTTGCTTTGGGCTGCTGGGTGGCTGCCTGGATTTGGTTAATGAAGATTCTGAGGGTGGAGCCGCCAGATTAGGAGGAGCTCCAGAAGCAGCAAAAACTTCTGCACAGCTTGCTGGCCAAATTCCGGGAGGATATGACATGACACCCCCAGGCTTTTAACAGCAAAATGGCACAAACCTGTGGCAGAAGCTTCTCCCAGGTGCTCTGAGGCTTTGTGATGTAGAGGCCATCACCTTTGTTTTTCATAGATGAACTGTTCCATTTTGAAGTCAAGATTGGTGCCACCCAAGTGGATTCCTGCTGGAAGGACTGTGACGACATTCTCCTCCTTTATCTGCAGGACAAAAGAGCCTCTGGACGCTGTGAACGTTTCCCTGTAAATTATGACATTTGGACCCCTCTCTGGGAAGCACAGAAAGGCTTCCACGTTATAAATAAATTCTGTCCTTTGTGTTCACAATGTGACCCATCAGGACATATGCACTTTGACATTTGTATTTATATTACAGAAATGTATATTTTGACCCAGCCTTACACTCATCTAAATTCAGTTTAGAATTAACCCTGGGAGGTTGCTCTCTGGAGGTCAGAGATTAAGGTTAGATTTCAACAACATACAGCTGCAGACAGACTCAAAAGGAAATCGTAACTGTGATGCAGCTGCTGCTGCTAAGTCGCTTCAGTCATATCTGACTCTGTGTGACCCCATAGACGGCAGCCCACCAGGCTCCCCCGTCCCTGGGATTCTCCAGGCAAGAACACTGGAGTGGGTTGCCATTTCCTTCTCCAATGCATAAAAGAGAAAAGTGAAGTCGCTCAGTCCTGTCCAACTCTTAGCGACCCCATGGACTGCAACCAGGCTCCTCCGTCCATGGGATTTTCCAGGCAAGAGTACTGGAGTGGGGCGCCATTGCCTTCTTCGAAATGTGATGCTACATAGCAAAAATTATGAACATCAGAATCATCTGTGACTATTCACATAAGAGTGTTGGGTTTTTAATCATCTATCAGACCTCTTTTTCCTAGGCAGAATACACCAGTTAGGTTTCCTCTTCTTATTTGCTACTGTTTTTCCACTTTTGTGTTGTTTGGCTTATTCTCCAGTGAATTATTTCAAGTTAAAGTTGCCAAAATTTATACTTGACAAAATGCTAGACTATTTGTTGCTGGAGCTAAGAATGACTACCAGGCACCTCTTCCTCCTAGAAGGAAATGATATGCTTGCTTAAATCAAATAATGATGGGGGGAAATGCAAATATTAGCATTGTATATCTATCTACCCTTGCACTGGATTGGGATAGAATGCTTCCTATTAAGTGGACTTTGATGCATTGTTCCCTGTGGCAAAAGTGTCCCCACTCTCAGAAAATAGAAATTGGGGGAAACACACTCTGTGTAGAAATAAAAACAAGGCTCTAATATTAAAGGGAAAACACAATGATATAAAAGTCAGGCAACAGCTCAGCAAAGCCATTACAATGTTTATTGCCATTTGAAGGCACAATGATTGAAGTTATTGTCTTAATGTAAGATTACTAAATAATGCATCCCATAAAGGAAAGACATTGTATTGGCCATAAAACGTGTGTAACTGCAACAGAATTCATACTTATTTAATGACACTTTAGAATCGGATGGTAATTAAAACGAAGTAGGAATTTTTAAAAGGCAAGAGAAATTCAAACACACCAGTATATAAATTGAAACATTCTCTTTGTTTTGCAAGCACAAAAAGAAGTAAATTTCACACGGGTTTTTTGTTTTTTTTTTTTTTTTGCTTTTTTGGCCCAGTGGGAACCACACAATTTTGACTCCTCAGTATTTCCACTTCTAATTGCTAGGAGGGTTCATTATCAGTTGTCTAAAGTGCAATACATCAACCTTGCAGAGCTGAGTTACAAAAGACATTCACACATCTGATGGGCTGCTGTGCTAAATACATCTTAATTTGTGCTGCATCTGCTGTTTTCTAATTTGTTTATCATGCTGTGAATGCTGCAGACTTTGTTAGAGCAGCTTCCTGATTTTTTCTTTAAAAATGCATCAATTCTTTATTTTAAAAAAATGGCTATTTTCCATCATTGTTTATCTGTGTCCTGGAATGCCATAAACTCAATTCTGTTATACACATACATGTATGAAAAAAAAATCCTGTGCACTTGAATATGTATATGTATTACATTAGAATGTTTGCATGTGCATAATCCAAATATTCAGTTTAATCACATAAAACAAAACAAACTTTTTTCAGCCATTACTGGATGCACAAAGCGACAAACACTCCAATCTCAGAATTCTGGGATGAATAAAAGTGCTTCATGTTGCTGGGATCTGCTATGCAGAAGATGGGCATAAGGGTGGTGCTCTCAGTTCAGACCTAACTAAGCAGCAATTCACATGGTAAAAAAGTAAATGCAATTCAGTGTGATCTGGAATAAACCAGTCTCACAATAGGGAAGTTTAAATTCAGGTTTGGAAAGAAAACAAGTACCACCATCCCAGGCCCATACGTCCCTCCATCTTTTCACAAATACCAGTGTCTAAGATGAGGGCAAAGCCTACTTCCTTGAGATGTGACCTGTGCAGTCACATAAGCCTTATACTTAGAGAGCTTAGTTGGGTTTAAGGCTCTGCAGTTACTGTTTAGAAATTTTTAATGATTTATAAACAAGGGGTCCTGTATCTTCATTTTGCACTGTACCAGCAAATCATATAACTGGTATTGGTGCAGGATGAATTTTAGGAATACTGATGAAACAGCTGATGGATCTATCCTGCAGGACATATTTCAAGCTTTTAGTCCTTTCATCTTCATGATCACAAAAATGTGCACCTTGAAATGAAAAAGAAAAGAAAGATAAAAGGAAAAAAGTGGGGAGAGAGGGAAGAAAGAAGGGAGGAAAGAACAAGTAGTATTTATTTTTGTTTTCATATAGTTCTTTGGGGTATGAGGCATAGAAGGCAGTCATTTCTAGATATTATTATTTCTAAGCACCAAACTTCTTTGAGTGAAACTCATTATAAGAAAATGCCTCCACCATAGATTTTGGAATCACCAACCAAAGTGGCACTCAAAGTCAGTCTACAAACTTAAAAAAAGTTAAGCTAAATATATTTCAATTTTTTGGATAATTTCCCACCTCGCCTTTTCCTTATACCTACACACTAAACACACACACCCAATCCAAATTATTTCAGGAAACCTAACTAAAAACCAGGGAATATAAAGGAGGTGGAAGCCTCAGAGGAGTGCCCGGGCCCTTTTCTTCCTGTAGGCCGCTTACTGGGAGTCAGGCTGTGAACCGGGCAGCAGTGAGAGGCTGGCACAGAGGCTGGCACCTTTTGTCTATGAACCTGACAATGGGGATGCAGGGAGGCAGATCTGTGCCTTGGATTCCACTGGCTGTACAGCCTTCTGAGAGAGAGCTGTGGACCCCATTTACATAATGCCAATCAGTCTTTCGTGTCAAATTTTCCCAAGAACATGCAGAAACGATTACCAAGGCAGGCATTATGACGGGTGCAGTCACAAACAAATCAGGGCTTCCGTAAAGGAGTATGTTGAATCAATAACGCATACTGTTCAACCAGGGCTGAGAAAAACACCTCATAAAGTAACAGCATTTGTAAAGGTTAATCAATTCAGCTAATTGTAAATGCTCTCAATTGTCAGTCCCTAAGCAGTCCCTTCTCTTTGTAGCTAGTAATTCACTGTGGGATGCAGCAGCTCAAAAACAGGAAGCAGAGAAAGAGAGGAAAGCAGTCAAATTTCTCATTACTCTCCCCATGATGTGCTCTGCCGGTGTCTGTAAATGTCAATACATTTACCACGGGGAGATCGCCTTTTTTCCCTATGAGCACTAGTTGCCTCCTTCATTATACACAAAACAAAGTAAAGAGCCTAATTATCTTGGTCTAGGCAGATGGAAAGGAAATCAGGATATTGATCTTTGGGGCAATATCTTAAGGCAATGCATATGATGAATAAGCTGTGCAGTTAAAGGGACAGTCTTTCATTGACAACTGTAAGAAGAAAAGCATGTCTTACTCACTGCCCAGAACTGACTCAGAAAAAAAAAAGAAAATCTTTCTGTCCTTCCCTCACCACTGCCTCTGGTTCCCAGTAAGAACAAACCATTGTGGAGAGTTTTTTTTAAATGAGTGTCTATGGAGATTTAAGAAGCTGAAACCAATCATGTCAGGGAGAAAACAATGAGAGAATTCTACAATGAACTATCAAGGCTCTGGCAGTGAAAGAAAACCAATGACTTTCTTGGAATCAGACAACTCCTTTCTGTGAAGCCTCAACATCAGAGTAGTCCATATTTCCAGGCCACTAACAATGACACCCCACTCCAGTACTCTTGCCTGGAAAATCCCATGGACAGAGGAGCCTAGTAGGCTGCAGTCCATGGGGTTGCAAAGAGTCAGACCCGACTGAGCGACTTCACTTTCACTTTTCACTTTCATGCATTGGAGAAGGAAATGGCAACCCACTCCCGTGTTCTTGCCTGGAGAATCCCAGGGACGGGGGAGCCTGGTAGGCTGCCATCTATGGGGTCGCACAGAGTCGGACACGACTGAAGTGACTTAGCAGCAGCAGCAGCAATGAGTGTTCTACTGGGGACACAGAATGTAATTTGTGTTAGCAGTGCTAAAAATGTTCTAGAAAATGGGGACACAGGACACATGATAAATTGTTCTAAAATAATTCACCCTCTTTGTAAGATCTTACATACAACCTTACTGACCTTTACTTTGTATACATATATAGTAATAGTATTACACTTCAGAAAGTGTTATTTCCCAGTAGTACAAAGATTAAACTTCTATCTTTAAAAAATATAGGAAAATAGTTATTTTAAGAATATTTGCATAAGTCAAAAAAACAAAGATGAGGAAAACTATTTTAAGTGTTTTAATGCACACTAATATTTATAGCAATGTGAGAAGTAATAACATTCACCCATTTATTATACTTTAGAACTCAATAATATATATATAATTTCCTGTACTCAATCATGAACGGCTGAAATATGCAGTCAATTTACCTTTATTTCATCTTCAGCTTAGTAAACTGTAAATACTTTTTGCTTAGAAGTAAAGCTGTAAGGGCTTCATTAAATTTAGAAATGTACAAAAAAAAATCACAGTATACTGTAAGTGGCAAAGCTTCAATAATTTGACAAAAGAACATCCTCATCTTTTACATATTTCAATTTAGTGTTATTAATCACGGGCTCTGTAAAATTCTAGTTAAATACACACAAGGCCTTGTGTTCCTGTGAAACTGTTTTATATTTCAGGTATACTGAGTAGTGCAGTCAGACAAACCAAGTGACTCAGTCAAAACGTACCTCCATGTGGCCCTGAAGAGCACAGCAAATAAGCTGGAGAAGATATGAAAAACAAGTTGCAGGCAGCTGGCACATATCATGCTATTTTACCCCCCAAATACGTAGATCTGTGTAGGATGGTAGCCTTTTCAAAGTCAAATCACATGGTGCCTTGTGATAATAATGATGTATGGTTATAGAAAACAAAATCTCCATGTTTATCTAGGGTGAACAGAAACATTGGTTTAAGAAATTCCGTTCTTAATGAAAGCAATTTCTTTCATCCATGAGTACAATTTAAAACATGCCATGTTTACCTTTGAAAAATGAGAAATCAAGGAATCAGGAACGTCCAGAAGCTACCTTAGTGGCAAGTGGTAAAATGCTTCAACAACAAACTGTCTCCCACCAGTCCCCTTTCCATTCTTCCCTTCCTCTCTCTTCCTTGTTTTATCTCTCTTCAGTTCCCCCCTTTTCTAAGATACCCTCCTTTCATCTAACAATACTATTTTCCTTTAATTTCAGGAGAAACTTCCTGATATTTTTGGAAAAACTGAGAATCAAAAATGAAGTTCTCTATATGCAATTTTTCACCTTAAGGGAATTGAAATACCTGTTAGATTTTCAAGAACTATAGCCTCAAGCAAGCAATGAGAAAAATTAACCAAACAAACCCCCACCCAGGACCTGATTATCTCATTTCATTTACTGATTGTTCCTGAGCATTTGATACCTTCATCCTCATATATATTCATTTAGAGCCTCACTCTTTTATACATAATGTAATTTTCTTTCCAGAGGATAAATTTTTATATCAGTTTAATAATTTCTTGAAGTTATACTGAAGTATTGCTCAACTCACTTCTAAATTAAAGCACTTATTAAAAAACTTTGAAGCACTCTCACAATTTTAAATCACTGTGCACATAGCAATTTAAAATTATGGGAGTAGTTTTATAAGCACTTGAATTTGGAGGTGATCAGAGACCTGAAAATGTGCAATACAGAGTAATTTAAAATTATTAGAGTACTTCACATTTTTTTATAAGCTCTTCAGCTGGGAAGTGATCGGGTTCTAACATCTGAGCTTATGCAGTGCAAAGTGAAGTACTCCTTAGCCTGAGAAGATTCACTCTATTAAATCAAACTACTTTAATAATTTTAAAGTGATGTACAGTGAGCATGCTCAGACCTCCAAATTCACTTTTAAATTAAAAATATTTTTCACTTCTAACCTATAAAAGCCACTTATGTGATAGAGCAGCAATTTACCCTTTCAATTTTAGACATCACACTGCCCTCTCACTTTTAGAGTAGTTTTCTCCTGGTAAAAACAAACGCCAGAATATTTAAAATACTATCCTTTTCAATTAAAACAGTGAAAAGCATTATGTTATGAAAGTTTAGCAATCTAGCTGTATTTGCAAACTTTTCCATTGTAAAGTCAACTTTAGCATAATTGAGTTTTGAGATATTACACCCAAATAATGACAAATGAATATCTTGAGAGGGTTTTTTAGCATAAACCCACTGACACAGATGAATGGTTCTTCACAATAGGGCAATTGTCTTGCAACCTGATAAAAATCATGTAGACCCTACTATGTCTTCTGAAGAACGCTGCTAACCTGAATAGCATGTGGTTCCAATATTATTCCCCCAGTCCACCCTTGAGTTCAAAGAAAGGACAACATAGCAGAAGCCTGATACCTGTTACACTAAATGTACTTTTGGCAAATACAGCTCACAGATCATTCAGATTGGTTTGTGTGATTGTTTTGTTCCTGGGAAATCGTACTTATACTTTATACAGCAAAATTAGCATGTTGAATTTTGGTCTGGATTAATTATTTCTATTAACAAGCAAGATTGCTAACCAGTTGAAAGGGATTCTAATCTCATAGTAAATAATCAATTTCTGGTATGTATAAATGTAGTCACTGAGAGACAAGAATCCGCTGATATTTGTATCAGGGATGAATGATTTAAATCTTATTTTGGTAGTTTTCTCACCCTATTTAGACATAACTACAACAAATAAATAGGTAGACATCTATGAAAACTTTTTGAAAGCTAAAAATAATGTTTTCTCTTCATTATCAAGCGGCTGTGAAGTTTCCTTTTTCCTGTTCCCTGCCTTCTCCTGCCCTCCTCTTTCTTCCCTTCCTCTTTTTTCCCCTCTCTCTCTTTCTCACTCCCCACTGCCCAAAGATTCTATTCATCTGAATTCTAGTTGCAATCACACTGGATCTACAAAAAGGTAATCACAGTAATAATCTCCTTGTCCTTTGACAATAATTTGAATTTTAGCCTATGTGAGAACTGATCCTAACTGTTAGGTTTTTAACTACAAGTGAACTGGAGTGGTTCCCAATAGCAATTTGCTACCAGTGGAAAATATGTTTTAGATGTTTGTTATGACTTATCAGAGAATAAGGATTACAAAACATACATGTACTGCTTTTTTGAAATGTCCTTCTGACTGACAAAAACCTCCAGAGTCACTTCATCTTACACTGTTGATGCTGCCAAAAAACAAAAGATAAAAGTCTGGGTGGCAGGAGTGAGGGTGACTGTGTTCATACTGTCTTTAAAAGTCCTCTCTCAGAATAAGCTCTTTCACTGAGAGATATATTAAGGTCACCCTTAAATTAAAGAAGTAGATTTATTTTGAGGGGTTTTGCAATAACTTTTTAAACTTCATTTTAGAAGCCTAACTATGAACACTAGGGATTCTGGAGGATGGGTTATAATCCGATTATAAACTTGAGAAGTCAGGGCACACATATTGCCCAAAGTCTGAATTGATCCACAGAGAAATATATGGATGCAACAAATATCAAACACTTAAAGGAAAATTATAATCATGAACTCAGTGGATTTTTCATTTTAAAGTATCTGTGTATATACTGAAATCAGAGATATTACCTTACTTTTATGAAATATTTTAGAATTTAGCCTATGAAATAGGTTTAGTTATAACCAGTGTACTGAAAAATTTCAGAAGTTATACCATACCAGTGTCAATACCAAAGCATTTTAAAGTCTATAAAATTTGGATTTATCTTTCTATTAAGTTCAGACTACCTTGGATTTCATGTTATTTCCAACCAAAATACTTCTGGAAGAAAACTAAAAGAAAGCTTCCCAGCAATAGAAATTCATGTGGTTTATAGGCAGTCAACAGAATCAATTACTTGGCTTATACTATCATTAAGAGTATATAACTACCCAAGAAATTCAGTGGTAATAATGCAAAATCCTCTATGAATACTTATTTGTAAACTAAAATTGTCCTGCCAGAGCTAAAAATTCTAAATAAGTAATCATTAATCAGTAAGCAACAGTTAGAACTGGACATGGAACAACAGACTGGTTCCAAATAGGAAAAGGAGTACGTCAAGGCTGTATATTGTATAACATATTGAAAAGCAGAGACATTACTTTGCCAACTAAGGTCCGTCTAGTCAAGGTTATGGTTTTTCCAGTGGTCATGTATGGATGTGAGAGTTGGACTGTGAAGAAGGCTGAGCGCCGAAGAACTGATGCTTTTGAACTGTGGTGTTGGAGAAGACTCTTGAGAGTCCCTTGGACTGCAAGGAGCTCCAACCAGTCCATTCTGAAGGAGATCAACCCTGGGATTTCTTTGGAAGGAATGATGCTAAAGCGAAACTCCAGTACTTTGGCCACCTCATGTGAAGAGTTGACTCATTGGAAAAGACTCTGATGCTGGGAGGGATTGGGGGCAGGAGGAGAAGGGGACGACCGAGGATGAGATGGCTGGATGGCATCACTGACTCGATGGACGCGAATCTGAGTGAACTCCGGGAGTTGGTGATGGACAGGGAGGCCTGGCGTGCTGCGATTCAGGGGGTTGCAAAGAGTCGGACACGACTGAGCGAATGAACTGAACTGAACTGAACCGAACTGAACTGAACCAGAAGTTAGAAAGGGATGATGAATCAGTGTGTGCCTGAATTGAGGGAGAAATTTGGGTATAAACACTAGAAGAAATCACAAGGGTGTATCTGAGAATTCTTCAGTGTTAGACAAAATAGTTAAAAGACATTCTAAGAGTCTGTTTCTATAATATGTAGGTTGACAGGAGGTCTCTAAATAAAATTTTATTACAATGAATAGGCGAAAAGCAAGTTAGGCAATTATGACACAATGGATTTGAAAATCAATGTGGCTATTTCAAACTAAGTGGCTATTAGATAGAAAGCCAAAATGTACTTATAAGACTAATATCAAGGAAGGAATTTAGATGGAAATATAATATTCAAGCACTTGGACTATGCAAACATAATGAAATACGACACACCTGGGACAGTCGTCAAGTGTTGTGCTCGGAATTTGTCACTGTATTTTACTGTAGTAATCACTGTTTTTAGGATCCTGATATAAAAGATGAGAGAAGTAATACTGGATGGTGCCAATCTATGAGCCTCCTGTGTACAATATTGAATTTAGGGGAAAAAACAGGGAGATAATATCTAAAACACATGCTGTAAAGACCAGTGTGAACTTTTCAGACAAAAATGTTTAATTCCTCTGCATATTCCTGCAGCAGTACCTATGCCCATTCACATGCGTGTGTTGAATGTTATTTTATCTGAGGGAATTGTTAAATAAACAAAATTGTCTTTAACACTCTGGCCATTGTAAGTGAATCTTTGCCTAATGATACAAAAATGCCCTGTAAGACCTAGCACCTACTGCATGAGTTAATCCATTTAAGCAAGAGAACATGTTTTGTCAGATTGTGTGAGTCTGACATTTTTTTTGAACCAAACTAAGCCTTTTGAGAATTGAATTCCATTTGCTTCGGGGGTTAGAAAAAAAAAAAGTGACTTTCTGGTTCAAAGGAAAAATGCTTAGAAGCCATATTTGAAAAACTCATAAGAGGTCTTACACATCAAATGGCTCTTAGAAAACAACATTTTGATGAGTTAAGTGTAAATTAATTAGAAACATACAGATTGCTTTTCCCTGGCTATTCACATGGGTTTCAAAGTTGAAGTATGAGTGTTAGACGAAATATGGTTAGAGTTTTCGTGACCCAAAAGCATAGGAAAGTAGTTCAAGATGTTTCCATGAAGCAAAAATACTTGTTTGCCTGCGGTGATCTTTCCAAACAAATATATTTCATGAGTTTCTCTTAAAAAAAAATCGGACTCATGCAGATATTCCTTTTTAAGTCCATCAGGTATATTTAAAAGAGGATTTTCTGCTGCAAAGAAGGTGATTGAGTGTTTATAAATGAATTTAAGCCTGTAGTCCCTTTGAAAAGGAAAACACAAATAGTTGTGAAAAGAAGAGAAGCAAAAAGCCAAGGAGAAAAGGAAAGATATAGGCATCTGAATGCAGAGTTCCAAAGAACAGCAAGAAGAGATAAAAAAGCCTTCTTCAGCAATCAATGCAAAGAAAGAGAGGAAAACAACAGAATGGGAAAGACTAGAGATCTCTTCAAGAAAATTAGAGATACCAAGGGAACATTTCATGCAAGGATGGGCTCGATAAAGGACAGAAATGGTATGGACCTAACAGAAGCAGAAGATATTAAGAAGAGGTGGCAAGAATACACGGAAGAACTGTACAAAAAGATCTTCATGACCTGGATTATCACGATGGTGTGATCACTCATCTAGAACCAGACGTCTTGGAATGTGAAGTCAAGTGGGCCTTAGAAAGCATCACTACGAACAAAGCTAGTGGAGGTGATGGAATTCCAGTTGAGCTGTTTCAAATCCTGAAAGATGATGCTGTGAAAGTGCT
>SJYT01005192.1:0-12226 GCA_006410635.1 Cephalophus harveyi
GAACTGAACTGAATCTGTTCGTAGTGGTATTTCACTGAGATCTTAATCTGTGATTTCTCTCATAGGTAATAACACTGTGCAGTTTTTTTCATGTGTTTATTGGCCACTTATGTGTCTACTTAACATATTATGAATGCATGCACATTCTTGATCTGAGCTGTCTTATAAATGGTTTCTCCTAATCTGTGTCTTGCTTTTACATTTTTATGATAATGTATTTAACAAGCATCAGACTTCAGATTCATGAAATCAAGTTTACAAATATATATATGTAATTATCCATCTGTACATATCTATAGATACATATTATAGTTTTTATTTTTTGTGTTCTGAAAAAACATTGTCTATGTCAAACTTTTAATAACTGTATTCTAAGAATTTTATAGTTTCTGATTAAACATTTAGATCTATATTCCATTTGAGTTAACATTTGAAAATAGTATGAAATAATGGTTAGTTTTAAAGAGTATATGATTTCCAGTTTTTCCAGTATAATTTGTTGAAAATAATATAAATTTCCATTGAACTGCCTTGAAACCTTTATCAGCAATCAGTTGGCCAGACTTCTGGAATCAGTTTGAAGAGGGTCAGAATACAGAATATTGCCCCACTCTTAATAGGAAAAAACTAAAATTAATAACTTTCTAAAACATCAGAGGAGTTGGTAGAGAAGAATAGATTTATTACAAAGGAGAATTTTTAGGGTTATGGAACCATACTGTATTAAATTGGATTACTGGGTGTATTACTCCTTGCATTTATCAAAACTTTGCAGAGAGAACTTTAATGTATGCAGAATTAAAAACATCAACCTGTATGTCAAGGGATCCTAGCATGGACTACATATAGTGAAAGTGAAAGTGAAAGTGAAGTTGCTCAGTCGTGTCCGACTCTTAGTGACCCCATGGACTGTAGCCTATCGGGCTCCTCCGTCCATGGGATTTTCCAGACAAGAGTGCTGGAGTGGATTGCCATTTCCTTCTCCAGGGGATCTTCCAGACCCAGGAATCGAACCTGGGTCTTCCGCATTGCAGGCAGATGCTTTACTGTCTGAGCCACCAGGGAAGCCACATATAGTGGTGACATATAAATCTAAACATATTATAACTGTATGATATGACTTCAATGAAGGAAATGTGGGGGGAAAAGGAACTAACTTAAGTAACTTTGGAAGCAATGTTTTCACTAAATACTGTAAGCCTACTGACAAGAGAACTATATATAAATAGCGTAAATTAATTATTAAATTGATTCCCACAAGAGTATGGGTTAGCAGTTCTGAAACGACATGTATTCTCCTGCATACAAGCTCAGTCATGTCCAACTCTTTACTGCCCTATGGACTGTAGCCTGCCATGTTCCTCTGTCCATGTAATTTTCCCAGGCAAGAATATTGGAGTGGGTTGCCCTTCCCTTCTCCAAGGGATTTTCCTAACCCAGGGATTGAACCCACATCTCCTGCATCTCCTGCATTGCAAGTGGGTTCTTTACCACTGAGCCACCTGGGAAGCCTCACAAGTATTCTAGGGATAAACAAAAATAAGCCAGTACATTACAGATTTAGTAGCCAGGTTTCTTACTGTCAGATTAAAAAAGAAGAAGAAGAAAGAAAAAAAAAAAAACATTAAAAATAAGTGAGAGGAGGTCTACAATGAACCCTGAGGTACTGGATTAGCATTGGGTACTTTAGATCTGTGCGTATGTATGGTTGTGTGTACACATATTTTTTTAAATTCTGTCCACTGAGAGAGGCTAATAAAGATAATGGCATCTCAGTGGCAATGAGCACAACCAACACTTAGCTCTTAGTTTCCAGACACAATTCTCCAGTAAGTGTAGGCAAGGTCATTTAGGAAAAATGACTGATTCTAGACTGAGGCTGGAAAAATACAAGATGAAGGAGAGCTCTCTCTCGTAGTGCCAGAAAGGAAATGGAAAAGGAAGGGAAGGGAAAGAAAAGTTAGGAGCATGTGAAAAGGAAATAGAAGTCAGTTAAAGCAATTCCCAGTGGCCACATGCATAAAGAAAGAACAAATAATTATGTGCCCACATGCACACAGAAATTACCTCTGGATATTAAATGTTAAAGATGAGCTCTATTTTTATGCGTACAGATTTTTCTAACTTGCTATTTCAGTTCAGTTCAGTTCAGTCGCTCAGTCTTGTCCAACTCTTTGCGACCCCATAAATCGCAGCATGCCAGGCCTCAAAGAAAAAAAAAACATTAAAAATAAGTGAGAGGAGGTCTACAATGAACCCTGAGGTACTGGATTAGCATTGGGTACTTTAGATCTGTGCATATGTATGGTTGTGTGTACACATATTTTTTTTTAAATTCTGTCCACTGAGAGAGGCTAATAAAGATAATGGCATCTCAGTGGCAATGAGCACAACCAACACTTAGCTCTTAGTTTCCAGACACAATTCTCCAGTAAGTGTAGGCAAGGTCATTTAGGAAAAATGACTGATTCTAGACTGAGGCTGGAAAAATACAAGATGAAGGAGTGCTCTCTCTCGTAGTGCCAGAAAGGAAATGGAAAAGGAAGGGAAGGGAAAGAAAAGTTAGGAGCATGTGAAAAGGAAATAGAAGTCAGTTAAAGCAATTCCCAGTGGCCACATGCATAAAGAAAGAACAAATAATTATGTGCCCACATGCACACAGAAATTACCTCTGGATATTAAATGTTAAAGATGAGCTCTATTTTTATGCGTACAGATTTTTCTAACTTGCTATTTCAGTTCAGTTCAGTCGCTCAGTCTTGTCCGACTCTTTGCGACCCCGTAAATCGCAGCATGCCAGGCCTCCCTGTTCATCACCATCTCCCGGAGTTCACTCAGACTCATGTCCATCGAGTCCGTGATGCCATCCAGCCATCTCATCCTCGGTCGTCCCCTTCTCCTCCTGCCCCCAATCCCTCCCAGCATCAGAGTCTTTTCCAACGAGTCAACTCTTCGCATGAGGTGGCCAAAGTACTGGGGTTTCAGCTTTAGCATCATTCCTTCCAAAGAAATCCCAGGGTTGATCTCCTTCAGAATGGACTGGTTGGATCTCCTTGCAGTCCAAGGGACTCTCAAGAGTCTTCTATTCAAAAGCCCTAAATATATATATTTCTAATAATTTTCCATAGGAAAAGTAACTCTTAGGTTCTTCCCTTCAAAATGTTGTTCCGTTATTTTTAGAGACTTTTTCATCCAGGAGAACTCTTAAGATCTTTTCCAGAGCTGTGTTGCAAGCTTTGTAATTGTTTTAGAATTGATTGCTATATGAAATGGGTTTATGTGTTCTGACAGTGTGTTAATACAATAAAAGGAATTTTTATTAGCAAAGGAGTTACAATTTTTCATTGGTTGTAATAAGTTTTTTCTCCCTTTTCATTGCTGTCTCTTTGTAGATAAAATGGGATTTCATAAGCTCTTGTTTTTCAACATCAATTTCTATTTTTTTTTTTTTTTCATCAGGATGCCTTGTTCAAGGCTAAATACAGCTCAGAGGAAAATACATCCAAAAAAGCCTTAAAAAGATTTATTGTGTTGGGCTTAATGGGAAATACTGTTACCGTAAAAATACATTGTAAGTTGTAACCTTGAGTGTTTGTTTACCAGGATACTTGAAAGTAAATGTAACAGCCTTGTTTTCCAAAACAGATAAGCTGTTTTTCCTCTGGTATCTATGCAGTATTTTCACAATAATTTTCTTAGGAATTAAGTGCCTGTTTTATCATCAGTAGAATATTTCACATTTATATTTATCATTTCATATGTAAGCTATGTAATTTGAACTATCCATCCCATAGTACTAGAAATGTTTTTATTGGTTTTATATGAACTACACAGTTCCCACTCTCCATGAGTGCTCTCTTCCTCACTTTTAATTTTAAGTACTATTTGTGAAATTTTATAGATCTACAGATCTATAAAGAAGAAGCTAGTGAAGGCCTACCTCTGATAGTGGCCACTAGAAGTGGCTCATCAAAGCCACTTCATACAGCTGGTGCTCTGTATCTGCCAGCTCCATGTCCTCCTGTGGATCAGTGGGTTGTTGAGTCACTGGATATGAAACCCACAGATACAGAAGGATGTATTGCATACATTTTATATAAGGCCCTTGAGCATCAGAGTATTTGGTATCTGTGGGGGCAGGTCCTGAAAGCTGCAGTCATAAACACAGACATGGCAACAAACTTGGAGTGGAACCAATGTGTGAAATGAAGACCGTCTATGCACGGTTGCTCTGCCAATGAAAAATGGTAAAGAAATGGTAAGTTTTCCATGGCAGTCAAAAATCTCCTAAATATTTAGTCATTGGTAAAATAAAACTAGCACAGGGCCAGCCTGGGCAGGATACATTTATCACATTCAATTTCCTACTCCATCCTTGCTGACTTGAGCAAAACATAATCATCTGTAGGCTTCTGCTTTTTGGTCGAGCCTTGGACACTGGCTAGCCCAAGGATTTTCACCACTGGTAGCAGGGAGAAGCCTCCTAGGACTGCCTCACTCATTCAATAGTCACTGCAGTGCCAGTCACTAGGTATATAGCTTTGAACAAAATCACATACGGTCCTTATCTAACAGATCATTTTAGTCCAGTGAGGGAGATAAATAACAAATACTAGCTATTTTGTTATAGTATCAATAATAATATTTTGTTAATGTTTGTTGATCATTAATAAATAATATATCAATAATAACTATTAATACTGTGATTAATAGTAATAATCATTATTAGTGCTTTACATAGCTAATCTATATTGAGTTATTTTCCAGAAAAATTTCAAAAGACTTTAATTCTTGCAATTCTCACCTAAACCCAAGTGGTTAAGCACATAATTGTCTTCATACCACAGAAAAATCTGGGGTCCGTGAGTTTTCAGTAGCATTGCCAATTTCCAGTAGCTGGTGAACTGGAATTTAAACCCAGCATAACACAGACTACCTTTCAGTGAGTAAACACATAATACAACAGTTAGCAGCTTAATATTAATTCTAAACAGGAATCCAGTGCAGTGAAAGGGGGTTAGAGGGGTGAGAACTTCAGTATCCATGTAATTAGTTAACCAGAGGAAGCCCCTCTGAAACTTGAAGGCTGAGAAGGAAGAAGCCAAATGAAGAACAGAGGGAGGGGTCACTTCAGGGAGTGATAATAATAGACGAAAAGATTCAGAGGCAGGAAAAAAAAGAATGCCTGTGAGAGTAATTGCAGTGAGGCATTCGGCTGTGAGAAGCGTTGCATGAGGAGGGATAATTAGACTGAGTCCAAATTGGGCAGGTAGGCAGGTCTTGGGACCAATTTCCTTTATGTTCACCAACCTACAACCTACACTGAAAACTCATTAGACGTGCTGTACTGAAGGAAGTGCATTACTCATTTCAATCATGCAGAACTAAAATAAAATGTGAGTCCAGTTCATCAGTGACGTACATAATTCCTAAGGTTGTTTCAAACCTTAGAAGCCTTAAGTTTTGGGAGACTCAAATGTTTTCAAAATAATTTACTGATTCTATGTATATTCTAGGAAAATATAATCATCTCACACTAAATAGCTACCCATGTCCATCAATTCCTCCTCCTAAATACATATAGCTTATTCCCAAATCCATATTTTTAATATGCTTTCATTCATCCAGATATACTTGTTAGTGCCTGCCTTGGCCCAAACATTGCAAATCCTAGGGATACAAACATGATTAAGATAGGCTGGCTTGTTACTCTGTTGGAGTTTACAAGCTGATGGGGTGGCCGACAGGTAAATACATAACTAAAGTATGATAGAAGAAGTGTAGAGAAACATACAGACGGGAAGCAGAGATAGAGATCTCCGGAGAGAATTAATATCTAAGCTGAGATATGAAGGAAGTACAAGTTAGGGAAAAGATTTGGGAAGACTAATAATTTAGCTCAGGTGTTGACAAACAGAATCTAGCCTACACTCTGTTTTTTGTTTTATAAGGTTTTTTTTTTTTTAGATATATTCATGACTGTTCATTTTCCTTCTGTCTGTGGCTGCTCTGATGGCAGACTTGAGTAGTTGCAACAATGACTGTATGACTCACAAAACCTAACATATTTACTCTTTGGCCCTTTACAGAAAAAGTTTGCCAGGAGAGCCAGTAGAGTTCTACTTGTGGATATTGATAACAGGAGGAAAATGGTGGCTTGAAGATGTAGTTTTGCAACTCAGCAGTGTGTGTATGGTAATTTAAACCATGAACATGAACAAGATTCACTCATTCAGGCCTAGGAAGATCATGTGTAGAGAGGGTCTTGGATAAATCCTAATATAGAACAACATTTAAGAGTTCAGTGAAGGAAGATGAGACTGTGATGAAAATAAGGAGAATATATTGACTTTGAAGACAAGGGGACAGCCTATTTCAAGATGCATGGCTCACAATGCTTAATGTTCACTGTGCAAAATGTTTATTAATGAGTGCTTGTAGGGTCTTCCAACTTTGGAAAAGTGAGGAAAGGAACGCTTGGGTGGAAAGAACAGGAGAGCTATCTGTTCTGTTCAGTTGCTCAGCAGTGTCCGACTCTTTGTGACCTCGTGTACTTCAGCACACCAGGCTTCCCTGTCCATCACCAATTCCCGGAGTTTACTCAAGCTTATGTCCATTGAGCCACTGATGCTATCAGTGCAGGCTTAATGACAGTTTTGGCTGATCCCATAGGGAGCTCTGGAGCTGAACAATGATTCTACAAGGATCAGCCCCTATATTTGTGCTGCTCGGGCAAAGGGGAAGAGGGGCCTGGGTGAGTATGCTCTCTGCAGCTGAGGCTGCCTCTGGAGGGATTTTCAGCTGGAAATTGTCTGGCACCAGCACACACCACTGGCTACAATCAAGCCCTTCATAGAATGAGAATATGGAAATCATCGCGCATGTACTAAAGTTTGTAAGTATGTTGAGATAAAGTTTGGAGGATCTCTTTAAGGTTTTTTATACTTTTTTTTTTTTTTCCTGAAAAATAGTAGGTAACAGAATCCTTCTAACTGAATAACTTCTGTTTTTCTTTCTTTTGAACATTTTATTGTGTAGCAGGTTATAGCCAATTAACAATGTTGTGATAGTTTCTGGTGATCAGTGAAGGGACTCAGCCATACCTATACATGTATCCATTCTCCCCCAAACTCCCCTCCCATCCAGGCTGCTACATACCATTCAGCAGAGTTCCCTGTGCTATATAATAGGTCCTTGTTGGTTCTAACTGAACTACCTTTAAGCTTGAAGGGCAATAGTTGGAAATGTTCACATAGTAATGACAGTCATTATTTCCATATCCTCTTCAGTACCTGATTCCTAAATTTGAAGCCTGCACTTACTGTATAATGCTTCTGCACTTAACTTTATAATCTTGGTCAACTTATTTACTTCTTTGAGACCTAGTTATTTCATCTATACAATAAGGGTATGAGAGTGCCTACCTTGGAGAAAGCAATGGCACCCCACTCCAGTACTCTTGCCTGGAAAATCCCACAGACAGAGGAGCCTGGTGGACTGCAGTCCATGGGGTTGCAAAGAGGTGGACACAACTGAGTGACTTCACTTTCACTTTTCACTTTCACACATTGGAGAAGGAAATGGCAACCCACTCCAGTGTTCAATTCCATCACCTCCACTAGCTTTGTTCGTAGTGATGCTTTCTAAGGCCCACTTGACTTTACATTCCAAGATGTCTGGCTCTAGATTAGTGATCACATCATCATGATTATCTGGGTCGTGAAGATCTTTTTTGTACAGTTCTTCCATGTATTCTTGCCACCTCTTCTTAATATCTTCTGCTTCTGTTAGGTCCATACCATTTCTGTCCTTTATCGAGCCCATCCTTGCATGAAATGTTCCCTTGGTATCTTTGATTTTCTTGAAGAGATCTCTAGTCTTTCCTATTCTGTTCTTTCCCTCCATTTCTTTGCATTGATCGCTGAAGAAGGCTTTCTTATCTCTTCTTGCTATTCTTTGGAACTCTGCATGTATACTTAATAATAATAATGCTTAACATGTATTATTCTTAATTTTACTAATCTACTACTATTATCCATAATGCTATACTATTTTTAATTAATAGCAGTTTTTATAGTAATATTATAACCTTTAAGTGTCAGAAACTGTGATACATGACATACAATTCAGCTATATTTCAAATAAAGCATGCATTACTCATACTGGATAGGTATAGTTATATTCATTTTCAAGAAGAGAAAATCGAGCCTTGAGGAAACTGAGGTGGCAACTTAGAAAAAGGAGTTGAAACTGAAATGTAGTATGCCAGAATTCAATAGATCAATCGTATCTAAATATCAATGCACTAGCATTGGCAAACTACAAAGTGTCTTCTTTATATTCATAACATATAGTTTATTTCACAAGAATAAGCGATGTGTTTATTCCTGGGAAAAGGAAAACAATGAATTTGATTTAGGTCGTTACCAACTTTCTATATTTGTATAGATAGATCAAATGTTGATGATTAACCAAATTATTATAGTTTTGCATACTATTAAAGTACTGTATTCTTTTTCATAAAAATAATTTAAAGACTTGGTGAATGTAACACACATTCATTCAACAACCATTCAGTGGTTTTGTGAGAACCACTATGCACAGGCACTATTCTTAGTGTTTGGGAAACTCAGATAAAGAAGGCAACTCTCACCCTTAATAATGCAATAGTTTAGGAGAAGGAATAGAAAAGAATTGTATAAAAGATAAAAAAAGAAGCATTATGTGACCAGTACTTTACAACCACGTACCAAATACAGAGGAGCCATGATGCAGAAACTGACTTACTTTAGGTAATGGTTCGGGTCAGGTTTCCTGGGTAAATTAAAAAAAGAGATAACGGTACTCAAGGCTAGCTGCATTTTTGTGAATGATGATTTTAGAACTAGCTTGGTTCTTGTGTGGACTTGCAGTACTCAAAGTTCATTTGTGGGAAATTTCTTGTGTTTTCTGAGAGCCTTCTTCCAGGTGTGGGTTGTGTGTCCTGCCAGTCACACTGGTCAAACCCCAGGAATTTATGAAGTAAGAATTGTAGTCACCAGGTAATTAGCACATACATTTCAGCCCCATACTGAATAGTGAAAAATTGGAAACATTCTGACATACTCTCATAGAAGGTTACAATGAAGCTGTTAAAAATAGTAAATTTAAAATAATGATAGACTCTATGTACTGACATGGAAAGACAGCAAGGGTGTATTTTAAGTAGAAAAAGCAAGCCTCAGAAAATCAAACAAAATAAAACATGATTTTATTTAATGATTTCATTTGTGTATGCATATGTATATATGTCTATAAATTCAGTGTAAATGTTAAATGAATGCAAATATTGTTTCTGTGGTTTTAAAACTACAGAAAGCGGTTGGAATAATATACACCAAAATTTTATGTCTGGTTTCCTCCAGTGTGGAAATGGCTTTAAGAGACAAGGAAAGGGAAAGATTTCTAAACTATTTTACATTTTAATGTTCTTGAAAATTTTAGCTAACTAAAATATGATCCATATATTAAATATAAATACTTTAAAATATTTATTATATTTTATATATGCCTTGTACATAGCAGATATTCCACAAATATTTACTAAATGAATTTTAAAATTCAAGTGTACATAATATTTATACTGTCTATAAATGTTACTAGTCTGTCTTTTCAAGGCTATGGTTTTCCCTCTGGTCATGTATGGATGTGAGAGTTGGACTGTGAAGAAGGCTGAGCACCGAAGAATTGATGCCTTTGAACTGTGGTGTTGGAGAAGACTCTTGAGAGTCCCTTGGACTGCAAGGAGATCCAACCAGTCCATTCTGAAGGAGATCAACCCTGGGATTTCTTTGGAAGGAATGATGCTGAAGCTGAAACTCCAGTACTTTGGCCACCTCATGCGAAGAGTTGACTCATTGGAAAAGACTGTGATGCTGGGAGGGATTGGGGGCAGGAGGAGAAGGGGACGACCGAGGATGAGATGGCTGGATGGCATCACGGACTCGATGGACGTGAGTCTGAGTGAACTCCGAGAGATGAACAGGGAAGGCCTGGCGTGCTGTGATTCATGGGGTCGCAAAGAGTTGGACACGACTGAGCAACTGAACTGAACTGAACTGAACTGAATATTTGGTGATGGTCTGACCTGTCTCCTCTTCAAGTTATTAGCTCAAATTTAATCTGGCAAAATTTTATTGTTTTACCAAGGCTGTATATTGTCACCCCACTTATTTAGCTTATATACTGAGTACATCATGAGAAATGCTGGGCTGGAAGAAGCACAAGCTGGAATCAAGATTGCCAGGAGAAATATCAATAACCTCAGATATGCAGATGATACCACTCTTATGGCAGAAAGTGAAGAAAAACTAAAGAGCCTCTTGATGAAAGTAAAAGAGGAGAGTGGAAAAGTTGGTTTAAAGCTCAACATTCAGAAAATGAAGATCATGGCATCTGGTCCCATCACTTCATGGCAAATAGATGGGGAAACAGTGGAAACAGTGTCAGGCTTTATTTTGGGAGGCTCCAAATTCACTGCAGATGGTGACTGCAGCCATGAAATGAAAAGACGCTTACTCCTTGGAAGGAAAATTATGACCAACCTAGATAGCATATTCAAAAGCCGAGGCATTACCTTGCCAGCAAAGGTCCATCTAGTCAAGGCTATGGTTTTTCCAGTAGTCATGTATGGATGTGAGAGTTGGACTGTGAAGAAGGCTGAGTGCCAAAGAATTGATGGCTTTTGAACTGTGGTGTTGGAGAAGACTCTTGAGAGTCCCTTGGCCTGCGAAGAGACCCAACCAGTCCATCCTAAAGGAGATCAGCCCTGGGTGTTCATTGGAAGGCCTGGTGCTGAAGCTGAAACTCCAGTATTTGGCCACCTCATGCAAAGAGTTGACTCATTGGAAGACCCTGATGCTGGGAGGGATTAGGGGCAGGAGGAAACTGAGATGGCTGGATGGCATCACTGACTTGATGGACATGAGTTTGAGTGAACTCCGGGAGTTGGTGATGGACAGGGAGGCCTGGCGTGCTGCAGTCCATGGGGTCACAAAGAGTCGGACATGAGTTGAGTGATTGAACTGAACTGAACTGATTAGGGGAGGAAAACTTGGGATAAAAGAATTATCCAAATAGTGCAATTTAAGATTTTAAGCTCAGTTTGACATTGCAAACATGTCCAGTGTTAAATCCTGTTCCTGACATTTACTCTTTATGCAGTTCTGTGTAAATAATTTTTATTTGATGTTATTTCTTTTGTTAAAAAAAAAAAAACTAATATACTTTTTATAAGGATTTTGTGGGAAGGATGCTTATCTGAATAACCTCTTTAATGAACCAGTGATACTTTGGACATATTTAATAGCCATCAGTGAATGAATGAGGCTTCCCACATGGCTCAGTGGTAGAGAATCCGCCTGCCAGTGCAGGAAACACAAGAGATGCACGTTCAGTCTCTGGGTCAGGAAGATCCCATGGAGAAGAAAATGGCAACCACTCCAGTATTGTTGCCTGGGAAATCCCATGGAAAGAGGAGCCTGGCGGGCTACAGTCCATGGGGTCGTAAAGAGTCATAAAGCTATTAAAGACACACCTGAGCGACTGAACAGCAACTAATGAATGAACGCTCAGCTGCTGCTGTTGCCACTAAGTCGCTTCAGTCGTGTCCGACTCTGTGTGACCGCATAGACGGCAGCCCACCAGGCTCCCCCGTCCCTGGGATTCTCCAGGCAAGAACACTGGAGTGGGTTGCCATTTCCTTCTCCAATGCATGAAAGTGAAAAGTGAAAGTGAAGTTGCTCAGAAGGACACCTATATCCACACATCATCTTTTCTAAAAATCAATCTATAACATTTCCTTCTGAGCTGTTATGCCTTTTCTTAGTTCTTAAAACATGATAGTAGTAAACTTAACAATGTTAGCCAAATAATTTTGCAAAATATAGACTAACATCTAATAGACACTGTTTGATTCCTATAATATAATTTGGTAGAGCTCTCATTCTATTTCATCAAAACATGAAATATCCAAGGGAAAACAAATTATTGTTCTTACTTGCAGTCTCTATTTGCTAGTGTCATTTACAATATAATATGCTGATTAATGGTTTTTGAAAGCACTACCTTAAAATAAGACAATTTTCAGTTTTGTTTCTTCAGTTATAAACATTTAATAAAATCTAATGAATTCAGTGGCAATTTGTATAATTATGAATAATTGGACTTTACAGTTAGATCCACAAAT
>SJYT01005192.1:12238-37088 GCA_006410635.1 Cephalophus harveyi
CAATATAATATGCTGATTAATGGTTTTTGAAAGCACTACCTTAAAATAAGACAATTTTCAGTTTTGTTTCTTCAGTTATAAACATTTAATAAAATCTAATGAATTCAGTGGCAATTTGTATAATTATGAATAATTGGACTTTACAGTTAGATCCACAAATCTGATAATTCAAAAGCTAATATCTGAGAAACAAGGCCAGTTTTGTACATGCAATAAAATAATATAAATAATTTTAAAGGTTGATATAATCCTAAGATATGTCTAATTACATTATAAGTGAAAAATATTTCTGAGCTAATTCAGAGATTCTGCCTAATTATTAATTATGGATTCAAAAAAATACAGACTTGAAGCTATGATGTTTTCTCTATTCCTAATAGTCAGAAATAAATATAGATTTTTATATCAGGGCATCCAAAATAATTAATTCATTTTGTTTCCAGTCAAAGGAAATAATTGCTACTGGGAAAAATATTAAATCATACAGGTCAAATAAAGGAGTGAATCACAGAAACCAAGAATGCTTTTGTAAATTCAAGTATAAATAAAACAATTTTACCTGGTCAAGGGTAGGTGGGCAGGCAGTATATAGGGACTCATATTTCTAGTCTACTGGTTTTAAAGCTGTAAAGTAATATCTATGTAGTGTTTTCATTGTGTAGCCATAATTTACTGGAAATATTTTAGAAAATTTTCTGATTGTTTTCTTGTTACTTCAGTAGATGAATATTTAGTTTTCAGTTCAGTTCAGTCACTCAGTCGTGTTCGACTCTCTGCAACCCCATGAATCACAGCACACCAGGCCTCCCTGTCCATCACCAACTCCCAGGGTTCACTCAAACTCATGTCCATCGAGTCCGTGATGCCATCCAGACAATCTTGATTCCAGCTTGTGTTTCTTCCAGTCCAGCGTTTCTCATGATGTACTCTGCATAGAAGTTAAATAAGTAGGGTGACAGTATACAGCCTTGACGTACTCCTTTTCCTATTTGGAACCAGTCTGTTGTTCCGGGTCCAGTTCTAACTGTTGCTTCCTGACCTGCATACAGATTTCTCAAGAGGCAGGTCAGGTGGTCTGGTATTCCCATCTCTTTCAGAATTTTCTACAGTTTATTGTGATCAACACAGTCAAAGTTTCTGTCTCCTTCAAACATCTAACACTGCAAATCCAAGTTTCTCCTTGTGAATCAAAAGTAAGCCAACAAAAGACATTTGTAGAACAGTATCCAACTGTGAATTGGTGGTATTTTAGCTTAGTGCATATGTGCTCAGTTGCTTTAGTCACATCTGATTCTTTGCAACCCTAGCCTACAGCGCACGAGGCTCCTCTGTCCATGGGATTCTCCAGGCAGGAATACTGGAGTGGGTTGCCATGCCCTCCTCCAGGGGATCTTCCCCACCCAGGGATCAAACTGACATCTCTTGTGTCTCCTGCATTATCAGGCAGGCTCCGTACCACTAGCACCACCTGGGAAGCTCATATTAGCTTACTGTTACTTATAAGTAATATTTGGTCTTGAGATTGTAGTCTTTATAGGAACTGAGAGAATGATTTACCCACATACAAATGATTTTTATTAAAATGGAAATAAAAACCGACATCTCTTGTGTCTCCTGCATTATCAGGCAGGCTCCGTACCACTAGCACCACCTGGGAAGCTCATATTAGCTTACTGTTACTTATAAGTAATATTTGGTCTTGAGATTGTAGTCTTTATAGGAACTGAGAGAATGATTTACCCACATACAAATGATTTTTATTAAAATGGAAATATTAATTTCACATTCATTGGGAATAAAGTAAATAGCTTTACATATAGCACTACATAGACCCTTTAAAATGGACAAATTGGAAATATTCAGAGTTTATATTCCCATTTGTGTATCATATTTCTCTATGTACAATGCTTGTTACAGAGGCTTATGCTTAAAAATATGCAAAGAGAATTATAAATGTGGAAAATGGTCTCCAATAGTAAATGAATATTTAAAAATTATCTTCAGATTTCTAGAAAGTTTTATTACCATTCTTTCCACAAGCTTCTAGAAATGTAAATTAAATATATTAAGATGCCTATGCTGACTTGACCTTTCCCTCATCAGTTCTTACAGTGGACAGCTTTTGTTCCTGTTACCTAGTTTTGAATATACAACTTTTAGAATCAGCTGCTCATTTTCTACTCCTTTCCTCTATTGTTGTTGTAGTTGTTTAGGCACTGAGTTGTGTCCTGCTTTTGCAATGCCATGAAGTATAGCCCACCAGGCTCCTCTGTCCATTGGACTTTCCAGGCAAGAATACTGGAGTGAGTAGCCATTCCCTTCTCCAGGGGATTTTCCCACCCAGGGATCGAACACATGTCTCCTGTGTTGGCAGCTGGATCCTTTATCGCTGAATCACCTGGGAAGCCCTACTCCCTTACTCTACAAAATATAATGAATTAATTATTAATTAACATAAGTAAACATATTCAATTAAAACATATTTAAATATTTAAATATAATTAAATAATTATAGTTAATTAATTACAATTTTAAAAACCTGCTGGCATTTTAAATAGAATTTCTATGAGCTCATCTTTTTGGAGGAAGCAAACATCTTAACTAACAACCATGGTGTATCTTTACATTTACTTGGGTCTTTTTGATTTATCTCAACAACATTGTGTTGTTTTATTGTATTTTATTACAACATTGTGTTTTATTTTATTGTTTTATTGTCTGGCACCTGTAGTTTTAACTTGTATCTCACCTTTTCATGTTATTGCAAGCTACTGTAAGTGGTATGTTTAAATCATTCAGTTTACAAAGTTTCATTGACAGTATATAAAAATACGGTGGATTTTTATACATTGGTCTTATGTTTACAGATATTTTCCAAGAATGCTAAAGGAGTATAAATTCCATCACATTGACAGAATGTGTGTGACTAAATATCTTAGATATCTAAGTTAAAGTTTTTTTATCTAATTTTGAAAAATAAATGACCCTTATTTACTCAACTTTGTTTCTGCACCCTCTACTTTCTGGAACTCCAATTCTATCCACCTTGATAAAATCCCACATGTCTCAAAGCTTCTGTTTATATATTTCAGGCTTTTTTCCCCCTCTCAACTGAACAGTTCAGTGTGATGATTTCTATCTCAATGGTGTCCTGTTCATTGATCTTTGATACTGTTCTAAAGTTTAGTCTGCTAATTCCATCTAGAATACAATTGTCTTTTATCAGCCAGTTGAGTTTGCTTATTGATAGGCTTATTTATTTTAGACTTTACCAGAGCTTGTCTGCAGTAATTTTATTCCAGGGCTGGTTGATCCCTGCCACTGAAGTGTGGCCCTTCTTGTCTCTCTGCTTAATGCCAGTGTTTAACAAGGTCTCTCCATTATAGATTTATTGGCACTCGGATATCTTTAAGTCCTTTGAGATCTGGAAATGAATTAAATTTAGTTTCCTGATGATGGTTCCATGCCAGTTTTCCTGGAACTAGCATGTTTCTAATAAAGCCAAGTTGCATAGGTTCTCCTGGAACCAATGTTTGCACAGCTTGATATTCAGAGACTAGAGATAACCGCAGTGTATATTGGTTGAGTTCCATTCCCTCTGTCCTTGTGCATCACCGTTTTCAGTTTCCCCAGTGTCTGATCTCTGTGTATTCAAAGAAGCCTTCTTCCTGTGATATCCTTGAGTACCACTCCCTGTGCTAGAGTCCAAAGAGTGGATTCAGACTGAAAGCCATGGTCATTAGCGGACGCACTCTGTCTGGTTCATTCTCTCAGATCCACAGTCCTGTTCTACCTACTATTGTTCAATGTATGAAAGCAATTATTTAATACATTCCCTTGAATTTCAAAGTCTTACTGTGAGATAGAAATTCTGGTATCAGTTTCTCCATCTTTAGATTCTGAAGGTGACAAGAACCAAAAGAATGGATAGATAATTCCAGAAAAACATCTATTCCCAAAATGAAAAAAAAAAAAAAAAAGTATGTGAAAATTCAAAAATAGAGGTAATAGAGATAACGTGTGTGGGAGTAATTTTTTAAGGATGGGCTTGACTTAATTTTTCAATTTCCAAGTATACATTCACATTCCCTTTTTAGGAAAATTTTCTTTAATGGGACTGTGAGATGAGAAGTTCTCTAATACCCCTTAAGAGTAATAGATAGATGTAATCAGCAAATACTGAGAACCATAAAGAGAATGCTCAAAGAGGGGAACAAAAGAGGGTAGTCAATATAATACTACTAGCTCACAGTTAATTTCACATTTTTCATAGAGAAACAGGAAGTAGAGTATTTATAATAAGGCCTATATAATGTTTCAGAGCATGGAGAAAAATAAACTGAAGTGTCTCTGATTTAGTAGATACAAATAAAATATATTTATGCTGTGATTTAATTTTAAATCAGATTTCTGAGTATAATCTTTATAGAGCTGTGTGATTTTGTTTTTCCCTTCACATTTTAATATCGTAAGAAAAAAAAGTGAGAGTGAAAATGTTAATCCCTTGGTCACATCCAACTCTTTGAGACCCCATGGACTCCTCTGCCCATGGAATTCTGCAAGCAAGAATACTGGAGTGTGTAGCCATTTCTTTCTCCAGGTATCTTCCTGATTCAGAGATCTAACCTGGGTCTCCTGCATTGGCAGGAGGATTCTTTACCACTGAGTCACCTAGGAAGCCCAATATTGTAAGAAAGGCTTCTATTTAACTTTTTCTTATATTAAGTTCAAATAAAAGTCAATGAAAGTGAAAGTCACTCAGTTGTATCCAACTCTTTGTGACCCCCTGGACTATACAGCCCATGGAATTCTCCAGGTCAGAATACTGAAGTAGGTAGCCTTTCCCTTCTCCAGGGGATCTTCCCAATCCATGGATCAAACCCAGGTCTCCCACAGTGCAGGTGGATTATTTACCATCTGAGCAGGTTAGAGGCATGCAATAATTCACTGAAGAATCCATATTTTCCTACAATATCTTTTTGGTGTATTCCTGTAAGTATTGTTTTATTTAATGTGTGCAGTAGTGCCCTTCACTTAAAAAAATTCCTAAATAAAAGATATTAGCATTTAAAATATTTCAAGAGGCAAAATGAAAATTGTATAAGTTTGAAACACAGCAGATGGAGCTGGTTATGTGGAGAACATTTTCTGCAGCACTTAGGTACGTGATTGGGCTTCCCTGATAGTTCAGTTGGTAAAGCATCCTCCTGCAATACAGGTGACCCTGGTTTGATTCCTGGGTTGGGAAGATCCCCTGGAGAAGGGATAGGCTATCCATTCCGGTATCCTTAAGTTTCCTTGTGGTTCAGCTGGTAAAGAGTCCGCCTGCAATGAGGGAGACCTTGGTTCAATCCCTGGGTTGGGGAGATCCCCTGAATAAGGGAAAGACTCCCCACTCCAGTATTCTGGTCTGGAGAATTCCATGGGCTGTATAGTCCATGGGATAGCAAAGAGTCAGATACGACTGGGTGACTTTCACTTTCACTAGGTACATGATTACCAGTAGCTATAATCTTTGTTGCAGTAGCAAGATGAAAAGAAAAAGCAAAGTTCTAAAATGGACTCTTACAGCTAAATATTCTCAGCTCTTCCAACGCCTTCCCTATCACAGTAGTTTGCTAATACTGCTGAAAATAAGAGATACCAAAGGCTGAAGAACATAGGGGAAAATGTTCATGAAAGATGTTTGTGATTATCACCCATTATCACCTCAAAAAAAAGGCATAATTTATAAAGCACTCACTTTAAAAGCATAGAAAACATACTTTTCTTACCTTCCTTAGTTTAGTGTCTGCCATGGAAGCTACTAAATACATGAATAAACAAAAGGCTGTTAAAAAATGAAAAATAGCATCAGAGAAAGAAAACTTCCAGAGAGGAGGACTGGCAGAGGGAAACACACCGACTGAGTTACTGAGTTTTTACATATTGAAAGAAAAAGGAAGGCAGAGAAAATAAAGGCCTGCTAACAAACAGGGAGGGACATAAAAATCAATGAGCCTTTGATAATGGGTTATAGATGGCTGTTTTTTAAAGAGAAAAATGAAGGAAAGAAATGTGGGAAATTTGAAAATAATGACCATCTGGTTAAAGTAGTTATTGATGAAATGTGGGTAAGAGGATGCTGGGTCTCTGGGGACTTAATAACAGGCTCACCCAAGTTTGGGAGGAATGTCTAATGGGGCTCTATTAGGATGGATCATCATCCTGTTCTAATTCAACACCATTCTTAGTGACACAGAAGAAGGAAATATTACATAATTGAAGATTGTACAGGAATTGAGTTTATAGTTACTGCTGGAAATATTGCAAACAGGAAAAAAAAAAGAGCCAATGGATTTAACAAAAGCAAATATAGATATATAAGCCAAAATAAAATTATCTCTGCCCAACCAAGAAGGCAGCTGTGAATATGAATAGAGGAAGAAAAAAAGAAATGTAACCCCTAATTGATATTGGCATATAATCTGTTAACTAGTAACGTACACATTCTCTTTATTCTTAGAATCTTACTTAGGGTAGATCCCTTATAGATACTACATGCAGATCAACTGGTATCAGAATTATGATACCTCTATGGACTGACTTTCCAGACCAGAGAAACACAAGTTCAGACCTCATTTCTACAGATTTGTATCATATATTTAGCTGTTATTAAAGTATCAAATTAGTGAATCAAGGGAACCCTAGCTCTGTCTTCTAAAAGCTAAGGTTTATCTAGCCTTAGTAGTATGAGATGGAGAAGGCAATGGCACCCCACTCCAGTACTCTTGCCTGGAAAATCCCATGGACAGAGGAGCCTGGTAGGCTGCAGTCCATGGGGTCACTAAGAGTTGGGCACGACTGAATGACTTCACTTTGACTTTTCACTTTCATACATTGGAGAAGGAAATGGCAACCCACTCCAGTGTTCTTGCCTGGAGAACCGCAGGGACGGAGGAGCCTGGTGGGCTACTGTCTATGGGGTCGCACAGAGTCATACAAAACTGAAGCGACTTAGCAGCAGCAGCAGCAGCAGTAGTATGAGGAGGAAGGGAGATTGCCTAAAGAAAACTTTTCACATGACCCTCCAGAAATGGGGAAAATTAGAGAAAGTGATAGCAAGAAAGTTAACAGATGACAGTTTCACGAAAGGAAATGATAACCTATGCTAGATGATACAGAAAGGTCAAATGAAAGAGGAGAGAAATGTTGCCATTGAATTTGACAATTAGGATGTCATCTATGAGAGCTGACAGGTAGTTTTTTGTGCAGTGGCCGGAGCACAGCCTGGATAGCTGTGATGGATGAGTGATTGGTTGTTAAGAAAATAGAAAGTGCAGATATAAACCGTTTTCTCAAGAAGGTGAGTCCTGATGAGACAAAGTGAAATAGGATGGTCACAGGAGAAAGACATAAAGGATAAAAAAAAATGATGTTTTAAGATGAGAGATCTTTGCTGAAAGTAAAATGTTAGTAGATGGATAAAGGACTTTATTATTGAAATCATGCTGATTTTTCATGACTCAGTTCAAAAGCCACCTCCCTTGTAAGCTTTCTGATTGCTCACCTGACCCCCTCTGGCTAACTTAGGTTATCTTTTCTGCTGCACCTTCTCTGGCATTGCACACTACCTTGTCCATACCTCAGTGATAGCTCTCTCTGTGGTATTCTAATATTTTTTCTCTACTTTCCTAGATTGGTTTTCTTTAGAGTAGCTATTATGACTGCATCCTCAGTTTCTATCCATTAATGCTGCATCATTTTGATTAATAAAAGTTGCATTAATGAATCAACAAATGGCAGAGTTGGTATAATTTTCTAAACCATAAAGAACTCTTAGCTAAAACTTAATCTCAAAACAAGAATATAGATTCTGGAGTGACCAATGACAAGAAACAACTTAAAGAGGCAATGGAGCAGAAGATTAGAAAAATAAGACAGAAGATCTAACTTTAAGACTAGAGGGCCACAGTGATGAGTAATCTTAAACAAACCACCAAAGAAGTTAGTGTATGAAACATTGAAAATAAAGGATCTGCAAGACAGATGCTAATGCACAAAGATAACTTCTGAAATTCTGAAACTTCAATTCCTTCTTACATTAAAACTCTCTAAGCACACAAGAGAATGTTTCATGGGCCAACAATTGATATAATTTCACTTTCAGTTTATAGAGCTAAAAGAAATCCACTTCTTTAATTATTGATGTAAGTTGAAAGAGAAGGAGGGATGCATTGAGAAATACTTTCCAGTGGTTTAAAAGGAGAGAGTTGGAACAGAAGTCCTACAGAGAACATAAATGGGAGAAGCTTTTATTTGAAAACAACAACAACAAAAACAAAGCAACACTAGGAACAAAAAATATTTCCAAAGTGGTTAAGATTAAGATTTTCATAATGGACTTTGTGAAAGATCTTGTGACCTTTTTCATCCTATTTCATGTTAAATAGTTGGCAATAAAAATATGAAGATCTTTGCTAGCATCAGAATGCTTGACAGACTGTACAGTCATTAACATGACTTGCTTACGGCCCTGAAGTCATGTACAGTGTGGCTTCAAGTTTTTAGGCTTTCATCATCTTCCTGGTGCAGTAGAGATGATCTGAAAATTAATGGTGCCAAAGGACAGATCAACCATACCACCACTCGAGGTGATAATCAGAATCGTCCACAATTGAGGGATGTATGCAATCCACTCAGGAAAGAGTTCTCCTGACACAGTGTTTGAACTGTCAGCGAAAATAAAGGATGAGTCCATAACTCTTGTTGGTCACTAATATGACTGAAAAATTGTAGAATGTGACATATATGAACAGAGACCTTGGAACTTTGACTTTTAGCTTCAAATACCATTTGCAACAAACTAGGTGTCTTAGATCAGGCTGCTATAAGCAGTTATAACAGACTGGGTGGCTTATAAACAACAGAAAATTTCCCACACTCCTGGAGGCTGGAAATCTGAAATCAGAGTGCCAGCATCTTTTGTTTCTGATAAGGCCATCATCTGGGTTGCAGACTGCCCACTTGTCCTTATATCCTCCTATTGAGAAAGGGAAAGAGAGCTCTCTGGAGGCTGTCATTTGTTTTGCTTTGCTTTAAACTACCTTATTATCATTTGAAACAAACAAGGAACTTATACAATGGTTATTTTCTGTGCTCCCATAACACTTGTTCTTCCCCCAGTCTGGAGTCTTTTTTTATAAGGGCACTAGTCCCATTCATGGGGACTTCTCCCTCATGACCTAATCAACTCCCAAAGTCTCCACCTCCAAGTACCATCACCTTGTGGGTAGGATTACAATATACGTATTTTGAAGAGAGACAGATGTTCATAGCATAACAGTAAGTATCCTCTCTATTAAACATTCAAATGAAAATTCCTTTAGCTAGTAGGTCATGAAGAATTCAAAAGAAAATTTCATATATTTAAATCATTATATTTCTTCAGTTCTAGCTTTTGCCCTTTAATCCTTAAATCCTAGCATCTGTCCTCTTTTGCTCACTCCCATCCCCACTTCATTGCCAGGCTTTGCTGTGAAGAAAGGAAAATGCAGAGAAACTGCATGGAAGAGAGAAGAGGGGAGGTGTTGACAGGGCGAGGAGTGATCTAAAACCACAGCCAAAAATGCTGAACCTGCCCCGAGTCTGAACGTGCAAACCCAGGTGACCGAATTAAATAAATTACAGTCAACGGAAGGTGTTAAAAAGTACATGTGGTTAGGGAATTCTCTAGTGGTCCAGTTGTTAGGACTCCAGACTTCTATTGTAGGGGCCACAAGTTCAATCCCTGGTTGGGGAACTGGACTGCACAAGCTATGTGGCCAGTAAAGAAGGATGCCTGGTTTGAAAGGATATCTTCAAAGCACTTAGTTCTGGGGGTGAAAAAAAAGCAGGCAGGAAGGAAGAAGCCTCTTTTAAAAAGATTGGGTAAAGAAAAGACAGGACCCCAAAAGGACCACACACACAAAAAAAGGGAACCACAAAATCAGAAGGACTCACTCTCCCTCTTTCTGCCGCCCAAAGAAAAATACAGTAAATTTTTTACACTTTGCCATACTGATTGTGGGAAAACTTGCAAAACTCAAGTCAGCCCTGTAGATTACTTAATAGGACTGCATTATTATTAAATTTCCTGGTTTCAGTAATTGCACAGTAGGCACGTAAGGTGTTAGTGTTAGGGGAAGCTGAACGAGTGAGCCACAAAGATTGCACCTCTCCAGTAAGCCTCAATTATTTCAAAACAAAATGTCAAAATGAATGTTACACACAAAGAAATTACTCATGTAATGACTTACATTCTAAAACTGTGAGAGCAGGCAGGCATATGTGCTGTCTGGAGGAAAAAAGGTGTGAATGGCCCATCTCATGCCGAATAGGTGCTGTCCCCTGCACTGGCACGCAAAGGTTACCACCTTAGAGTGGAGGCGTGACTTTGGCACACAACTTAACTCATCTGAATTTTTGCCAGAGAAACAGTTTTTCTCACCCTTATGAAAGGTTGTTGCTGAACCACAAAAGACACCAGGATTCTTGGCCTCCAGAGGAGAAGAATTCAATCCAGGTCCAGAGATGAGGCTTGACCACTCAGAGCTTTTGTGTAATAGAGTTTTATTAAAGTATAAAAGGGATAGGGAAAGCTGACATAGACATCAGAATGGGGCAGAAAGAATACCCCTTCACTAGTGTTAGCAATGGAGTTATGTACTTTTAATTAGTTATTGCAGTGAATCAAAAGAATGTCTGGAGGTTGTAAAGACCTTACTAGACCCATTCCCATAATTTACATTTTAATATTACAGGATTAGCCAGGAGGTTTTTTCCAGAAACTGTCCTCAGGCAGGATACATGATTGTTTTATAATCCTAAGGAATGTAGAGGGGAAAAATAAAATTGTCCTTTCCTCCTTGAGAATTCCAGACGCCTCTCTCTCTAGAGACCCCTGGATTTCTTATCAACCTGCCTAAGAATTGACTCTCACTTATTTATACCTTGTGTTCTGTAAGACTGTCCCAAATCTGGTTTCCTTCTTTACCTCTGCTCCAGCTTCTATTTAGATTCTCAAAAATACTGAGTGTCTCCTTTCCTCCTGACCCTCCTAGAACTCAGGTGTTCAGCTCTCTTCTCTTGGCCATTATTCCCTTTTCTGTGGATTCTGTGTTTCCAAAGTGACCCTGAGACTATCTTAGAGAGGCTAAAAGTATAATTACTCGCCAGTCTGCTTCTGTAATTAGCAAGCTTACAGCCACTGTATAGGCCAACTGAGAGGTACAGGATTCTTTCGTTTCTGTAAGTTAATGTGAATACAATTTTGCTTAGCGTCTACGGATTGATTAAAACTTAAAGACTCAACGAAGATGGAATAATAATAAATAATAAATAGAAATACTAAAGTTTTCCCTTTGTATCAGGCTGAGAGCTTCATACTTGCTACATTTCAGGTAGGTAGTGTTCCCAACCACATTCTAGAGATGGGAACACAGATGTCCAAAGTCACACAGCTGTTAAGTCACAGATACTCCAGGATTTTAACTCAGGCAGTATGACTTCAGAGTCCATGAGCCATTCTGTTTCTATAGCCCAATATTTCATACTATTTCTAAAGTAGAATTGAGAATATGCTCCCTTAACTGTAAAAGTGACTGCCATTTTCCTGGTGAATTGCCAAGATATTCTAAAACCATATATAGAAGGACACATTACATGTTTGGAGGTTTGGGGAAGCACCTAAAGAAGATCATCCACTTCACAAATGATGGCTCTTGGTTTCTGTTTGAAAGATATAAAATTAGGTCCAAAATAGGAAAGCAGGGGATGTGGTGGGAGATGAGAGGAGGGTCCATGTTCTGAAGACAGACATCTGACCCCTGAAGGAGAGAAGGGAATACAAATAATAAATTATACCCTGCAAGCAAATCCCAGCAAGAGACAGTCCCACACCCATCCCATTCCACCCTGATGAACATCTGAAGGAGCAGCTTTGGCCGCACTGGTCCATGGAGCATCCAAACCCAGAAAGCCTATGAGTAATAGGAGTCAGTGATTTCCCAGGGGGCTCAGCGGTAAGGAAACCGCCTACCAATGCAAGAGACATGGGTTCGATCCCTGGGTCAGGAAGATCTCCTGGAGTAGGTAATGGCAACCCACTCCAGTATTTCTTGCCTGGAGGATTCCAAGGACAGAGGAGCCTGGCGGGCGACGGTCTACAGGGTCTGCAGGGCTCCACTCAGCACGATGCGTGTGCTCACAAGCCTCGACCGCGCTGTACCCTCATCACTCCTGTCAGTGTGCTACGAGGTTTGGATTTGTTTATTTTCCCTTGATCCACTTTTTTTGCATAAATTCTTCACAGGGGCTTACAATGAGAAACTGTGACGCAGGAAGTTGTTAGCGCTAATGGCTCTGAAAGTTGTTAACGTTAATGGATTAGAACTGGAGGCATTTTCAACTCAGTGATTTCAGGTAGCAGGGGAATGGAGCAAAAGGCTTTCTAGGCTTTGGCTGGATTTTCAGAGTTCAAATCACATTAATGCCATTTGATCAAATCCATGTAAAGAACAATTCAAGCACAAATCCTGTCATTGCCCTGAGCTCCCAGGATTCACTGCCTGGGTTGACTCAATCTGTTTTAAACAAGGTCAGACTTGGGTAGCTCCAATGGAAAAATCAGAATGATTTTGTCTCATTGCATGAACGCTGTATGTATGTCCATATGCACATATATTCACACATAAATACATATATATATCTTCTTAAAAATTAATAACACGATGAATTTACCTGAATATACACATTTTTTCACCCAGGTTTTGGGGTTCCTGAGGTGATCTCCTCAAACAGTTAGGTGGTGTTTTGGCGGGAGTTGTCACCTCCTCTCTTGATTTTGTATGGAAGTGCTCAGGTCACCTAGTGCTGCCATTTGTGCTTTTGATTCTTCAATAAAGGATTCTCATAGAATTGTGTCAACTCAGCAAAGGAAAATGGATTTTCCTGGATGGAGAGTTTATCAGAGTACAAGAAGTTGTTTCCTGAAAAGAATTGCCACTAGGCCTGACATCAGAAAATGGATGACTCTGGGGGAAAGAAGAAAATTGCTCTAGTCTTGGAATTAATGGGATGCCAAGATTAGGAAGAAGGCCATTTGGGGGGCCAGGATTTGGCCAAGACCCCAGACCCATCAAATCCAGCCTAGCATGCTTTAATCACCCAGCAATCTGTATGGTCATCATGGCCTGGCTCACGTGCTCTGAGAAGGTCAGGACACTGGTGGGAAGGGGTGCTTCCTTGAACCTTTGAGTGGACCCATGTGAGGCCAAGAAGTCTAAAGTCAAATCCCCATGATCCTTTGCTGCCATTGGAGCCAGTCCATTTGCTCCTGTCTGTTGCTACCCAGATTGTGGTACTTTGTTTCAATGACCCTACTAACAGAACAGCATTCTGTAAAATAACAGATTCTAGTGATGTGAAACCAAAATGTTTTTACACAAGTCCCTATCTCCAAATCTGTTCCACAAGCACAAAAGTTGAATTGATTCCTTCTGTTATTGTTGTAAGTGTGCTAAGAAGTCTCCTTGGGGCTCTGGAGAGAGCAAAGAGCAACATCCAAAGCACCCATTATAGGAATGCTAACGTTATGGCATTAGTGATGAAGTAAGTGGAGAAGGCAATGGCACCCCACTCCAGTACTCTTGCCTGGCAAATCCCATGGACGGAGGAGCCTGATGGGCTGCAGTCCATGGCGTCGCTGAGAGTCAGACACGACTGAGCGACTTCACTTTCACTTTTCACTTTCATGCATTGGAGAAGGCAATGGCAACCCACTCCAGTGTTCTTGCCTGGAGAATCCCAGGGACGGGGGAGCCTGGTGGGCTGCCGTCTATGGGGTCGCACAGAGTCGGACACGACTGAAGTGAGCAGCATCCAAAGTCCCTTGCTCTTAGGGACTGTGTCACCCCAGATGCACTGACACAAATGGCTTTGCTCCCCCAGGAATCTCAGAGAGTGCAGAGATCCACGAGGGCCACAAAGCACAGGCCTCTTAAAGGCTCCTCCTGTGGCTTCGGTTGTTTTCCATTTTTTAAGATATTGTCTTGGGAGTTGAGGGTGGGTCGGGAAGATCCCCTGGAGAAGGAAATGGCAACCCACCCCAGTACTCTTGCCTGGAAAATTCCATGGACAGAAGAGCCTTGTAAACTACAGTCCATGGGGTCACAAAGAGTCAGGCACGACTGAACGACGTCACCTCACTTCACTTACTCTGAAATTTTACTTTACATTCACTGCCTTTTAAATGCTGTAGGGCAGATCAGAAAGTTTTTGCAAAAATGTTACATGAAGCCCAGTTGTATCAAGAAAACTGTATCATAAAGTTCACAAGCTGGACTTCCCTGGTGGTATGCTGGATAAGATTCCACCTACCAGTGCAGGGGACGCAGTTCCATCCCTGGTCCAGGGAGATCCCACATGCCTCGGAGCAACTCAGCCTGTATGCCACAGCTACTGAGCCCATGAGCTGAGAGCCCCATGCTCGGCAAGAGGAGAAGCCACCGCTTGAGAAGCCTGAGCTCACCACAACTAGAGAAAGCCCAAGTGCAGCAGTGAAGACGCAGCACAGCTAAAAAAAAAAAAAAAAAAAAAAATCACAAGCTTTAAAAAATAGATCTTTGTAAAGATGCTTGGTAATTGAATGGTACAGTCATAACATACTAAAATTTAATCACTTATTCAGGAAATACAAAAATTAAGCAATATTCATCACTTGCTGCTACTGCTGCTAACTCGCTTCAGTCGTGTCCGACTCTGTGCGACCCCATAGACGGCAGCCCACCAGGCTCCCCCGTCCCTGGGATTCTCCAGGCAAGAACACTGGAGTGGGTTGCCATTGCCTTCTCCGATGCATGAAAGTGAAAAGTAAAAGTGAAGTCGCTCAGTCGTGTCCGACTCTCAGCGACCCCATGGACTGCAGCCCATCAGGCTCCACCGTCCATGGGATTTTCCAGGCAAGAGTATTGGAGTGGGGTGCCATTGCCTTCTCCACTTACTTCATCACTAATGCCATAAAGTTAGCATTCCTATGATGGAAAGAGCCCAGGATAGTGAGTTAGGAAATCATGACTTTTGTCTCAATTCTACTGTAACCTTCTTTGAAACTCAGGTGAGTAGCTTGACTTTTTTCATTCACAGGTGTCTTTTCTGAATAAAGAATGAGTTATAAATAATCCTGAGGTTCTCTTACTGCTTTGAAAGAGTTATATTGCCATACTTATCTTCATAATTAGTAACATTACTGAATACTAAGTAGTTCATTCATAGAATTCCCTTTCCCCTTTTTCCCTTTTTTACATGGAGAGGGCAGAATTTACTCTGGCAGATCCATTCCTTACCAATAACATACCCTCTCTGATCAGAGAGAAAACTGCACAGTGGGAAAAACTTTATTCCTGAGGACTGGCCTATACTCTGAGTGTATTTCTCAGGACAGTGGTGGTCAATGCATCCCTGTTCTAAGTCTTTATCATTCATTCACTGACTCGTGTACATACTTCCCTCTTTCATTTATTCAACAGAGATTTATTAAACACTTTCTGCCTTATAAATCAATCAGTGCTCATGATAGAGACTAAAAGACTTGAGATTATGATTCCTGCCAGTAAAAACTAACAGAATAGCCAAGGGTACTGGAATAGAGGCAAATCAATGGAGAAATCGTTTCAGAGATACACATAAACAGGATCATGGTGTTTTAGTGTAAAACAGAATATATGTATTCAATATGGATGTCTAATGCCTTATATACATTCTGCCTATGTTGGGGGCCATAGCAGAGCCCAGGACTTGACCTCTTTTAATAACTTAGCATCTAATGTAGAAGGTTTGGGTGGTATGTACTAATTTTAAAAAGAAAATAACAATTCTAGTGTTAGAATAAAGGGTTACACATTATCTGTAGAGGAAAAGGAAGACTAATTCTTCCTGGCTAATTAGAACTTCATATAAAGAGTAACATTTTCCTGGAGTTTGATCTCAGTAGGATTTGACAGGTGGAAACAAAGGGAAAAAGTCATTCTTATGAAGACAAGTGTGTGTGGGTCAGGGACAGTCATCATAACTCAGAGTGAGGTTACTGGAGAGCTACTAGACTGACAATATAACTCAAGAAGGGGCAAAAGTAATATTAGATTCAGCTGGAAACAGAGGCTCAAAGGAGGCATTGAAGGAATGATTATATATAGTATGTTTGTATATAAGCACATGGGAAAGAGTTTCACTGATGATGTTCAAGAGTTTAAAATACTGAATAATAAGCAAATAGGTTAAGAGCTGAGAAGAAGCCGCACGATTTCATTTCAAGAAGAGTATCTCTTGAGATAAATGTGTGCACTTTCATTTGTTGGAACATGACAGTAATTTAATCATATTATGTAAGAAAATACTTTCACCATAATTCCCATAATGTATAAAGAAAACATGATTGGTGAATTATAATATTTGGCTTATCTTTTGTGTGTAATGGTATTTGTGTTTAATATTGTCCTTGACTGACTTCTGTTCTGGCTTTATGCCTAATCAACTACTACTTCAGCACCAAGCCCCTGCCTGCCAGCTGCTCAGTCTTAGCTTTCTCTCTGTCCCTACTTTGTGCACCTTCTATCATATATTCCATTGATTCAAAATTAGTTGTTATTTCCCAAATATACTCCTATCTTTTGTATCTCCATTCTCCCTCCACCTGTAATATACTTCCCAAATTCTAAGTCTCATATCAAGCTGAGTGTCACCTACCTCAAATACTTTCATAAATTCATATACTTTAAATTCATAATAAATAAGTGTATTACTGTAAACTTTTAATATAGAGTGTTATAATTATTTCCATGTTTAGGCTTACCACCTATTGTCTTTTCTAAATACAGAGCTTAAAGCTCCTTATGATTTCATATATAATAGTTATCTAATGGGGCTTCCCAGGTGGCGCTAGTGGTAAAAAAAAACCCACCTGTCAATGTAGCAGACATAAGAGACAGGGCAGATTCCCCAGAGGAGGGCATGGCAACTCACTCCAATATTTTTGCCTGGGCAATCCCATGGACAGAGGAGCCTGGCAGGCTACAGTCCATGGGGTCCCAAAGAATCAGACATGACTTAGCATGCACACAGTTATCTAATAATGGGAGGGAAGTGTCTTAGCCAAAATTTATTACTCATTCAGTAGATTCCATTACATTATTCATACTATTACTATAAAAAAGTACCTCACTCCTTAATGAGCCTCAAAATGTGCTGAAGTCAGGTCTGACAATTGATTATGCAGAATTAGTAACAGTCATTTGGCATGTATTTATGAATTACCTTCTTCAGGAGGTAAGGAGGCAGTTTTATTCATCTCCTGAAAGCTAGCTAAAATCCCATTGTGAGAGTCAGCTCGGGGACTCGAGGCACCTGTTCTCTGTTCTCTGCAGAGACAAGGCACCTGTTGTCAAAGTGCTAATAACGAGTGCAAATGTGTGCACAGCATTGCTAGTTAACGCTACCTGTAAAGTAGACTTTTCTTTTACAAGAGACAAATAATCGGCACATCAGCATACCAACTGTGAAATTATAGAATACCTTTGATTCCACACGGGAGACAAGCAGGAAATATTTGCAGCAACACTAAAAAATACATACAACTCAATATGGAAGTTTAAGATGGTTTCCTTTTTAATAATAGACTTATAAGATTTTTTCTCTTTAACTAGTATTTTAAAGTAATAAAAGAAAATAATAAATTCCATCCAGAACTCTAACCAGTTTTACAACTTGATTCCTTTATAGGGTGTGTGGAAAGAGAGAGAAAAAAAAGAATATTAATGAGAAAGGTAGAATGAATTTGTGAGCAAAAGAAAAGTAAATTTTCACTACTTACCATTCTTTATTTTTCCTAAGACATATTGTTTATAAGGATTCAAACCACTTACCTCAATCACTTGATTCCTAAATTCCAGGGAAAAAAGAATCAGAAGATATTAACATACTCCTGAATATTGGGTAACGAGATGATATTGGCTCAGACAGTAAACAATCTGCTTGCAATATCAGAGACCTGAGTTCGATCCCTGGTTTGGGAAAATCCCCTGGAGGAAGACATGTCAACCCATTCCAGTATTCTGGCCTGGAGAATCTCCATAGACAGAGGAGGCTGTTGGACCATAGTCCATGGTGTTGCAAAGAGCTGGACAAGACTGAATGACTAAGCACAGCACCCTATTCTTCAGAGGGAACTTTCTCTGACCCACATTTTTCTACTAAGTTGCTATGTGACTTTAAACAAGTGATTTCTCTCTCTCAGATTCCTTATGTGGAAATTAAACTAGGATATTTCTATATTCTTATTCGATTTGAAAATTCTGCCTATCATCAAATTCATGGACATACTTAAGTCTCATAAAACTTACCCCTTTTCTTATGAGACAATTCCTTGAATATAAAATCCTCTGAATAGATCTACCTGAGAAATTCTACTCCCATAACCCTCTTTTAGATCTTATATTCTCATCCTTCCAATTCTCTCATAATTTAACACAACTCATTTCTGCCTTTTGGTTGGGAGAAACCTGAAGATTCTTGGTCCCTGAGAAATGCTGGTCTGGCTGAAGCACAAGCTGGAATCAAGATTGCCAGGGAAAATAGCAATCACCTCAGATATGCAGATAACACCACCCTTTGGCAGAAAGCAAAGAACTAAAGAAACTCTTGATGAAAGTGAAAGAGGAGTGAAAAAGTTGGCTTAAAGCTCAACATTCAGAAAATGAAGATCATGGCATCTGGCCCCATCACTTCATGGGAAATAGATGAGGAAACAGTGGAAACAGTGACAGACTTTATTTTTGGGGGATCCAAAATCACTGCAGCTGGTGACTGTAGCCGTGAAATTAAGTGACGCTTGCTCCTTGGAAGGAAAGTTATGACCAACCTAGACAGCATATTTAAAAACAGAGACATTAGCTTGCCAACAAGGTCCATCTAGTCAAAGCTATGGTTTTTCCAGTAGTCATGTAAGGATGTCAGAGTTGTACTACAAAGAAAGCTGAGCGCTGGAAGAATTGATGCTTTTGAACTGTGGTGTTGGAGAAGACTCTTGAGAGTTCCTTGGACTGCAAAGAGATCCAGCCAGCCAATCCTAAAGGAAATCAGTCCTGAATATTCATTGGAAGGACTGATGCTGAAGCTGAAAATCCAATACTTGGCTACTTGATGAGAAGAACTGAGTCATTTTCAAAGACCCTCATGTTGGGAAAGATTGAAGGCGGTAGAAGAAGGGGACAACAGAGAATGAGATGGTTGGATGACATCACTGACTCAATGGACGTGAATTTGAGTAAACTCCGGGTGTTGGTGATGGATAGGAAGGCCTGGAATGCTGCAGTCCATGGGGTCACAAAAAGCTGGACACGACTGAGCGATTGAACTAAATTGAACCTGTCCACCCCTCTTGGCCTCTCTTCTCAGTCCTTTCCAGAGCACACAGCTGAGCATCAGTTCTAGTTCCCCTCAGGTCTTTCAATTACTTTGTTATTTTTATTTTACTGTACTTTCCTAGTAAAATTCTAACTCAGAATCAGTGGCAGTGCCCGCCATATCATTTGTAGATGCAAATGGCTGAGGATTATTGGAGGATATTGCAACCCCATGGACTGTAGCCTACCAGGCTCCTCTGTCCATGGGATTTTCCAGGCAATAGTACTGGAGTGGATTGCCCTTCCCTTCTCCAGGGATTACACAATCATGCAGGCTTTTTTCCCCAAGAAATTTGTGGCTTCATTCTGATTACTTGTTCTAGGCTATCATTCTCTTTGGGCTTTCCAGATGGTTCAGATGGTAAAGAATCAGCTTGCCAGTGAGAAGATGCGGGTTTGATCCTTGAGTTGGAAAGATCCTTGAGAGAAGGAAATAGCAACCCATACCAGGATTCTTGCCTGGAAAATCTCATGGACAGAGGATCCTGCCAGGCTGTAGTCCATGGGGTCACAAAAGAGTCAGACTCAACTTCGCAAGTAAACAACCACGACAAATCATTCTCTTCTATTCCTGTCTGTGAATATTCCCGACTTTCACAGAAGTCTCCATCCACACCTAAGATCACCAGTAGTCCTTTGGTCTCTCTTAGCCCCTGCAGTTCAGCTCTTTACCCCTGCTCTGAGTCTTTGCACCCAGAAAGCTTCAATGTTTGTTAGTTCTTCTACTGTATCTTCAACATTCTCCTTTCTACTTTTTCCTCTTAGACTCTAAATGTACTAAAGCCTCTGCTAGCCAGTTCCCAGCCAGCTGTGCTGTGTTGTCCTAAGTCACTTCAGTCATGTCCAACTCTTTGTGACCCTATGGACAGTAGCCCTCTAGGCTCCTCTGCCCATGGGATTCTCCAGGAAACAATCCTGGAGTGTGTTGCCATGCCTTTCTGCAGGGGATCTTCCTCCCCCAGGGATCCAACTGGTGTCTCTTACATCTTCTGCTATTGGCAAGCATGTTCTTTACCACTAGGGCCAAGGCCAGATCTCCTCCCCTCAGCCCCAGTCAGCTACTGTTTCATTTATAGCTCCTACTTCCACCTGCAATTAACAAAAGGTGTGGTGCCACCCTTCTCAGCCTCTCCTTACACTGAATGCTCCAGTGCCCTGCACGCAGGCTTCTACTCTCTCCATGGTACTGAAACTGCTTTGGTTTCATTGGTGGTCTCCCACTTTTGAAACCAGTTACTGAGCTTCTTTGCCACTTTAGGGGATGCTGCTTATTTTTTTTATTCTTAATGCTTTCTAAGCTCTTGGTTTGTATCACACCACAGTATGCACTGTGCTGTCTGTTTTAGGGACTGGCCTCTGATATTTTATGTTCTCTATTAGAGGAGTCCCCTTTATTAAAGTTCGAGTTCTTATTCCCAGTGTTATTGTTTACTTCCCTGTTATTCTGACTTGATATTTTACCCCGGGTTATCTCACTTATTCCCATGATTTAAACTGCCACAGACCTATTGAGAACTCCCAACTTTATTTTTCCATCCCAGGCCTCTCTACCAAAACTTTATATTCAGAGCAATATCCTTGGATATATTCTCTTAATTATCTCACATAAGCATCAAGATTCATCAGATAAAATAATTTCTCACTTTTCCCTCTCAGTTGACTTCTCTAATACCCCTTTCTTTGTCTTTTGTTTCTTACTCAATTTAAATATAATAGTAATATAATAATAAAACATTTCCTAATTTTTCCTTTTATACATTTTTTATCTGTCTGCTTCTCTCCATCTCTGCTAATAAGTTTCACATGAGGTACCATCACCTTTCACTTAGGTAATTGTGTACATTTCTAATTATTTTGTTTCTTTCTGTTTTTGCCCTCCTCAAATCTATCCTCCACTGAGTTGCTAGAGGCAATTGAAATCTAAATATGCATAAATATTTATCCCAAGCCAGGCTTCAGCAATACGTGAACTGTGAACTTCCTGATGTTCAAGCTGGTTTTAGAAAAGGCAGAGGAACCAGAGATCAAATTGCCAACATCCGTTGGATCATCGAAAAGCAAGAGAGTTCCAGAAAAACATCTACTTCTGCTTTATTGACTATGCCAAAGTCTTTGACTGTGTGGATCACAATAAACTGTGGAAAATTCTGAAAGAGATGGGAATACCAGACCACCTGACCTGCCTCTTGAGAAACCCATATGCAGGTCAGGAAGCAACAGTTAGAACTGGATATGGAATAGCAGACTTGTTTCAAATAGGAAAAGGAGTGCATCAAGGCTGTATATTGTCACCCTGCTTATTTAACTTATATGCAGAGTATATAATGAGAAATGCCAGACTGGAAGAAAAATGACAATCTGTATATATTTCTCTCTGTATAACTAGGAAGAAAATTTTTCAGGGTAAAAAATTGGGCTTTTTCATGTGTGTATTGTTAGTAGTATATCAGGCATACAGGAAAGAACTAGATATGTAGAATAAGACAGAAAACAATGATAAATTCTTAAAAGAATACTAATTACCCTTCTTTGGGGAGATGAAAGATTATAATTTCAATAAATTCAATTTATTGTACTCATTCAATGGCAATCCACTCCAGTATTCTTGCCTGGAGAATCCCATGGACAGAGAAGCCTAGTAGGTTACAGTCCACGGGGTCGCAAAGAGTCAGACACAACTGAGTGACTTCACCTCACCTCACCTCATTGTACTCATTCAGTGAATACTTATTTGAAAGTGAAAGTGTTAGTCACTTAGTCATGTGCAACTCTGTGACTGCATGACCCCAATGGGCTCCTCTGCCTATGAAATTCTCTGGGGAAGATTATTGGAGTTGGTAGTCATTTCCTTCCCCAGGGGGTCTTCCCAATTCAGGAATCAAACCTGGCTCTCCCACGTTGCAGGCAGATTCTTTACCATCTGAGCCACCAGGGAAGCTCCATATGTTTATTTAGTATCTGCCATATAGCAGGCCCTGGTTGTACAGCAGTCTAGAATATGATCTTTGTCATTGAAATTTAAATTTTTAATGGAAGATACAGATAAAAATGGGTGACATGGAATAAAAATAAAAAGCAGTGGGTTATTTTTAAAAAATGTAATGGAGACTGGTTGCAATTTTAAATATTGTAGACAGGGTAAGTTTCTTTGAAATTTGATAATAAGTTTTTCAGTACAAGAAGGGAGCAGACCAAATTAGGCAACACAGACATTTAAGGGCATCTTATATAGAGGGAACAGAAAGTATTAAGACCCTGAGAATGGGGTTTTCCAATGATTTTGAGGAAAGTTAAGGAGACTGTTGTAGTTGGAGTTTTAGTGAGTGACAACAAATGTGTGTCCAAAGAGGAAGTGGCCTTATCATCAATGTTGCAGAGTTTTAGGATCGTAGAGAGATTGCAGTCTGCAATTGGCAGAGGAACAAGGAGAACATTTACCCCAATGTTAGCCCACTGAGATACAGGCCAACAGAGATGATGAAACAGCTTCCACCTGATTGCCTGCAGAGGCAGCCACATCCTTAAGAGAGATTTAAGTTTCATTGAGAGTGAGTCAAAGGTAGTTTTTAGAGAAGAGAATATGGGAGTTTCATTTATTATAGACCATAAATTCCAGAGGGTTCACTGGAGAGGCTTTAGGAGTTAGTGAAGATGCAAGACAAGGACATTAGAAAAGGATGTGCAGAGATGTTTAGTGATTAAAATGTGTTCTCTGAAAGGAAACCTGGAAGCCCAGAACTCCTTGTGTGATTGACATAAACAGGAAATAGGCTTAGCGAGAATAGTTCTGGCTGGTCTCCAAGTAGACAGTGGTGGCGAGACTGTCACTCTTTGAGGATAGGTCCCACTTTGTGCCTGCTGATAGAGTTATTGAAGCCTGAGTCGGCAGCTCTTATCCCACTATGTGGACTTATCCCTCCAGACCCCGGTTCATGATTATTTTGATAGAGAAATATGCATATTTTTAGCTTACGTGTGTGTGGGCACGTGCAGTCACTCAGTCGTGTCCAACTCTTTCCTACCCTTTGGACTGTAGCCCAACAGGCTACACTATCCATGGGGTTTCCCAGGCAATAATACGAGAGTGGGTTGTTATTTCCTACTCTAGCGTAATCTTCTTGACCCAGGATAAAACCCACGTCTCTTGTGTCTCCTGCATTGGCAGGCAAATTCTTTACCACTGCACCACCTAGGAAGCCCCAGCTTAATTATAAAGATGAATAAAATATCCTTGAGTTCAGAATAAAATTTTGTGGAAATTAACACCATGTTTTAAAACACTTGATGGTTTATCCAGACATTTGAGATACACTTTTACTAAATTCATGTTGTGGTAAGCCTTGCATTATTTCAGTGGTATTTAGACTTACTGAAATACATAGGCTCACTTGTCTGCTAGCATTTCCACTCTGGTATTTATTCTTTATGATTAAGTTATGTATTCAGCAGAGAGGAGATGTCTATTACTCACTCACATGTAGGGAAGCAATTTGTCCAAATCCTCCAAGCTTGAAGATGTCAAGATGATTAGACATGCAAGAGGTTACTGGGGCAAGTGCATGGGAGGGAAAATGAGAATGGAAAGCCGTGAACCTGCAGCATAGCTCTCAGCCTGTGAAGGGCATGGAAAGAACAGAAGGTCTTAGACTGCAGTGCAGTTCAATGACAATTTAATGAGACTGGTGTGAGATCTTCAGGTTAGCATCTCCAGCCAGAACACACTGCATCTCCTAGGAGAGCTCCTGCCTTAGGACCCTTGCCGCACTCTGCCACCAGCTAGGAGCAGCCAAGGGGAGTGTCACCTTGGTGCAGATACAACAGAGGGCTTGGAGCACTACAGCCAAGACAGTTCGTTAGTCATGCTCACTGCAGTAGAAACCCGAAGGATGGAGTCTCTCATCGGCTACAGTAAATCAGTAGGCATGTTCAGATAAGTTCACGCAGCAAAGGGTATGGGATTGATGCTGCAAAAACAAGTGCTGAGACAGAAGAGGGTGTTGAGTTGTAAGAATCCAGAAAGCATACTGTGGGCAAAGAATGGTATTATGAGCTGAATTGTGTCCCCTCTAAGTTCACATGTTGAAGCCTTCAGTTCAGTTCAGTTCAGTCGCTCAGTCGTGTCCAACTCTTTGCGACTCCATGAATCGCAGCATGCCAGGCCTCCCTATTCATCACCATCTCTCAGAGTTCACTCAGACTTACGTCCATCGAGTCCATGATGCTATCTAGCCATCTCATCCTCAGTCATCCCCTTCTCCTCCTGCCCCCAATCCCTCCCAGCATCAGAGTCTTTTCCAATGAGTCAACTCTTCGCATGAGGTGGCCAAAGTACTGGAGTTTCAGCTTTAGCATCATTCCTTCCAAAGAAACCCCAG
>SJYT01005192.1:37295-56703 GCA_006410635.1 Cephalophus harveyi
CATACATGACCACAGGAAAAACCATAGCCTTGACTAGACGGACCTTAGTCGGCAAAGTAATGTCTCTGCTTTTGAAAATGCTATCTAGGTTGGACATAACTTTTCTTCCAAGGAGTAAGCGTCTTCTAATTTCATGGCTGCAATCACCATCTGCAGTGATTTTGGAACCCCCAAAAATAAAGTCTGACACTGTTTCCACTGTTTCCCCATCTATTTCCCATGAAGTGATGGGTCCAGATGCTATGATCTTCGTTTTCTGAATGCTGAGCTTTAAGCCAACTTATTCACTCCTCTTTCACTTTCATCAAGAGGTTTTTTACCTCTTCTTCACTTAAAAAACAAAAAGTAAAAGTGTTAGTCACTCAGCTGTGTCTGACTCTTTGCAACTCCATAGACTGTAGCCTGCCAAGCTCCTCTCTATGGGATTGCCCAGGGAAGAGTACTTGAGTGTGTTCCCATTCCCTTCTCCAGAGGATCTTCCCAACCTAGGGATTAAACCCAGGTCTTCTGTATTGTAGGCAGATTCTTTACCATCTGAACCACTAGTGAAGCCCTCCAATTTTTATAGTGCCACTGAAGAGGTGATTAAGCTAAAATGAGAGCTCTAAGGTGGGTCTTAATCCAATTTGACTGCATCTTTACATAGAGAGAAATTTTTATCAGAATGAGACATCAAGGATATGTATACACAGTAGAAGAACCTTGTTAGGACACAGCAGAAGGCAGCTAACTGAAAATCCAGCAGAGAGGCCTTTAGAGAAACCAGATCTACCAACACCTTGATCTCAGAATTTTAGCCTCCAGAATGGTGAGAAAATAATTTTTTTGATGTCAGTTCAGTTCAGTCGTTAAGTCGTGTCCCACTCTTTATGATCCCATGGAGTACAGCACGCCAGGCTTCCCTGTCCATCACCAACTCAAGGAACTTGTTCAGATTCATGTCCATTGAGTCACTGATCCCATCCAACCATCTCATCCTCTGTCGCCCCCTTCTCCCACCTTCAGTCTTTCTCAGCATCAGGGTCCTTTCCAATAAGTCAGTTCTTGGCATCAGGTGGCCAAAATATTGGAGTTTCAGCTGCAGCATCAGTCCTTCCAATGAATATTCAGGACTGATTTCCTTTAGGATGGACTGGTTGGATCTTCTTTGTGTCAGTCCAGGATATTTTGCTAGGGCAGCCCTAGCAAATTAGTGCAAGTGGCCTTCTCTGCAGTGTGTTTGCATAACAACATAATGCCTTATCCATGGCATAGCAGAGCTCCTTGGGTTTTCTTTCATTATTTTACTTATCCAAGAATGTCTCTGAGAAAGTAATGTTTGAACAAAGACCTAAAGATAGTTAAGGCCCCAAGTCTGCAAAGGTCTCAGGTCATACTTATTCTAAGCAGAGGAGCACACAAGAGCAGAGACCCTGAGTGGGGAAGAAAGACTGGATGAACACCTATCAGGAATGTGACAGAAGGAATTTCAGCATTATGTGCAGTACTCCCAGGGCCTCTCTGCACCTTGAGGGCAGAAAACACCATTAACCCTAACATGGATAAACGCTATAGAGAATCATTTTCTTGGGCACTTCCCTGATGGCTATATGAAAAGCAGAAGTGAAAGTCACTCAGTCTTATCTGACTCTTTGCAACCCCATGCACTGTAGTCCATGGAATTCTCCAGACCAGTATACTGGAGTGGGTAGCCTTTCTCTTCTGCCCAACCCAGGGATCGAACCTAGGTCTCCTGCATTGCAGGTGGATGCTTTATCAGCTGAGCCATAAGGGAAACCCAAGAATCTTGGAGTGGGTAGCCTATCCTTTCTCCAGTGGATCTTCCTGCCCCAGGAATTGAACCAGGATCTTCTGCATTGCAGGTGGATTCTTTACCAACTGAGCTATCAGGATGGCTGTATGCAGGCTATAAAGCATGGCTACAAGCTATGTGTGCCTAAATGATCTTTAGAGGTCATTTCCTAGTTGTATTGGGTTGGCCATAAAGGTCATTCAGGTTTTTCCATGAGATCCTATGGAAAAAACCCAAATGAACTTTTTGGGCAACTCACTGTTTTGTAGAGTTTTGTTAAAATACAAGTTACTGAGAATACAGTGACATACTTGGCAGGTATGGAGAACACTGTAACATGCTCTTAAAAGAAAAAAAAAGAATCTGATTCTTTCCAACTTTGCTCAAGAAGTAATGTCCCTTATTTTTATTTTTATAAAAATAAGATGATATACATGAAAGGATTCTTATAGCCTAGTTTAATAAAATGAAAAGAGATTTAATTTTTTCCTTTATATGAAGCAAACTCTGTGTGAGTCTCATTAAAGACAAAGTTTGTTCTTCATGCAGCAAGCTGAGAGTTATCAAAGTTAACACCAAAGGCCCTCATTAAGTAGAAATACTTGTAGGTCAGAAATAGCCATGATAACAACTACAGATTTGGAAATTAATAAGCTGAGGATAAGTATGTAACATGAGTTATGCAATTTACCAGTTTGAGAAAAATAAACTCAGACATATTTGGATTAATAAATACTAGTTACTTGGTGTAGAATATATGTATAATAGAAAAAAAAAAAATAACCTGATTGTCAGTATCAGTCTATTCCTTATATTGGTCAAATTTACTTTTAGACCAAACCCATGTAGCAGTATAATAAATTTACTATTACATACAGATGAGTAATGGAACAGTCACATGGGTTATCATTTAGTTTTAATCTGAGAAGAAAGGCATGTAATCTTACTATATACTGCTATTGTTAAATTGCCTCAGTTGTGTCCGACTCTGTGCGACCCCATAGACAGCAGCCCAACAGGCTCCCCCGTTCCTGGGATCCTCCAGGCAAGAATACTGGAGTGGGTTACCATTTCCTTCTCCAATGCATGAAAGTGAAAAGTGAAAGTGAAGTCGCTCAGTCGTGTCTGACTCCTAGCGACCCCATGGACAGCAGCCTACCAGGCTCCTCTGTCCATGAGATTTGCCAGGCAAGAGTACAGGAGTGGGTTGCCATTGCCATCTCTGAATCTTACTATATAAATACTATATAAATCATAAATTAAGGACATTTAGGAATTCAGTGATTCTAAAGTTCAAAAGAACAAAATAGGTTGCTTAACATTTTTGTAAGAATTACAGTAAGATGTTTACAACTCTAACTGTACATTCAACTTTTGAAAACCCATTTCTTATCCTATAGGTTTCAAAAGAATTCAAGGAAAAATGTTCTTGGACATTAAAAAATATGTCATGATGTCTCTTAGCTACATTTCTAGATTAGATTTTTTTAATGTATACTTCCCTTGATCTGTTTGTTGGAGAGATTTAATATAAGCACAGTTCCCAGCTTGAGTATTGCAATTTCCCTGACAAGGGTTGATATCAGGTCTTTAGCTTAACTACCTAGGCTTGCATTTCTACTCCACCACTTACCTATAGTAAAGGACAAGGAAGCCTGGTGTGCTGCAGACCATGGGGTCTCAAAGAGTCAGATATGACTTATGACTGAACATTAAATTATCTATGCAAACATGGACCACTAAACCATTTGATGCCTCAGTGAAATTTGAATAATAATAATAACTTCCCCAAAGGCTGTTATGAATGATAAATGAGTTAACACATATAAAGCATTTAAGGCAGGCATGACTTATACAGTACTGGTACAGTACTGATAGAATACTGGTACACATGATCTTGTGTATTTGTACTTAGTAGTAGCACATACTGTTGTTTGATACCTATTGGCTTCTCTTACTGCCTGAACTATAGAAAAATCCAAAACAGTGTGCTTGGATATTTTATTATTCTTCAGTTGTTAAGTCATGTCCAACTCTTTGTGACCCCATGGACTGTACCCTGCCAGGCTCTTCTCTCCATGGGATTCTCCAGGCAAGCATACTGAAGTAGGGTGCCATTTCCACCACCAGGGATGTTCCCAACCCAGGGATCAAACCCATATCTCCCGCATCTCCCACATTTGCAGGAGGATTCTTTACTGCTGACTCACTGGGGAAAAATATAGTCATTGTAGAATGTATAGACCCTCCAAATCCTCCACCCAATCCCTGTGATGACCCTTTCGTCCTGTAGAGAGAGAGGGAGGGGGGATTTTTGCTGATGCCTGGTATACAGATGTGTCTAGTCTAGGTCCTCTATGCACATGAAATGCAGTTACTGTTCAGCTCAACACTGACACCGTCTGCATAGACACAGGGATGAACCACGGCAGCCAATGGAGGCATTGTGTAGGTGTGGGTAAAATTTGCAATTAATTGACCTTAAGTAAAGAACACTGCCCTCCATGATATGAATGAACCTCATCTAATCAGTTGAATGCTTTAAAAGACTAAAACTGAAAGTTTCTGAAAGAGAAGAAATTCTACCTATAGACTGCAACCTCAGTTCCTCTGCAGGCTTGCTATATAGACTTCAGATTTACCAGCACCAACAATCACATCAGTCAGTTCCTTAAAATAAACCTCTTGATACACACATACACACACATCTTGATTTTGTTTCTCTAGAGAACCCTGACTGATACAGTACTGGTACACATCATCTTGTGTATTTATACTTAGTAGTAGCACATACTGTTGTTATTATATTTTTATCAAAAAATTTAAAACTTTTAGTTAACCTGATAACATAAAAATGTGACTTATTGCTTAGTATTCTGGGTGCTGTTGTTGTTATTCCAGAGGGTTAATAAGTGTCAGGAGTTTAGAAACGTGGAAACCGTTGAACAACGATAAGAAATGGAATGGAACATCGATTAATCAAAGCCAGTTAACAGTATGGTTGGAGGCTTTATGCTAATGGTTTTCTTGAAGATTCCCCAATACTGAGGAGGAAGCAGTGGAAACCATCAGAGATGGGCTTTGTTCCTATTTCTGACTTCTGGTCTTTAGCCATCTGGTTGACTCATTTTATTTATCAGGTCTCTATACACAGCTTCATTGGAACACAGAATCCCACTGCTAAAGTTTGATAAACATTGCCTTGCCAAATGAGTTGTCATGAGATTAGATGGGAAGTGTATGGATGATAGAAGTAAGGACATGGAGGTTTCATAGATACCTCCTCCTTTTTTTGAAGAAAATGTCATAGAATTTGTCAAGTCTAAGTTTAGGAGCTTTTTTTTTTTCCCCAGTGAAAGAAAACAGCCTTTATTTTAAATAGAAAAGTTTTCCCAAGTCACAGACTTTCTTCAGAGTTGTTTGAAAACATACAGGATCTCAAGGAGAATTTTCAAAGTTAATTTTACAAAAGGAAAATATAGTCATTAAGTGATAGAATAAACATAATATTAATCTTAATTAATATTTTCTTCCCTCTGTTGTACTAATGGTTTAAGAGTCTCATAGAGTTAGGTTTATCCTAGCCTTTGCTGCATTCTGCTTCCATAGTTAAGATTCTGTCAAGTTTTCCACTCTAATAAAATCTCTGTTTGGGGATTTATAATTTCATTTCATGTCTTCCCTATGGAATGACACTTCGTAGACAACCTTGCCTGGGAGATAGCTTCTTTAATTTTGAATTGAGAGGAATATGCCAAGTAGGTTTTTCACTAATACAGGTATAGTTCCTCTTTTCTTTTAATAGAATATTATTTTTTATTTTTTTCATAATCAGCAACTAATTTAATATTAGGACTCTTTGAAGTTAGGAACATGGCAAATATTTACTCAACCATCAAAACAATGCACAGAGCCTTCGTTTTTTTAATACACTCAGGTTTCTAAATAATTTAATGTGACCTTACATTCTTAGAGAATGGAGAAATTTCCCAAGGCTAAGCCAGTTAAAGTTGCTTGGCATTTGTGCTATTTCTGGAGGTAATAAGCTATTCCCTCCTTGTTCAGTGTCACAGACCTCGGTGTTTACACCGTATTATAAAACCTGATGACAGACAGCACAGCACTGGCTGGCAATGTGACCTTTCTTTCCCTTAGTGATTCCACACAAAGCAGGCACTTTCTTTTCACTCCATCTTTCTGCACTTTTCCTCCTTATAGTCTTAGCTTTAGCTACTATAGATTAGAGGATTAAATGAGATTATACATGAGTCACAGCAAAGTGCAAATGAAAGGTATTTAGTATTTATATTTTAGATGGCTGCTTAAATGATTACCTTCCTCTCCCGATGCCTGAATTTTATTATTTGCTTTCATAGGTAGCCAGGTTAAGTGGGAAGAGCATAGGCCGTGACCATGGACAGATCTGGACTTGAATGTGTGTTAAAACACCAGCTAGGAACGGATGATAGCAGAGGGATTTGACCTCTCCACATTTCGGTCCCCTCATCTGTATACCTGGGATGACAAAACCCACTTTTGATTGTATCTTATTCATTTATCTTTTTATTGGAGTAGAATCGGTTTACAGTGAGTGTTGTGTTAATCACTGTTGTACAGCAATAATTCGGCTATAGATACATTCTTTTTGAGTATATTTTTATGAGTGTTATAAAGTGTTGGCATCCAGTGGGCATTCGTGCGTTGGAGTTATAATAATGTAAAGATTAATTTTTAAGAAAAATGATATTAATGAAGACTAGTTTTTATAATTTCATTATTTGCTAAGAGTTTATTGGCCTAAAAGGCTTTATTCATCACTGCTACTACTGTAAAATGGAGAAGGAACAGTCACCAAGGATAATCTGGAATATGGCCGAGTGAAAATCCACCTGTCGATAGTTCAGTTACAGGTGCTCAGGGCTTCCTGTAATGTATAGCTTTCTGTCACTCTGTGGACAGCTGACTGTTGATTCCTGCATTCATCAGGGCTTGGACAGTGGCAGAAAGAAAGTGTTGTTAATCAATCCTATTATAACAAACAAACAAAAAAGCACTCTAGTTAAAAAGAAAACTTCTTAGAAAACTTCCTGGAAAAAGAAGTTTTCTAGATGAACAAATAGCATGGAGTTATGGGATATAATGTCTTTTATCAAAAAAGAAAAAAGGAATTGTGGTTTCCCTGTCTAGCTTGAAATATTAGGAAATTCACAGGTCTAACCTCAAATAGGCCTGGATTTAAGTTTCATCTCTGTAATTGTTTATTTCCATTTCTCTATGTGAACAATTTATTGCAAGGGACTGATCTGACAAATACAGAAGGGATGAAAGTTTATGAGATTGATGGACAATCGGGCAACGTTGCCTCAAATGTTAATTCTAAAAATTTGAGCTCAGTTGTATACACTTGCTGGATAAACTGTGCTCACATGCTGTGAGAATTACTTTTCCCCATAACATCAGTGCTTACTTTGTGGAACAGCAGGACAAACTATTTCAGGGCATGTTCAGAATCCATTACAAACAGTCTAAGCGGGATGAAATTTTAAAATAAAAACCTAAATTCTGATTGATTCTTTCCCTGAGCTTATAAACTTGAGAATAATGCAGCTCAAATATCTGTCTGCATCCTGCTTTTAAAACCCTCAGGGCTCAGTGGCTTGTCTGCTCGCTTACTTGCCTAGGCTGAGTCAAGAGGTATTACCCTGATGGAGTGAAAGCAACCTTGCCTTTTTATCTCCGTAGGTATCAATGATGGGGCCAGGATTCTTCTTAGGATAGTTTGTTTTCTGAGACATATACATCAGCTGTTCCCCAAAAATAGCATTGTTATATATACCAGACACTTTCAAGGAACTAAATAACAGTGAAATAGTGAACTGAGCAATAATTAACAATAAATCTGTAAACATTTTGGTTTACAAAGCTATATCCTTTTTTATTTTGTTGTTCATCTGTAAAGGACACCAGAAGATAAGCCAAGAAACTCGTTAAAAAACNAAAATAGCATTGTTATATATACCAGACACTTTCAAGGAACTAAATAACAGTGAAATAGTGAACTGAGCAATAATTAACAATAAATCTGTAAACATTTTGGTTTACAAAGCTATATCCTTTTTTATTTTGTTGTTCATCTGTAAAGGACACCAGAAGATAAGCCAAGAAACTCGTTAAAAAACTGTCCATTGCTTCTAGAATGTATATTTATATTAAGCAAAAAGAGGAGAAATAAGTTAATAATTATAAAATGAGTGTTTCTATGAAATTAAAGGGAGCTTCCCTGGTGGCTCAATGGTAAAGAATCTTCCTGCCAATGCAGGAGACACAAGAGTGATCCCTGGATTGCCAAGATCCCCTGGAGTAGGAAGTGGTAGCCCACTCCAGTATTCTTGCCTGGGAAATCCCATGAACAGAGAAGCCTAGTGGGATATAGTACATGGGGTTTCAAAAGGGTCTGATATGACTGAGCAACTAAACAATAGCAACAACCACCCAATGAAATCATTGTGTTAGATACGATGGAAAAAGAGACTCCTTAAGTCTTTACCAGAAAAAGGAGCTGATAGTCTAGTAATTACCCTTTTATAACAAATGTCATATTGGGTGTTATTTCTGTTTTGGAAAGAATGTAAACCATAATCTTAAGTGACACTGGTCACATTCTGCATCATTAAAATTATATAGGAGCGGCTTCACTATATACATGACGAAATTAGTTTTTTCTTAAAATGAAGTCTTCTACATGATAATTTACCCTAAATGTTTAAAACATAAGAATACTACATTCAAAACAAGCAATAAGATAACGAACAGCCTTCAAACCCAAACACCTGGAGAGTTCATTATCTGCTTTGTGAATTCTCCCAACTGGATGTGCCTTTCATACAGAAGAGTTTATTAAGAGCAGGGTACAAGAAAGGCTATTTTGCCAGTAAGGGAGAATTGTCAGCATCTCTGGGAAATATCTAGAGACTCTTGTTTTTGGCTGTGTTGTATCAGAAGGAGTTTTGTGGGTTGTCAATGCTCTCAATCAAATCACTCTTTCATTCATATGTAATATCAATAGCATCAACTGCAGTGTTGTTTGGAATATGTTGATATAGCATGATTGATAACAAATTGAAGGAAGCAGACATTGATAATAACAGAAGTGCATTCAGTTGATTTTGCTTCCAATTGGCAGTGGTGGTGGTTGTATATTTGTGGAAAAGAGGCAGAGAAAGAGAAGAGAGCTCTTTTTTCTATACATGTGTTTATAAATTTCTGTAAGTCACGTTAATACACTCATAGTTCAGGATTTTTTTTTAAAAAGACAGAGAAAAAAGCAAACTAAACAAATTGACAGAATAGGCTAATTTAATACTCCTGATTTTTAAAATTATATATTCATATGAATGTATAATAATTGCAGCAAAATAAAATGATAGTTACCATTAAACTTAGAGTTAACAATAAGGCAAACCCATTAAAATCAGAACAGTTAAACAGTTACCTGGTTTTATAATCATTAGGTAATAATATGTAAATGATAGCGGAATGCAATGAGATAAAAAGGCAGAAATGAAAGACTTACATGCTAGAGATGAGCAGATTAAATTATTTGCATATTCTGTGATTATTCATAAAATATGCCAAAAAATCAACTAAAACACTATTCGTATTCTTTAAAAATTAGAGAAAATGAGAAACATAAAATTAGCACACATAAATAGATATAAGATAATTTTAAACAGAACAAAGATCTTGGTGGCACGGTGATAAAGAGTCTGTCTGCCAATGCAGGAGATGCAAGAGACATGGGTTCAATCCCTGGCTCAGAAAGATCCCCTGGAGAAGGAAATGGCAACCCATTCCAGTATTCTCACCTGAAAAATTCCATGGGTAGAGGAATCTGGCAGCCTATAGAGTCAGACATGACTGAGTGACGGAGCATGCAAATAAAACAAAGGGGTAATATGTATTGATGGCAGATGCTAATGCTAGAGAAGGCACAACATACTAGCCTTAAATTCTTATGCAGTGCACAATTCTTATGCAGTGTAGTATCTATTTATATATGCCCCAGTTATTAGAAGCACAAAAAGTCTGACTACTCTTTGTCACAGTAGGAGATTTTAATGCTTAATTTTTCTAGATTTGATAGAGTAAGCAAGTACCATGTAAATTAGATTTGGAGCAGAAGTCCTTAATATTGGCAAATGGACATAAAGGAATCCATGATTTTCTTTCAGAGGAATCAGGAGCTCCTTAATTTGTATGTCATATTTTACCTGTATGTCTTATGCATCTGCTCCAGAAGGATTTGGGCTTCCCTAATGTCTCAACAGTAAAGAATCCACCTGCCAATCCTTGAGACGTGGATTTGATCCCTGGTTTGGGAAGATTCCCTGGAAAAGGAAATGGCAACCCACTCCAATATTCTTGCATGGGAAATTCCATGGACAGAAGAGTCTGGAGGGTTACAGTCCCTGGGATCGCAAAGAATTGGATGTGACTGAGCATCTAAACAAAAACAAAAAAACAGAAGAATATCCATCACAATGTAATCAGATTCAAAAACTGTTTGGTATAAGATATCTAAATATCATCAAGGTTTTTGATATATACTTTTTCAAACTCTTAACTCTAAAAAGAAAATAAAATATTATGAACTGCTTATGGATAATTTATAAAAATTTATGATGATACACCAAACTATAAAATTGAAAATAAGAAAACATTCTCATATGAAAGTATTTACCAGTTAAAACACAGTGAAAATAAAACACAAGTGCACTAATACATGTGCATATGCTATTTGCAAATACATGTAAAGTGAAATATGAAAAATGGATTTGCACAAAAACACACAGTGTCCCTGGGAAACGGAAAAGGAGGTTTGAGTAAGTTGAGAGATAGAGCATGATCCTTCCAGTTTACACCAAATTAATCAGTTGAATTTTCTTTCAACTTAGTAGGTTCTTAGAAATCAAAATAATGAAACAGTGTTTAAAATATCAGTAATAATTGCTATGCTATCAAGAAAAGAAGGCAAGGTAGATCATGCCTGCCATATATACTAGGATGAACAATCAGCAGGAAAATAGCAGAACTGTCAAAATTACATTTAAACAGACATGTAACCTGTGATATTTCCAATTGTTCTGAAACAGTATAAAGCATATAATTTGCCTTAGTAACAAAACAGAAAGCTAATTATATGAATTCTTCCCACAAATCATCTGGTGGCTTCTTTGTGGAAGAAAGACTTGCACAACCAGAAGGCTCCCAGTTACTAATATGTAGTCCCACTGATAGAGTGAGGCAAATATTAGCTTAAAAAATAATAATTCAAAAACAATATGTATCAAAAGCTAGCCATTGAAATATTTTTTTTGTCATCACTTTGAAGTGGTAAGATTCTGAGTGATTTTTATCTTCTTTACAGTGCTTTATTTCTGAATTATAAAGAAAGGAATTCTATTTGTTGGAATTAAGTGAAGATAAAATCTTTTCCATTATATAAAAATGTTTAAAGAGCATATAGATAAATTATATTGAAATAAATTACAAATAAAATGGAAAAAGTTTGTAGACTTTAATTCATATAAGATGAAAAATTAAAAGACAAGTATAAAAATGAAAAGAAAAAAAATCAGAACCTCCCTGGCAGCCCAGTGTTTAAGACTTTATGCTTCCAATGCATGGGGTAAGGGTTCAGTCCCTGCTTGGAGAACTAAGGTCCCACATGCCGCAAAGTGCAGCTAAAAAAAGAGAAAAAAATCCAAAAATGATGAAAGTAGTTAATGGTCCCAAATAAAAATTGCTTACAAATATTCAAAATTAATGTATACAATATGCTTATTAAGAATTCATTGCCACTAGAAATCAAAGAATGCAACTCAAACCTTTCCATAGGGTCTCTGCCCAAATCCTTCTGCTGGGTTCTCCCTTGATAAAATTTGATGTCCCTGTCACAGCCTACAAGGCTTTATGTTATCTTTATAGGGCATCCTCTTCACCCCATGATCTCCTGGGCCCCGTATGATGTTGTCCCCTTCCTCACTTTCATTACAGGACCTTCCTTGCTCTTCTTTCTACTTTCCAAGCAATTCACATCTCAAGAGTCTCAGCACTTGCTGTTTATTCTGCTTGGAGAACTCAGATCCCAGAAACTATGTGCATTCCTCTCTTCTCACTGCTTTCCAGTCATTGATCATCCTTTACATGTTACCTTGTCAGAGAGGTTTTCTCTGAAATCTTTATAAAACAAATCTGATCGCATAATACTTGTAAATCATTGACAATATATATATGAGTGTGTTTCCCAAGGTTGCAAATTAAAAATTATAATAATGTATGTTCTCAAAATTATAATAATGTATGTTCTCAAATAATGTATGTTTAAATAGAGATCAAAAACAAACATAAGTGCAAATACACATGAAACAGAAATAACTTGAAAGAGTTACACCAGATAATTATTCAGTCACTCAGTCATGTCTGACTCTTTGCGACCCCATGGACTGCAGCATGCCAGGCTTCCTTGTCCTTCACTGTTTCCCAGAGTTTGCTCAAACTTATGTCCATTGATTTGGTGATGCCATCCAACCATCTTATTCTCTGTCCCTCACTTTTCCTCCTGCCTTCAATCTTTCCCAGCATCAGGGTCTTTTCCAATGAATCAGCTCTTCGCATCATGTGGCCAAAATATTGGAGAAGGCGATGGCACCCCACTCCAGTGCTCTTGCCTGGAAAATCCCATGGACAGAGGAGCCTGGTAGGCTGCGGTCCATGGGGTCGCGAAGAGTCGGACATGACTGAGCGACTTCCTTTTCACTTTTCACTTTCATGCATTGGAGAAGGAAATGGCAACCCACTCCAGTGTTCTTGCCTGGAAAATCCCAGGGACGGGGGAGCCTGGTGGGCTGCCGTCTATGGGGTCACACAGAGTCGGACACGACTGAAGTGACTTAGCAGCAGCAGCTTCAGTATCAGTCCTTACAGTGAATACTCGGTATTGATTTCCTTTAGAATGGACTGGTTAGATCTCCTTGCAGTCCAGGGGACTCTCAAGAGTCTTCTCCAGCACCACAGTTCAGAAGCATCAATTCTTCAGCTCTTAGCTGTCTTCATGGTCCAACTCCCATATCCATGTATGACTACTGGAAAAACCATAGCTTTGGCTATACAGACCTTTGTTGGCAAAATGATGTCTCTGGCTTTTAGTACACTGTCTTGGTTTTGCCATAGTTTTTCTTCCAAGGAGCATCAGATAGTATCATTAGAGATATTTACCAACTATTTTAGTTTTTCCCAACATATGGTAGAATCACATGACTTATCCCCTTGAGGGTAGGGATCCTGAGCCACTTGATTTGGCTGATCAAAGGTGAACCCTCTACTTCCCAAGGAATTGTAGCCAGAGTTGGTAATGAGCCTATATTCCATTGAGTCACTGTGATTTGGGGGTTTATTTATACCTCAGCATTCTGGCTGACATGAACTTTTATATATGGATATCTCTGGGTGGTATGAGTATATTTTTTGGCCTCCATACTATTTTACTTTTTGTAAAATTTCTAAAATAGCCTAAGTGTATTACCTTTTACTCATTACTAAACTTACTTTAAAAAAGAAGGACAGGGACTTGCCTGGTAGTTCAGTGGCTGAGACTCTGTGCTCCCAATGCAGGGGACCCAGGTTCAATCCCTGGTCAGGGAACTAGATCCCACATGCTACAACTAAAAGTTTGCAAACCACAACTAAAGATTTCCTATGTGGCAAAGAAGATTGAAGACCCCAGTGCCACAACTAAGACCCAACACAGTCAAATAAATAAATGTTAAAAAAAAAGAAGATGAATCTAGAGAAATAAAGAGATTGCAACCTAGCACTAACTACGTGCAAAACCCTTCTTAATGTTATCAACTTCTCATGTATTTTTTTTTTTGAGTTGAGTTGAGTTGATACCCTGGAGAAGGAAATGGCAACCCACTCCAGTATTCTTGCCTGGAGAATCCCATGGACTGAGAAGCCTAGTAGGTTACAGTCCACAGGGTCGCAAAGAGTCGGACACGACTGAACGACTTCACCTCACCTCACTCCTAATTTTGGTCTCCAATTTCTGTTTTTTCTCAATATTTTCTAGTAGTTAATCCTGGTAAATATAAGGAAATTCCAGTATTTGACATTGATGGAAAACACAGTATATATTGAATGCTTCACATGTATTTTGTAGTTTAGTTCACAGATAACCCACTTAAGTTAGGCTCAATGCCTTTATACATTTTACTGATGTGTAAATGTAGGCATAGTGGGATAAGAGAGTTTGTCAACTAGATACAAAGAGGAAAGTCTGGAATAACCACTGCATGGGGCACTTCAGATGGGCCTTATTTCCTGCTACTTTCTGTTTCTTGTTGTTACTGCATTTTTGTCCCTATCAGAACTAGCTATCTGACTAATAGCATGTAGATTGTAAAAGACTAAATGTAAGGAACCAGTATGTATGCCATAGATCTGGAAAGGCTTGATTTCCCAGGGGTGTGAAATTATGTAAAGTATAGTAACAGGGATCTGGCTGCTACTAATTATTCTCTTATTACATATTAAATCTAATTGCTATCTAAGTCAGATTCCTTCTCATCTTTTCCTATGCCCATTAAAATGAAGCTATGACTCTAGGATAGCCTTATTAAAAGGATTGACAATAAAATAGTAAGTCAAAAAGGAAATAATGTGATCTTAATTAAGGTGTTTATTTCTATTCTACTCCTATGAAGTTAATTCAGGAGGGAACAAGTGCCAAGACCCAGCTTGGGGGTCAATAGAAGTCTGAGAATCTCATTTAAATGGTCTGAGGAACACTTACATAATCACTGATTTTCTTTCTTTTAAAATACTATTAATTTTTAATAATCTCAATGAATATATTATTGAATAGTCCTTTTTAAGCAAATATAGTAATTAGAAGCCAAAGGTGACATGGATGTAGTTGTATGCCTACACATAATATACACTCCTTCTAGGTAATTATGTTTTCTTAAGTAGCCTTTTCTAATTATAGCATTCACACATGTTCAGGTTTTGAGATATAATCTCAACCAAAATACAATTTCCCTGCAGTGATTGCTTAAATAATAACAATTTGCATATTTTAGAATAGCTTTAGATTTAAAGAAAAAAATGTGAAAAATAGTACACGGAGTTCCTATATACTCCACACCTTGTTTTCCTTATTGTTAAAAGCGTATATTGGAATGGGCCATTTGTCACAAAAAATGAAGCAATACTGATATTAAACCATTGGGGGATCTTTTTGACTTGGCTCCTGTTTCCCTTTGAAATCCCTTTCATTGTGTTTTTTTGCTAGCAGTTTCTTACTTTCTGGCACTGTAAGATACTACGAGATACTCTAGGCTCATGTCTCCAGCAAGCCTGAATTCCTTTAGTTAAGGATGGTAATAGAAACCAAGACTGCAGCACTACATGTGCTCATTATCATTGGTGGTCATTTAGTTTAGGCCCTCTAAGCATGGAGATCAAACACAGGAGATCAAACCAGTCAATCCTAAAGAAAATCAACCCTGAATATTCATTGGAAGAACTGATGCCAAAGCTGAAGCAACCTGATGTGAAGAGCTGACTCACTGGAAAAGACCCTGATGCTGGGAAAGATTGAGGGCAGGAGGAAAAGGAGGCAACAGAAGATGCGATTGTTGGATGACATCACCAACTCAAAGAACATGAGTTGGAGCAAACTCTGGGGCAGGAACGGAGAAGGCAATGGCACCCCACTCCAATACTCTTGCCTGGAAAATCCCATGGACGGAGGAGCCTGGTAGGCTGCAGTCCATGAGGTCGTGAAGAGTCGGACACGACTGAGCGATTTCACTTTTACTTTTCACTTTCATGCTTTGGAGAAGGCAATGGCAACCCACTCCAATGTTCTTGCCTGGAGAATCCCAGGTACGTGGAGCCTGGTGAGCTGCCGTCTATGGGGTCGCACAGAGTCAGACACGACTGAAGTGACTTAGCAGTAGCAGTAGCTGGGGCAGGAAAGCTTGGCATACTGCAGCACTTCCGGTCGCAAAGAGTCGGATGTTACTTGGCCACAGAACAACAACGAAAGCAGGGAGATCGAGGAAATACAGGTGTGTACACAACCTGTGTACGTACACATATCTGTAAATATCTCTGTGTAGCCTTTAGTTTTTATATTAAGCTAAGCGTGAGTTCAAACTAATATCTCCAACTGGAACCCATTACCACATGGACCTGTTCCTTTTCATTGGTTGTTTCTTTCACTAATATAACCCTTGGTAACTGTAGGTGCACATCTCCATTTATGAGGGTGAGTTCTCCAACTTTGTTGTTCTACTTCAGTATTGTGTTGAATATTCTATATTGCTTCCATTTTTATATGAACTTTAGAGTTGGTACAAATAATTTATTGGTACCTTCATTGTTAGTACATGGAATCTACACATCAGATAGGTAAGTGAAATGAAGTGAAGTTCGCTCAGTCGTGTCCCTCTCTTTGTGACCCCGTGGACCATACAGTCCATGGAATTCTCCAGGCTTGAATACTGGAGTGGGGAGTCTTTCCCTTCTCCAGGGGATCTTCCCAACCCAGGAATGGAACCGGAGTCTCCTTGCAGGCAGATTGCAGGCAGATTCTTTACCAACTGAGCTATCAAGAAAGCCCAAATAGGTAAATATTAACACAATCGCAATATATTCCAGTGCAAGAGACTGGGAAAACTCTGTATTTAAATAAAACTCTGTATTTATTTATTTAGGTCCTCTTTGATTTGTTTCATCAGTGTTTTGTAGATTTTTTACAAACAAGATTTTCCCTAATTATTTTTCTCTTTTGGGTACAATTGTAAATTTTATCTTTTAATTTTAAATTTCAGTTGTTCACAGCTGGTATACAGAATTACTATTAATAAATATCATATATCTTTTATTCTGCATACTTGCTATAATCACATATTAGTTACAGGAATTTTGTACTGTCTCTTATACACATCTTTAAAAGCGTATATTGGAATGGGCCATTTGTCACAAAAAATGAAGCAATACTGATATTAAACCATTGGGGGATCTTTTTGACTTGGCTCCTGTTTCCCTTTGAAATCCCTTTCATTGTGTTTTTTTGCTAGCAGTTTCTTACTTTCTGGCACTGTAAGATACTACGAGATACTCTAGGCTCATGTCTCCAGCAAGCCTGAATTCCTTTAGTTAAGGATGGTAATAGAAACCAAGACTGCAGCACTACATGTGCTCATTATCATTGGTGGTCATTTAGTTTAGGCCCTCTAAGCATGGAGATCAAACACAGGAGATCAAACCAGTCAATCCTAAAGAAAATCAACCCTGAATATTCATTGGAAGAACTGATGCCAAAGCTGAAGCAACCTGATGTGAAGAGCTGACTCACTGGAAAAGACCCTGATGCTGGGAAAGATTGAGGGCAGGAGGAAAAGGAGGCAACAGAAGATGCGATTGTTGGATGACATCACCAACTCAAAGAACATGAGTTGGAGCAAACTCTGGGGCAGGAACGGAGAAGGCAATGGCACCCCACTCCAATACTCTTGCCTGGAAAATCCCATGGACGGAGGAGCCTGGTAGGCTGCAGTCCATGAGGTCGTGAAGAGTCGGACACGACTGAGCGATTTCACTTTTACTTTTCACTTTCATGCTTTGGAGAAGGCAATGGCAACCCACTCCAATGTTCTTGCCTGGAGAATCCCAGGTACGTGGAGCCTGGTGAGCTGCCGTCTATGGGGTCGCACAGAGTCAGACACGACTGAAGTGACTTAGCAGTAGCAGTAGCTGGGGCAGGAAAGCTTGGCATACTGCAGCACTTCCGGTCGCAAAGAGTCGGATGTTACTTGGCCACAGAACAACAACGAAAGCAGGGAGATCGAGGAAATACAGGTGTGTACACAACCTGTGTACGTACACATATCTGTAAATATCTCTGTGTAGCCTTTAGTTTTTATATTAAGCTAAGCGTGAGTTCAAACTAATATCTCCAACTGGAACCCATTACCACATGGACCTGTTCCTTTTCATTGGTTGTTTCTTTCACTAATATAACCCTTGGTAACTGTAGGTGCACATCTCCATTTATGAGGGTGAGTTCTCCAACTTTGTTGTTCTACTTCAGTATTGTGTTGAATATTCTATATTGCTTCCATTTTTATATGAACTTTAGAGTTGGTACAAATAATTTATTGGTACCTTCATTGTTAGTACATGGAATCTACACATCAGATAGGTAAGTGAAATGAAGTGAAGTTCGCTCAGTCGTGTCCCTCTCTTTGTGACCCCGTGGACCATACAGTCCATGGAATTCTCCAGGCTTGAATACTGGAGTGGGGAGTCTTTCCCTTCTCCAGGGGATCTTCCCAACCCAGGAATGGAACCGGAGTCTCCTTGCAGGCAGATTGCAGGCAGATTCTTTACCAACTGAGCTATCAAGAAAGCCCAAATAGGTAAATATTAACACAATCGCAATATATTCCAGTGCAAGAGACTGGGAAAACTCTGTATTTAAATAAAACTCTGTATTTATTTATTTAGGTCCTCTTATTATTGATTTTCACTCAAATTTTGCTACTTCTTTTAGTCTACTTGATTTATGCTTAAATTGTTCTTATTTCTCTAGTTTAGGTGATTGCTTGTTTATTGATTTTATATCTTTTCTAATGTATGCATTTAATGCTATAAGATTTCCCCCAAGCATTACTTTCACTGCATTCCACAGATTTTTATGTTTTACTTGTTTCAATTTAGTTCATAGTTTTTTAAAAATTTTTCTTGAGACATTTTCATTGATTCATGTCTCTTAAAAGTATTTTGTTTAATTTCCTAATATCTGAAGATTTTTCAACTTTTTGTTATTGATTTCTAGTTTAATTCCCCTGTTGTATGTCTTTGTGAATGTTCTATGTTGGCTAGAGAAAAATGCATTATTTTATTGTTAGTTAGAATTAAGTTAATTTATAGTATCAAGCAAAGACTTCCCTGGTGGCTCAGATGGTAAAGCGTCTGTCTACAATGTGGGAGACCTGGGTTTGATCCCTGGGTCAGGAAGTTCCCTGGAGAAGGAAAAGGCAACCCACAATTCCCCTGTTGTATGTCTTTGTGAATGTTCTATGTTGGCTAGAGAAAAATGCATTCTTTTATTGTTAGTTAGAATTAAGTTAATTTATAGTATCAAGCAAAGACTTCCCTGGTGGCTCAGATGGTAAAGTGTCTGTCTACAATGTGGGAGACCTGGGTTTGATCCCTGGGTCAGGAAGTTCCCTGGAGAAGGAAAAGGCAACCCACAACAGTACTCTTGCCTAGCAACCCCACGCCAAAGGAATGGTGGCTGCTCAGGTGCAGGAGGGCCTAGAGGAACTATCCCAAAATTGAAGGTCAGGAAGGGTGGTGGTAAGGAGATACCCCTCATCCAAGGTAAGGAACAGCGGCTGTGCTTTGCTGGAGCATCCGTGAAGTGATACCCCAGGCCCAAGGTAAGAGAAACCCAAGTAAGGTGGTAGGTGTTGCAAGAGGGCATCAGAGAGCAGACACACTGAAACCATACTCACAGAAAACTAGTCAATCTAATCACAC
>SJYT01005194.1:0-29517 GCA_006410635.1 Cephalophus harveyi
CATGGCATCTGGTCCCATCACTTCATGGGAAATAGATGGGGAAACAGTAGAAACAGTGTCTGATTTTATTTTGGGGGCTTCAAAATCACTGCAGATGGTGATTGCAGCCATGAAATTAAAAGATGCTTACTCCTTGGAAGGAAAGTTATGACCAACCCAGGTAGCATTTTCAAAAGCAGAGACATTACTTTGCCAACAAAGGTCCGTCTAGCCAAGGCTATGGTTTTTCCAGTGGTCATGTATGGATGTGAGAGTTGGACTGTGAAGAAAGCTGAGAGCCAAAGAATTGATGCTTTTGAACTGTGATGTTGGAGAAGACTCTTGAGAGTCCCTTGAACTGCAAGGAGATCCAACCAGTCCATTCTAAAGGAGATCAGCCCTGGGTGTTCTTTGGAAGGAATGATGCTGAAGCTGAAACTCCAGTACTTTGGCCACCTCATGTGAAGAGTTGACTCATTGGAAAAGACTCTGATGCTGGGAGGGATTGGGGGCAGGAGGAGAAGGGGATGACAGAGGATGAGATGGCTGGATGGCATCACCGACTCGATGGACATGAATTTGAGTGAACTCTGCGAGTTGGTGATGGACGGGGAGGCCTGGCATGCTGCGATTCATGGGGTCACAAAGAGTCGGGAACGACTGAGCAACTCAACTGAACTGAGGACATGGAAGAAACCTAGATGTCCATTGACAGATGAATGGATAAGAAACCGTGGTACATATATACAATGGAATGTTACTCAGCCATAAAAAGGAACACGTTTGAGTCAGTTTCAATGAGGTGGATGAGCATAGAGCCTATTATCCAAAGTGAAGTAAGTCAGAAAAAGGCAAATACCATATACACATATATATGCAATCTAGAAAGATGGTACTGATGAACTTATTTGCAGGGCAGCAATGGAGATGCAGACATAGAGAACAGACTTGTGAACACAGGAGGGAGAAGGAGAGGACAGGACGAATGGAGAGAGGAACATGAAAACAGATACACTACCATATGTAAAACAGATAGCCAGTGGAAATCTGCTGTATGACTCAGGGAACTCAAATGGGTGCTCTGTAACAACCTAGAGGGATAGGATGGGGTGGGAGGTTGGGCAGAGGTTCAAGAGGGAGGGAACATATGTATACCAATGGCTAATTCATGTGATGTGTGGAAGAAACCAATAAAATATTGTAAAGAAATTAGGCTTCAATTAAAAATTAATTAAAATGAGTCCACTTAAATTTTAAAAAGGTAATTAGTTTTATTACCATTTCTGCCTAATTTAATGGCTTTGGATTTTTATTCTAAGAGCAATGTAAACTTATTTTATCTTGGCTGACAAAGCATTAAGTGACCTGGCCCTCATCTACCCTCCTGACTTGTTTGCAAATTACTCTGCCCCTTGGTCACTGTGTGCCAGTTACTCAGGTCTCCTGTTCTGTTTCTTGAGAACAACTGAGTATCTCACTTTCAGGTTTCTAATGTCCTTCTTTCTGTTGCCTGGGATACCCTTTCTCTGGCACTCAACACGGTTGTCTCATCTCATCCTTCAAATCTAGCCCAGCATCACCTTGCCAGAGAGGCTTCCCTGAAGAGCTTAATTTAAGTAGCCTCCTCCCACCCTTACTCCCAATCACCTCATTCTGTTGCACACCTCTGTGGCTCTTATCAAAGTCTGAAATTATTATTTCTTAGTTTACTTAAGTGGTGCTAGTGATAAATAATTTGCCTGCCAATGCAGGAGATGTGAAAGATGTGGGTTCAAACCCTGGGTTGGGAAGATTCCCTGGAGGGAGACATGGTAACTCACTCAGGTATTCTTGCCTCGAGAATACCATGGACAGAGGATCCTGGCAGGCTACAATCCATAGAGTCACAAAGAATTGGACATGACTGAAGTGACTTAGCTCACAGCAGTTTACTTGTGCATCATCTGCCTTGAATGTTAGACATTGGAAGCATGGCCTTGATTTGCTCATTTACTTCTAGATCCCCTGTGCCTAGAATGATACCTGATTTTGGTTTCAGGAAAATTGCTTTGTCTGATACAGAGAGAATTGATTGGAAGAGGGCAAGGCTGGGGTGGGAAGACTGCCATAATCTAGTGAACCAAAGTGAGGGTAATGGGGATGGAGAAATGGGGATGGATGAGAGGGATCTTCAGGAGATAGAATCAGCAAGACTTGATAACTGGTTTGATGAGGGAGATCTTAAGGCCAGAATCCTGGTTTCTCCCTTTATATTGAATTTCCCAAGCAAGTTCCAAGTTTGTATTAGGAATAACTTAAGATTTTCATGATATCAGCCTGCTTCTGACTGCAGCTGGTTGGTACAGGTAGTGACATATGGATATATATGGTATCCACATGTAGGTCATAGTAGGAGGGCAAGACATTTCAGTTTTCCCAGGGAAGTCCTGGACTGTTGCCCTTGAATATTGTTAGTACTACCTCCTTTCCCTCTCAAAAGTGTCCTTGTTTGAATGATAACACACTAGGTACTTAGGGAAGGTAGGTGCCCCCAAAATTGTCTGGTATTAACTCTGCCCACTATGAGTGCCCAGTATTGAACGGTAACTATACCAGCAGACTCTAGCTTTTAAGAATACAAGCACTATTTGAACAAAGAAAGAGTGGGTCACACAAGGTGGTGCCTCTGTCGAGGCAGTCAGTGACATATTACAGAGCTGGATGTCACTGCGAGTGACAGTAGGGCTGAGAAGTTCCCCCTCCCTGGTCCCTGGCACTTTTGCAGGCTACTTCCATCACTGAGGATCAATTGACTTAATCTCTTTCATGCCATTAAGGAGTTTAAGTGACAAAATTACCACTCTAAGGCAGCAGGAACATGAAATGGGTCATCCTACATTTTGTAAGGACTTGCCTTCCATGACGAGGAACCTGTACTAAGAGATCCATGAAGGCATCTCAGCCTGTAATGGTGCATCACAGAAGCCAGCAAGACTAAAGACTTGACCTCATGCTATATTAATGAGTTCAGAGTTAGCCACTGTGAAATGATAAATAAATTATTTTAATGATTGTGAGCAAGAATGGAGATCCATCACCAAAATCGCTCTTTAACACATCCACAGATCCCAACTTTGAAGAGATTTCAAACTTAGAAAGCAAGTATGGCAAAAATGATCACAATATTGTATAATTATCCTCCAATTAAAATAAATTAATTTTAAAAAGACAAAAAAAGAGCGTGAATTTATCGGTGATAATTTAAGGCCACACATCTCAATAATGTCTTGAAATCTCAACATAAATTTCCATGCTTAACTGTTGATCTGAGCTTTCAGTGAGCCATTGATCTATACGTTGCAACAGTTCCTTGACCTTCCCTCTACCCTTACTTTTTCGTTGGGAAAAAAATACTAGTTATGACTCCACCTGACCTTTCCTTAAAATCAAAGACTAGGTGATACTGTGGCCCAACTGACGTTTAAGAAAGCAGCCTAAGGTTTCAAATGCTATATATGCTTATGGAGTTTGTTTCATCTATTTAGCCTCCTATAAGACGTTACTGAGGCTCCCTTTCCTCTGTCTGTTGGCTACTGGCCACCACCCAGAAAGAGAAACTCTGATTAGGATGGAAAATAGGCGTTAGATTGGACAAAGGGAATTCTTTGACCATAACTTGATTCACTGAGAGGCAGAAAACCTGAATGATAATCAGCAACTGAAAAGTCACCAGCTCAACAACTTAATGACACAGCTTCAGAAATTGAGAAAAATGCTTATATAAATACATTTCAAGCATTGGAGATTTATACAACTTTCTATCCCCCCAAATGTAATATATATTGAATATATTGAGAGTAACACAAAAGAAAACGAAAGGAAATAGGGCTACAATAAGTGGAAAGGGGCCCCTGATATTTAAATCCAATAAAAATATCATTATTGGCAAAGTTTACCAAAGTGTCATCGGAAAAAGTAGTACTGACATTTTCTGTTCTTTCTTTCTCCTTAAATTAAAAATCACAGGAAAATAAAGCCGCTGACTGGATTCTGAGGAATACTATTCATTTTCCCCCTGACCCGATTAGTCAGAACGTTTTTCGAACAATTAGTTTTCAATTTGCACCACTGCCAGAGAGGAAGGCCTCCAAATTAATGGTTGCATCGATTGTTTATGCCTCCGAGAGGCACATTAAAAACTTCAGCCATGCTAAAAGAAATGCTGATCTTCTGAAGGGATTTTATTTAATGGATTTTTAAAAAATTAAGAGTTTTAGAAACTTGCCAGAACTTGTTTAAAATTCCACTTACAAGTTTGTCTGTCTAGAGAGCTTGAATGGGGAGGGTTTTGTCATTTCTCAGCGTAAAAAGCTTTGAACTTGAATTCTGGGAGCCCTGGATCTACCAATGGGGATCTTGACAGAACTGCAATTCTGGCTCAAATGTAGGGCCCATCTGCCACTCAGCTTTCCTTTATTAACAAATAGGGTCCCTCATTACTCCCCCAAGAGTCCCTCCTGGGTGGTTTCTCTTCTCTCTCTTTGGTTTTGGAAGCCACACTTGGGGAAAAAAAGAAAAGGTTTCAACAAACATTGGTCTGTTTGGTTGGCACAGAGGGATGGGAATTTGCACAAAGCCTTTGTTGGGCAAGCTTTCCTTAGCTCCCTGCCAAGGAAGTTCTAATTCTGTGTCTCAAATCAGGGAAGGTAATAATGGATTAGATGACTATTCCTTCCATCCTAAATTGTCTCTAAAGAACTGTACCATGTATTTGCAGCAGGGCAAGGACCACATCAGGGGCAAGGTCACTTTCATTATTGACATACTCCATTTTGAAACTGGCCAATATAATGATGAAGTGGCTTATTCAGGATACTATCATGCACAAAGTAACAGCTCACTGAAGAGTCATGAAGAAATGTTCAGGGATGAGAAGTAGACTTCTGTTCTTGTTGAGATCTGATGACCGTGGTTTATGCCATGGCAAATGAGGGTTCATTAGATATCAAAGTAGTTCCAATTATTTAAAGTGGTACTGAATGTTCATTTTTCTCAATCCCAAATGTTATCTCCTAGACTTTTCTATGTGTGTCTTAACTAAACAATCATACTCCCTCTCAAATGCCCATATGCTTCTTGGTTAATGCTTTGACCTGGGTTGGCACAGAAGAGAAGTGTGAGTCTTAAGTGATACCTTATTTGAATGTGGTTCAGTAATGGGAAGAGAGAGAATGAAAATCTAGAGTTTGTGGATCTCTGGTAAAAGGCAGAGGTCAAACTGAGACTTAGTATCTGGTATTTGGAGACCTACAGTGAGCCCTGAAAGCATTCCTGGGCTCAGACTTGCTATTGGCAGGTCAACACAGTCAAGACTGTAAGACTGGTTCTCCACCTTTCAGTTGTATGCAACAACTACTGTGCCAAGTAGCAGGGCTCTACAAAACCCATAACCTTAACACCAATCACTTGTTCCATAAGAATTATGATGAGGTACCTTCAATTTTTCCCCTATCCAAAACCATAGCACTTCCTTACTCATAGCTGAGTGGTGGTATTTCTAGAAGTGCTGCTTTGACCATGTGGTATGAACACCCCTCATAGATACCTGATAACTTCCTTCCAAACACAAGAGAAAACTGACACTTGTCAAGTGAGTTTCATGTCAGCTACCTCAATATGACTGACATGCTATTTACTAGATTCTACCTAATGTCATCTCCCATTCTTGGTTCACTAATTTAGTTTTGAGGTTTGCCATCTTCTTTATACAATGCATAAAATAGTTTTATTCTTAATTATACTGTATTGCTCAGGACCTTTTACAAACATTAAGAACAAGCTCTTGCCTAAAGCTTTCCTGGAATCACTGGTTCCACTTTTCAGGACAGAAATAATAGCCTCTGTTTCACTCAAAAATTCTGTGATTATATTTCCTACTAGGACACATCTCCTATTATACTGAAAGCTCTTGAAAACTGTCCTCAAAAATACTTCTGGTGCCTAGTAGTTTAACAAACTGGGTTGAGGGATAAAGAGAGCCAGTTATGTGAGCAGTCTGCTCTGGTAGAGAAAGTATTTTTTTATTGTCATTGTTTAGAATTAACAGCATATGGCCATAGTGAAAAGCAGACCAATTTTTAATTGGTTTTATTATTATTTTAAAATTCTCTAGATTTAAACAAGGAACTTCCTTATCCTGTGTCACTTTTGTCAGTGTGCTCCCACCCCATCCATGTGCACAGCTGTTCAAAGAAAGTCCAAAATGACCAACTTCTATTCAAAAACAAAGCAACTTTTTAAGATCACCCTTTGGCTTTTAACCAAAACCCAAGGATTTCAAAGACTATACCAAAAGAAGCCAAGCACTGTGTATAACAAACAATTACTGTTATTCTTATGTAGATCTAAAATTGCAAAAGACACTGTGTGGACTTTAATGCCCTAGTTTATTCCTTCTGTGTTAATACAAATAAAATGCACCACTTAGAGTCTTTAAAACCTCACATTTTCCTTTAATTTTTGATAGTTTTGTCTCCACTATACCCAGCTGAAGTTCTTCTGGAGTTTTCCTCATTTAGGTAAAACTACTAACTCTTAATAAATGACCAAACCAAGTACAAATATATATTTTTCTCATCTTTCTCTGGGGACTTTCCCAAGACTTGAGGCTCCCCACATACAAAGTTATGTCCAATAGTTTAACTTCTTCTCACTGAAAACACTTTCAATAACTTTTGTTCATAGTATATCAATTAGGAAGTGTAAAGAACATGAAAATATGTGCAGAGGTAGGTACATGGGAGAGTTTTGTAGCTAGGCCTGCAATGGCACACTTCATTTTTGCTCATTCCCTGTACCACTCATTGGTAGAACTCAGCCATGAGTCACACATAGCAGCAAATGGAAGCTGCTAAATGCCTGGCCAGGAAGAAGAGGAAATAGATGTTGCTGACCAGTTAGCGTTTGTACCATCCCATCAGATGGTTAGAGCCAGGAAGGCAGGGCATGCTAAATCCTGTCACGCAAAAATCTGTGCTTTATATAGTACCTCATACATGGTTGAATTTTGTCAACTCTAGCCCACTGGATGGGAAGCAAGCATCTTATGAACAATAAAGTAAAAAACTGGAAATAGAATTGCCTTATGTCCCAGCAATCCCACTGCTGGGCATACACCCTGAAGAAACCAGAATCGAAAGAGACACGTGTACCCCAACGCTCATCGCAGCACTGTTTATAATAGCCAGGACATGGAAGCAACCTAGATGTCCATCAGCAGATGAATGGATGTGGTACATATACACAATGGAATACTACTCAGCCATTAAAAAGAATACATTTGAATCAGTTCTAATGAGGTGGATGAAACTGGAGCCTATTATACAGAGTGAAGTATGTCAGAAAGAAACACACCAATACAGTATACTAACACATACATATATGGAATTTAGAAAGATGGTAATGATAACCCTGTATGTGAGACAACAAAAGAGACACAGATGTATAGAACAGTCTTTTGGACTCTGTGGGAGAGGGAGTGGGTGGGATGATTTGGGAGAATGGCATTGAAACATGTATAATATCATATATGAAACGAATCGCCAGTCCAGGTTCGATGCATGATACTGGATGCTTGGGGCTGGTGCACTGAGACGACCCAGAGGGATGGTATGGGGAGGGAAGAAGAAGGGGGGTTCAGGATGGGGAATACGTATATATCTGTGGTGGATTCTTGTTGATGTATGGCAAAACCAATACAATGTTTTAAAGTAATTAACCTCCAATTGAAATAAATAAATTTATATTAAAAAAGAAAGCTCAGCACTGAAGAATTGATGCTTTTGAACTGAAAAAAAAAAAAGAGAGAATTGGGCCTATAGAAAATTCAAAGACTTTAACCTCAGAAGTAAGACTTAATTTGCTAAAATAGAAGAGGAGACTCAGTAAACCCCATGAGTGCTGATGAATTTCTAACGTTTAGTTGTGAATTTTAAAAATCAAGGACAATTTATAGCAATTCACTTAAAAATTGTTTAGTTTTTGGTAACCTTCTAAATAATCAGCTTATGCACAGACAGATACACACATACACTTATGGTTATATAAGCTACTTGCATGTGTAAATGTACAGAAAATTTTGGCTTCATATGGCTTTTCCAAGACCAAAGAGAGAACATGTAAACACTTACTATGAGTAAACAGAGCCTAATTCAGTATCTTAGTACACAGAACTTTGAAATAAATGGGAAAAATATTCCGAGTTTTCCATGAAGGACTTAATTATTGCATGTCACCCAGAAAACCTAGGAACAATTTATAAGCTCTCACAAATTAATCACTAGGCAGTGGCCCACATTTTGTTCTAAGCATTGCTACCTTATGAGAAAGGAACACTGATGCAGAAGTTCTGGAGCTGTGGTTAATTCTTTCAGGCACAATATGATCATGATGATGACTAATAAGCTACATTTTTAAAATCATAAGAGAACTGTAGGTTAACAAGCAAATAATATTAATTATGCCAAAGTAATAGGCACTACCAAACCAGGATTCTGTGGAGATGGATTGCTCCTGTATACCAAAGGAACTCATAAAATCATTCCCCTTTCTATGCTCCAAGATAAAGATATCACACATGCACTCTCTAAGAACAACTAAGTGGCAGATTCCTTTTATTTAGCAGTGTACTGCTTTCTCCCTTGATATTATAATATTAACTGAAGATATTATATGAAGGTTATATAGGTAAGTCATACTGCATCAAATCATTGTTCAAACAGGATTTTTCTGAATTATTTAAACTACTAGTACACAATGAAACATACAATCAACAGGCACCAAAACACAGAATGAATAAATAAAAAAACCAGAATGGTCCTCCACTTACCTGCAGAGTGCACCTGGATTTTATTCAGTGACAGCTTTAGTCAACTGTATCTTCACCTTGATTGTAGCATCTGTATCACCATATTCCTCATTGTTGGCTGTGGAGCTTACTGTACTTGGAAGTGCACTTGTTTAATACCTATAAATATGAGGAATATAATGTAAAAACATCAGGACTGAATTACTGCTCAGACGCTAGTCAGTGGCACCAATTAAGAGTAAATTTTCAATCAGAGATTCTCAAGCTGTAGGGGTCATCAGAATCATCTGGATGGTTTATTAAAACCCTGATTTAGTAGATCTGGGGTAGAGTCTGGGAATTTGCATTTCTAACAAAGTTCCCAGGTGATGCTGATGCTATCGACCAGGGGCCACACCTTGAGAACCAATATTAACTCAATAAACATCTATTTGAAAACCCTCATATGCCTGGAAATGGAGAATAGATTTTTGCCCTTAAAGAGCCAGAGGTGTCACCCAAACCATTGCACTTTCATATTAGTGTTTGTCATATCTACAATTAAAATCTTAAAAAAAAAATACATTGTGTAAAACAAACATCTGAATAAAATGCTGGTATTAACAGTAAATTGCAAGAGTTCACAACATAACATTTAAAATCAAGGGAAACTGATTAATACTTTTAAACACATATTTCTGACAGTAAAAATCAAGTAAATTATACAAATATGAACATTAAATTATATAAATATGAACTTTTTTCCTTTTGGAGGAAAATAAAATAAATCTATGGATACATTACTTAAAATCCTTACCTTTTCTCCCACCGAAGAAATAAAAAGTGACCACCCATTCCCATTTACTAGCATCAAAATTTCTTCCACGTTTTACCAAAATAATACCGCATCTTCTTTAGAATCTTTTTTCAGGTTTATTACCTTCAGAAAAACTACGGGTTCCTCGTTGGCCTGATGTCCTCAGCTTGTTCTTAGGAAGCTCAGCAGCTTAGCACTCATTCTCAGTTGAAGTAACAGGACTGAGGTCATCAACTGCTATTGGGTATCTTTCATCTCCTGTTTCTGGCCAGTTCCCTGCAGGCAGTGAACATGTTGACCCCCAGTGGCCAACAAACCCTAAACGTTACTATATGCTGTAAAGCCTCTGAAAGACAGTGTATCTGGGGTCAAATTCAGTCATAGCTGCATTCCATTTGGCCAGTATGGTGCTTGAGGAGACCCGCACTGGTGACCCCTCAGGAGAAGCCTGCCCTGTACAGCGCACTTCTGGCTGATTGCTTCTGACCACTTATTTACATGACCTGCCTGGTCTCGCGAGATAGCTGAAATTGCAGCACCTGAACAAATGGGAAAACCATGGCTTGAATAAATTAAGCAACTTTCCTAGAGGCAGCATAGTAACTTGTGCCACGTGCTCAGAATGACACTCACGGCTCAGGGTTCCTTTCTTGCGCTTTGCTGCATCCGCCACTTCTGGGGTTTCTGTAGTGATAAGGTAGAACTTAGACAAGAACTTAATCAGCATTGTTTACCGATCCTGATGAGTTGTGCTTAAGGACAAAAATATCACGGTCATCATATCCATCTCTTAGGTATGCCATGTCAGCCTGATCAACATGATACCTTCCTTAACTTGGTACCTTCCTCTGGAGTGTTTTGAAACAGGTTGAGACTCCACTTTCCATTTTTAGGTTTGTGGAGGAGGAAAATATTATGTAAACCAGTGCAGGGTAAAGAAATAACTTGAGCACTGGCCTTGGAGTCAGTAACTAGAAAAAGTACAGGTTTTCATAAAGGCATTCTTTAAAAACAAAACAAAAAGAAACTGAGCTTCAAATGTCCATGGTACAGTCTGAACTGGAAAACATTAAAGTCAAGAGAGAAGGTTTCTCCTTGGCCCTTCCTTCTTTGGCTGTCTGAGCTATTCTCCCGATCTTTTTGTCATCATTGCAGAGAGAGAATTCACCTGTTCCAATCTGACCTTCTTATTCTTTTAACTGGCAAGCAAGGGGAGAAGCAGGAGAACCAAAGGCAGTGATTCTCAAAATTAAGCATATATAGCAATCACCTGGGGAGCTTGTTGAGGCTGCAGCATCTTTGACCCTAGCTGCAGAGATTGCTGGGAGAAGGCAATGGCACCCCACTCCAGTACTCTTGCCTGGAAAATCCCATGGACGGAGGAGCCTGGTGGGCTGCAGTCCATGGGGTCGCTGAGTCGGACACGACTGAGCGACTTCACTTTCACTTCTCACTTTCATGCATTGGAGAAGGAAATGGCAACCCACTCCAGTGTTCTTGCCTGGAGAATCCCAGGGACGGGGGAGCCTGGTGGGCTACCGTCTATGGGGTCACACAGAGTCGGACACGACTGAAGTGACTTAGCAGCAGCAGCAGCAGAGATTGCTGGTTAGTCTGGAATCTGCATAGCTCTCCAGCATCCACGGGGGTTTTTGATGTTGAGGGTACTAGAGCACACTTGCAGAAAACCCTTTGGCTTTAAAGCAGTCCTTCTCAAACTTTACCCACAAATTTCTGTTAAAATGCATAATCTGCTTAAGTAGGTCTGGGGTGTGTCTGAGAGTGTTCTCACAATCTCTTGGGGGATGCTGGTCCAAGAACTACTCTTTGAGTAGCAAGAGTTTAGGGCTTGGACATGTCAGTTGTATTGCCTGAGTTCAAAACTCAGAACACACTGTTAGTACTTAGTCCTATGACTGTAGTAATGTTTCAGGGAGATAGTAAATATAAAGCTCCTAGCATATAAGGAGGCCTAACAAATGTTAGCTAGTATTGAACATTTTGGGATATTCTGCTTTGAGTTTTGTTTGATATATGTATTTCTCAGTAAGGGGACTTACAGAATTGCATACTGGTGTCTTGGTGGTTTGGGCTTGTCTGGGTCACTTGAGTTTCAAGCCTCTTACCCCCAGTGCCCTCTTCTTCCCATCTTTGCATTGAGCACATCCTGAACATGCCCAAATGGCCATTCCTTCCTCTGAAACCAGAGGTCCCTGAAGTATAGCTTATTAACTGGCAGTCTTGGTTGGAGTAGAAGATAAAAAAACAGGATAAAGTTTTTGAGCTATGCCCAGGCTAAGAGATTACAGACTCCATAAAAAAGGTACCACATCTTTCTGGAAAACCAAACTTAAGACTTTTCCACTTAATGCATCTTTTGCAATCACAGGCTCCCATGAACCCAGTTCTCTTCAGCTACACCAGGAGCACTTTCCCTCAGAAATCAGTAAAACTGCCTCAATTTCAGGCTGGCCAGCTGAGAGAAATCCAGGAAGCCACCTATCACCCACCACAAGTAAGGGTGGTGAACAGGGGAGTCAAGTTCACTTCTTGGTTCTACTTCCCAATGTAACGTTGAGACCACATGTCTGCCTCCTTCAGCCTCTTTCTGTAGGAGAGTGACTACGATAGTTAAACAACAGTTAAGCTGAGCCTTATCTTATCTCTTCATTTTAATTGATGATTATTACATCTCAGTCTGCTGAAGCATCTTCAGGGAACAATTCTGAAGCTTTTAGATACCCAGACCACACTTCGCAAGATGCAGATTAAATAGGACTGAAATGAATACTGGATAGCTGTGTTTTTAAACTGACACACCAGGTAATTCTGAAGAGGGTGTTCATTCTCTGATAAACAAAGCTTTATTAAGAGTAATGATGCTTAGATATGTGCTGGTTTAACAGGAAAAGCTTGCCTAAAACCTTGTTTAGTATGAAGTGATCTAACTGTGGTCTTTTGAATGACCCCATATGGCTTCCCTGATAGCTCAGTTGGTAGAGTCCGCCTGCAATACGGGAGACCCTGGTTCGATTTTTGGGCCAGGAAGATCCCCTGGAGAAGGGATAGGCTACCCACTCCAATATTTTTGAGATTCCCTTGTGGCTTAGCTAGTAAAGAATCCACTTGCAGTGCAGGAGACCTGGGTTCGATCCCTGGGTTGGGAAGATCCCCTGGAGAAGGGAAATGCTACCCACTTCAGTATTCTGGCCTAGAGAATTCCATGGATTGTATAGTCCATGGGGTCACAAAGAGTCGGACACGACTGAGTGACTTTCACTTTCATGAATAGAAGCTACCACTTGCTGACTGATCAGGGATCAAGTGACTATTCCTACTTATTTTCCTTTATACCACCCTGTTACTACCACTCTTAGTTTCACAGAGTAGAATAAAGTCACAGCTCAGCATTTAAGAACCTCACCCAAAATTTTACCATGAATTAGGGTCCAAGGTGGACCCCCAATTCTTGTCTGACAGACCCTGAGTTAAGAGTCTTTTTTATTATGCTAAGATTCAGTGGTAAAGCATCCTCCTGCCAATACAGGAGACATGGGTTTGATCCCTGATCCAGGAAGATCCCACATGCTGCAGAGCAACTAAGCCCATGGCACCACAACTATTAAGCCTGTGCTCTAGAGCCTGGGAACCACAACTACTGAAGCCTGAGCACCCTAGAGCTGTGCTCCACAACAAGAGAAGCCACTGCAATGAGAAGTCCATGCACTGTAACTAGAGAGTAGCCCCCACTTTGCTGCAACTAAAGAAAAGCCCCAGCAGCAACGAAGACCCAGCATAACCAAAAATAAATACTATAAAAAGACTTCCCTGTTGGCTCAGCAGGTGAAGAACCCACTTGCAATGCAGGGGGAGACACAGGAGATACCGGATCAACCCCTGGGTCTGGGAACATCCCCTGGAGGAGGAAATGGCAGACCATTTTAGTATCATTGCCTAAAAACTGCCATGGCAGAGGAGCCTGGCAGGCTATAGTCCAAAGGGTCACAAAGAATTGGACATGACTGAGTGATTGAACACTACCAAAAAAAAATATATTATGCTGAGCTTCTCACACTTTAGCTTACACTGGAATCCCCTGGAGGGTCCATTAAAACAGATTGCTGGGCCCTCAGAATTTATGATTCGGTATGTCTGGTGTGGGACCTGAGAATCTGAATTTCTAACAAGCTCCCAGCTGCTGCTGTTGGACTTTGAGAACCACAGCACTAGAGTTTGTTCTGGGGTCTTTTTCTATAAGTCTGATGCTGTGTCTCTTTAGCAGTCCTATCTACTCACCCAGGACAATTCAGAAAGCTTTCATTTTCCTTCCACTGTTGCTTAGTCAATAAGTACATGACAAACAGCCAATAAAGTCACTGTTAAGCCAGTTCTTAAGTGCCTTCAGGTGTTACTTCTGTTGTAATATGTCACCCTCTCCCCTAAAGTAGAGAGAACAACGGTACTTTTGTGGTGGCTCTTTCCCAAGAATTCTTCTGCTCTTTTTTTTCTTGCTTAAAGATGCTGAACTGTGTTTCTATTCCAACTAAGCAATGGTGAGTGATGCATGCATGCTTAGTTGCTCAGTTGTGGCCAACTCTTTACGACCCCATGGACTGTAGCCTGCTAGGCTCCTTTACCTATGGAATTTTCCAGGCAAGAATACTAGAATGGATTGCCATTTCCTCCTCAAGGGAATCTTCTTGACCCAGGGATCAAACTCATGTCTCCTCTGTCTCCTGCATTGCAGGCAGATTCTTTACCCACTGAGCCATTAGGCAATGGTCAGTGAAATGCCATCCTAATCACTTTTGTTCAACCAGGTGCTAAAGAAATTACCCAGCTCCTATGTCTTCTTCCTCCCTCAGTTTGGTGATGGAATTCCAACTGGGATCTGGATCAGTTCAGTTCAGTTGCTCAGTTTTGTCTGACTCTTTGGAACCCCATGGTCACAGCCATGGACTGCAGCATGCCAGGCTTCCCTATCCTCCACCAGTCTGGAGCTTGCTCAGACTCATGTCCATTGAGTCAGTGATGCCATCCAACCATCTCATCTTCTGTTGCCCCCTTCTCCTCCTGCCTTCAATCTTCCCCAGCATCAGGGTCTTTTCAAATGAGTCAGTTCTTTGCATCAGGTGGCCAAAGTATTGGAGTTTCAGCTTCAGCATCAGTCCTTCCAGTGAATATTCTGAACTGATTTCCTTTAGGATGGACTGATTGGATCTCCTTGCAGTCCAAGGGACTCTCAAGAGTCTTCTCCAACACCACAGTTCAAAAGCATCAATTCTTCGGCGCTCAGCTTTCTTCACAGTCCAACTCTCACATCCATACATGCCTACTGGAAAAACCATAGCCTTGACTAGACAGACCTTTGTTGGCAAAGTAATGTCTCTGCTTTTGAATATGCTGTCTAGGTTGGTCATAACTTTTCTTCCAAGGAGTGAGCGTCTTTTAATTTCATGGCTGCAGTCACCATCTGCAGTGATTTTGGAGCCCAGAAAAATAAAGTCTCTCACTGTTTCCCCATCTATTTGCCATGAAATGATGGGACCAGATGCCATGATCTTAGTTTTCTGAATGTTGAGTTTTAAGCCAACTTTTTCACTCTCCTCTTTGGTCTTCCCTTTATTATGATGGCCTTGTGGTTCTCTTCTCTCTTGGAATTTCTGGGGTTTACTCACGCTCAGGGCCCTTCACTCTAACCATAAGCACAGACTTCTTTGTAAGGAGGGTACATTTCATCTGCATTACCTTTTGTTCTTCCCCAGGAATTGCATGTATGGCTTGCTAAACTATCCCTACAGCAAGCTGAGGGAATATCAGCCAGGGTCGAGGAAGTAAGATGACTCTGTGAAGTTTGTAAAGGGTGTGATGGTGATTCTCTCAGGACACCTAAGTTGGCAAGCTCAGAGTCAAATGCCTGCAGTGACTCTGTTCTCTCCTGGTGCTTTGTGCACATTGTACAGCAATAAAGCCATGTCTCTGAGGTCCCTTTTTTTGCAGGATTCAAACTGCAGTTTAATTTGATGGATCTTTTAACAGCAGTTCAGCAGGCCTTCTGGATGACTCCTCTCCAAGTCAAGAATCTACCAGCCTGACTTCAGAAGACCTAGGTGCCAGACCCCCTGTGTCACTTACCTAAAGCAGCATGATATGACCACTCTGAGTCAGCATCACAAATATCAGAGATATTTATGCCTATTGCTCTCAATGAAATAGGATAAGAGGATGGAATGGGATTTTTTTTCCAAGTCCTTGGAAGGTTCAGTTCAGTTCAGTCGCTCAGTCGTGTCCGACTCTTTGCAACCCCATGAATCGCAGCACGCCAGGCCTCCCTGTCCATCACCATCTCTTGGAGTTCACTCAGACTCACGTCCACCGAATCCGTGATGCCATCCAGCCATCTCATCCTCGGTCGTTAGACACTCAGAAAATATAGGCAGAATCTGAGCCCCACTAGGCACCTAAGATTTCTCTAATCTTTCTCTATAGGGGAAAACATTTGAAATGGTCACAAAGTCTGACTTGAGATTCACTGAAGTTCAGAGGGCAAATGGTTGGAGGCCATTAAGGATGTAGGCTGATAACTGTGGCATGAGTCCAAGTCCATGCCTGCTACTCAGTAATAGTGTGACCTTGGTACGGTGACTCACAGTCTTCAATTTTCAAGTTTTTTTTTTTTTTTTACTACAGAAATATAAATATGAAACAATTGTATAAAATAATACATAGTAAACATTGAATAGATGCTAGTTATTTTTTACTGTTAACAATTTTCCCTGGTGGCTCAGATCATAAAGAATCTGCTTGTAATACAAGAGACCAGGGTTCAATACTTGGATTGGGAAGATGCCCTTGAGAAGAGAATGGCTACCCATTCTAGAATTCTTGCCTGGAGAATTCCATGGACAGAGGAGCCTGGTGGGCTACAATCCCTGGGGTGACAAAGAGTCAGACACCACTGAGCGACTAACTCACACACACACACATTTTCACATATATTTATATTTCATATATCTATTTCATGTATATATAATTATAATTTGCATGTAATTTCAGGGAGTTCATGGATTTTTTGAAACCTATTTATGAATATATGAATACTTGAGGCTATACAATTATATATGATATAAAGTATATGGTGTTATTGATTTACCATCCAATGGGCTGGACTTTGCAGTATGTATTTTCCCTCTATTCTCAGATGATTTCAAATGTACTTCTACAACCAACTGAATATGAAACCCCAGTGTAGACCAGAAGCCCCCTGAATTTTGCCAATCTGGCAAAAGCAATCTGGACTTCAGTTGTGTGACCTGTGATGGGATAGAACTTTCCCCGTGAATCCCTATGGTGTCATTCTCATCTTTCTCTCTGATTTCTCTCTGGTCACTGCTGACCCCTTTGCATACTGTTTCTCTTGTGCTCTGTGACATCCCATACATAGAACTGAACCCCTCTACTGGTTTTCACAAGAAATCAACACTTAACACTTTGAGTCTCTGGTGAAGGCTCACATTGCTGAACACAACTTCTCACCGTCTTGATCACTCCCTCCACCACCCCCGCCTCTACTTCAGTTCAGTTCAGTTGCTCAGTCCTGTCTGACTCTTTGCAACCCCATGAATCGCAGCATGCCAGGCCTCCCTGTCCATCACCAATTCCCGGAGTTTACTCAGACTCACGTACATCGAGTCAGTGATGCCATCCAGCCATCTCATCCTCTGTCGTCCCCTTCTCCTCCTGCCCCCTGTCCCTCCCAACATCAGAGTCTTTTCCAATGAGTCAACTTGTTGCATGAGGTGGCCAAAGTACTGGAGTTTCAGCTTCAGCATCATTACCTCCAAAGAAATTCCAGGGCTGATCTCCTTCAGAATGGACTGGCTGGATCTCCTTGCAGTCGAAGGGACTCTCAAGAGTCTTCTCAACTGTGGTCTTCTCTTTTGAACACCACAGTTCAAAAGCATCAATTCTTTGGTGCTCAGCTTTCTTCACAGTCCAACTCTCACATCCATATATGACCACAGGAAAAACCATAGCCTTGACTATATGGACCTTAGTCGGCAAAGTAATGTCTCTGCTTTTGAAAATGCTATCTAGGTTGGTCATAACTTTTCTTCCAAGGAGTAAGCGTCTTTTAATTTTACGGCTGCAGTCACCATTTGCAGTGATTTTGGAGCCGCCAAAAATAAAGTCTGACACTGTTTCTACTGTTTCCCCATCTATTTCCCATGAAGTGATGGGACCAGATGCCATGATCTTTGTTTTCTGAATGTTGAGCTTTAAGCCAACTTTTTCACTCTCCACTTTCCTTTCCCCTTGCTTCATTCATATGTAGTCCTCAGTCATATGGAGACCTGCCAGGTTATCACTTTCTATACCATTCATTCATCAAGAATGGCTTTTACAAAGTAGCACAATTTCTTTCCTAAGAGAAATTTGGTGAAAAAGTTTTCTCCCTCTTACTCTGTATGAGTTAATGTCATTTGTTACTGGGATGTCTTATTCTGTTTCCAGTGCCTGGGAAGTACCCATCACATAACAGATGTTTACCCATTGGATGACAAAAGGGGTAAGAGAAGGAAGAACAAAGGGAGGTAGGTAGGAAGAAAGGAAAAAGTGGAAGAGGAAAGAAATCCCCAGACTTGTTCTGGATTCAGATCATGATTTTTTTAGCCAGCTGAGAAGCGATGATCTAAGGTAGTTGTCCCCCTGCTTATTACTGCTCAGGAAGTTTTTGCCCTCTGTTTATCATTCCCAATACCTCAGCAATTTTTTTCCTAAGCCAATTTCTAAACCTCCCAATAGAGTAACAAGGTGGTTCTTCCATTTTACCTCCACAAAGCAAGAGAAGTTTGCAATCATTTCCTAATCTCCTTGCTGGTAATTAGTCAACTCAGGGGGCATCTTCAAGAAGCCAGAAGCATGTTGACTTTAATTTCCCTTTCTGAGATTCTCTTCCCTCTGTTAACTTCACCTTTCCTTGGCCAATGTAAAGTTAATTTATAGGCATCATTTATCCTTCCAACAGGTTTTATTTATTTATTTATTTGAATAGTTATCCCCTCAATTCCTGCAAATTGTAATACTCCTGGTGTAGCTTTTCTCTTTTCAGAATGAATGTACCTGTGAGTGAGACTACTTCAATTCAGCAATAATCAATATTTGATAGTTAATATATACTAGCTAATAGAGACAATTACTTGTCTCTATTAATATTAATAATATTTAATATTAATATTTTATTAATATTAAAATTATTAATATTTTTGAAATTATTTGCATATAATTTAGGTACATTTAAGAAGTGTTGTTCTCTAGACTTATGGTTGCCAAGGGCAGGGTTGGAGGAAGGATGGAGTAGGAGGTTGAGGTTAGCAGATACAAACTATTATATAGAGAATGGATAAATAACAAGGTCCTGTCATATAGCACAGGGAACCATATTCATTATCCTGTGATAAACTATAATGGAAAATGATATTAAAAAAAAAGAATGTACGTAATCACTTTGCTGTACAAAAGAAATTAACATAACATTGTAAATCAACTATCCATCAATTAAAAAAATTAAGAAAATAAACAGAAATGTGGTGTTCATTATTTCTTTGGAAAGCCTCCTGGTAGGATTCTGGGAGAGATTAGGGTTGATCCTTACAGACAGGGTTACCCCATGACATATTGGGGATGGCCTAGACTGAGGAAGGGCTGTAGATTAAACAGAGGAAAAGGAAGGTGAGGCTAGAGAAGCCAGGGCAACTTCCTGTTTTTTAGGAGGACAGAGCCTAATCTCATCCTCACACAATTACACTCCCTACATCAGCCCCAGGTGGCAGAGGAAAATGAAAGTCAGGTCTTTCCCTTGTGAAGCTGGATTGATATATTCAGACAGGTAAAACCGAATTGAGTGACCAGATGGTGAGCGTGTAATTTCAACACATATACAAAATTTATATCTGCACTCAGTTTGTGTGCTGTGTGAGCAGAAGAGATTAACTTTTCATTTCTGTGTGTTGAGTACTTGGACCAATGCATACCCCCTGATTGGAAGTCAGAACTATTCCTGGAGCTGATTTGAACTGGTTAACGGTTGCTTGAATATATATAGGGCTGAGGATATCACAGCAGCTCACTACTTTAGAGAAATAAAGAGGAAATACTGCCTCTCAAGGTTGAAATATGAAAGAGAATCCTCAAAACCTTTGGAAGATATTGGTGGGAAGATTCCTGGTTTAGTTTCTGTTTACATCAAGCTCTATACCATATGACAAGAGTTAAGTGGAAAGAAGATTCAGTCCTTGACTCCATAGTCTGGAGGGATATTCAGAGAGGTATATGGATAATTAAAAGTACATGATAAGGGACCTCCCTGGTGGTCCAATGGTTAAGACTCTGCGCTCCCAATGCAGGGAACTTGGGTTCAATCCCTGGTCAGGGAACTAGATCCCACATGCTAGCAAAAGAACAAACAAGCAACATAAAAAGCATGATGTAATATGAATTTCTAGCAGTTGACCAGTGAAGGAAAGTTTTCTTAGTGGACTAGCATGATAGTCAGTTGGTAAAGAATCTGCCTGCAATGTGGGAGAACCTGGTTCAATTCGTGGAGAAGGGATAGGCGACCCATTCCAGTATTCTTGGATTTTCCTTGTGGCAAAGTAAATCTGGATTCCTGGTAAAGAATCTGTGTGCAATAAGGGAGACCTGGGTTCGATCCCTGGGTTGGGAAGATCCTCTGGAGAAGGGACCTGCTACCCATTCCAGTATTCTGGCCTAGAGAATTCCATGGACTGTATAGTCCATGGGGTCTCAAAGAGTCAGACATAACTGAGTGACTTCTACTTCACTTCACTTCACAGCATGAAAATTACATTTGTAAACGTAAACTTGAAAACTTGAAAGAAAGGAAAGATAATCACTGTATGTATATATGAAAATAGCTGTATATTTAAAATATCACTTTTCTAATGAAAACCCTTTAATATTTTCCCACTATCTTCTGAATAAAACTAAACTCCTTCAAGCTGAAACTCATGAAGCTCACTGTTACCTGTCATTGCCACCTACATCTCCAATATCATCTCCTTCCATTTTTCTTCCATCATCCCTCCCCACATCAGGCACACTGTGAAATTTTATAGCTCTTAGAAAGAAATCTGCCTCCCCATTAACATTATTTCAGGGTAAATGTGGAATAGCATGGCACAGAAGAGTCAAATTATATGTATTTTCTCAAATGGTATAAATAATAAAGTCTTCAGGCTTTTTTTATTATTTTACCCTGGGTTTGCCTTTCTTTACACCACTCTTGATCTAAAACATCTTTAAATTGGAAAAGTTTGAGACTAAGTACTTGGAAGAAGATATATCTTCTTTTCTTGAGCTTTGTTCTATAATGATAGATCTGCCTACAGTTTATATCCAGCTAGAATTAGAAATAGACATGGGTTTTCTCCTTGACTGACTTTGAGAGAAAAGACAAATGGACAAGCTCAGAGGATTAGGAAGTCTGCACACATTTTAATCCATGCTCTGCATTGTGAAAGCCTTTTGCACAAACAAGTATGAATGTGGTGAAGGGAGCCATACTACAAACAGTAAAGAGAGCAGTGAGGAGATTACTAATGGAGATGCTAAAATACAGACTCCCTTTAAGCCCCAGATGCCACACCAACTCTCCCGACCACCTGTGATCTACAGCATGAAAACATCACCAAACAGCCTTCCCTTGCCTTTTATAAAGGCTTGATCCTCTAAACCATGCTGCATGAGGAGGGTTGACACTTGATACATCACACTGCTGAACTTCTTAAAGTGATCTTGGGGAAAAAAACAGTTATACTACTGTCATTTTTAACATCGAGAATTCAGTCAAACTGCAACACCCAGTGATAAATTTAGAATATGAGTCTAAGATGCTGATGTTTTCATCTTTCTGTTACTAGCACTGAGCAAAGTATTCAACCTAAAAGAGGTTAATCAATCAGCAGAACAGCAACTCAGTTCCTTTGCAGAAGGAATTTGTTGGGCAGTGGAAAGGAGCCTATATTGATTCAGAACAGAAATGTTAATCTGGAGTTCTTTACTTATTCTGAAGCCCTCTTCATAGGATTCTAGGAGAGATTAAGGTTGATCTTTACACACTGAATGTCAGTGTGATACCAACTAATGGGATTACCTAAATGGCTGCTGCCAAGTCGCTTCAGTCGTGTCTGCTGCTAAATCGCTTCAGTCGTGTCCGCTGCTAAATCGCCTCAGTCGTGTCCGACTCTGTGCGACCCCAGAGACGGCAGCCCACCAGGCTCCCCTGTCCCTGGGATTCTCCAGGCAAGAACACTGGAATGGGTTGCCATTTCCTTCTCCAATGCATGAAAGTGAAAAGTGAAAAGTGAAAGTAAAGTCACTCAGTCATGTCCGCCTCTTCGCGACCCCATGGACTGAAGCCTACCAGGCTCCTCCGTCCATGGGATTTTCCAGGCAAGAGTACTGGAGTGCGGTGCCATTGCCTTCTCTGACCTAAATGGCAATGCAGAGTAACAATAGGAAGACAATTAAACTTTTCTGGATTCTTCACTGAGAGTCATGAGTCCACTGCATATATTTGAATGGATATTCTAATGAACCACTTGAAGAAGTGGGTAGGACTTTCAGGGACATGGGCAGTCACATGAAATAATCACCAAATACCCTCCCAAAAAGTTGGTGCTGTTTGTCTTCACGACCTCACTTTTTCAGCAGGAAGAGGGCACGTGAAGGGGCCAGAGTTAAACAGCTCATAATGTTAGTGGAGAGGTTGAGTGCAGCCACCAAGCTGTTTTTCCCTGCCTAGTCTCCATGCCTCTCTGATGAAAAAAAGTGGAAGAGTTATTTGAAAAAAAAAGTTAAAGCATTAGTCTCTTAGTCTTCTCCAACTTCTTGCAACCCCATGGAATGTAGACTGCCAGGCTCCACAGTCCATGGGACTTCCCAGGCAACTGGAGTGGGTTGCCATTTCCTTCTCTATGGATCTTCCAGACCAAAGGATCGAACCCAGACCTCCTTCACTGCAGATGGATTCTTTACCATCTGAGCCACCAGGGAAGCCTGGAACAACTGTTTGGAGACTCTTTTTTTTTTAATTTAATTTTTTTTATTGAAGGATAATTTCTCTATAGAATTTTGCTGTTTTCTATCAAACCTCAACATGAATCAGCCATAGGTATACATCTATCCCCTCCCTTTTGAAACTCCCTCCTGTCTTCTGCCCCATTCCACCCATCTAGGTTGATACAGAGTCCCTGTTTGAGTTTCCTGAGCCATACAGCAAATTCCCATTGGCTATCTATTTTACATATGGTAATATAAGTTTAATCACGATGGTGTGAGCACTCACCTAGAGCCAGACATCCTGGAATGTGAAGTCAAGTGGGCCTTAGAAAGCATCACTACCAACAAAGCTAGTGGAGGTGATGGAATTCCAGTTGAGCTGTTTCAAATCCTGAAAGATGATGCTGTGAAAGTGCTGCACTCAATATGCCAGCAAATTTGGAAAACTCAGCAATGCCCACAGGACTGGAAAAGGTCAGTTTTCATTCCAATCCTAAAGAAAGGCAATGCCAAAGAATGCTCAAACTACCGCACAATTGCACTCATCTCACACGCTAGTAAAGTAGTGCTCAAAATTCTCCAAGCCAGGCTTCAGCAATATGTGAACCGTGAACTTCCAGATGTTCAAGCTGGTTTTAGAAAAGGCAGAGGAACCAGAGGTCAAATTGCCAACATCTGCTGGATCATGGAAAAAGCAAGAGAGTTCCAGAAAAACATCTACTTCTGCTTTATTGACTAAATATTGTCATCCTGCTTATTTAACTTCTATGCAGAGTACATCATGAGAAACGCTGGGCTGGAAGAAGCACAAGCTGGAATCAAGATTGCCAGGAGAAATCTCAATAACCTCAGATATGCAGATGACACTACCCTTATGGCACAAAGTGAAGAGGAACTCAAAAGCCTCTTAATGAAAGTGAAAGAGGAGAGTGAAAAAGTTGGCTTTAAGCTCAACATTCATAAAACAAACATCATGGCATCTGGTCCCATCACTTCATGGGAAATAGATGGGGAAACAGTAGAAACAGCGTCAGACTTTATTTTTCTGGGCTCCAAAATCACTGCAAATGGTGACTGCAGCCATGAAATTAAAAGACGCTTACTCCTTGGAAGAAAAGTTATGACGAACCTAGATAGTATATTGAAAAGCAGAGACATTACTTTGCCAACAAAGGTCCGTCTAGTCAAGGCTATGGTTTTTCCTGTGGTCATGTATGGATGTGAGAGTTGGACTGTGAAGAAAGCTGAGCACCAAAGAATTGATGCTTTTGAACTGTGGTGTTGGAGAAGACCCTCGAGAGTCCCTTGGACTGCAAGGAGATCCAACCAGTCCATTCTGAAGGAGATCAGCCCTGGGATTTCTTTGGAGGGAATAATGCTGAAGTTGAAACTCCAGTACTTTGGCCACCTCATGCAGTGTTGACTCATTGGAAAAGACTCTGATGCTGGGAAGGATTGGGGGCAGGAGGAGAAGGGGATGACAGAGGATGAGATGGCTGGATGGCATCACGGACTCGATGGATGTGAGTCTGAGTGAACTCCGGGAGTTGGATGGACAGGGAGGCCTGGTGTGCTGTGATTCATGGGGTCGCAAAGAGTCAGACACGACTGAGCAACTGAACTGAACTGAATATAAGTGTCCATGTTACTCTTTCCATACATCTCACCCTCTCCTCCTCTCTCCCAATGTCCATAAGTCTATTCTCTATGTCTGTTTCTCTATTGCTGCCCTGTAAATAAATTCTTCAGTTCCATTTTTCTAGATTCCTTATATACGCATTGGAATATGATATTCATCTTTCTCTTTTTGACTCACTTCACTCTCTATAATAGGTTCTGTGTTCATCCACTTACTCATCAGAACTGACTCAGATGTGTTCCTTTATATGGCTGAGTAATATTCCATTGTGTATATGTACCACAACTTCTTTATATCCATTCATCTGTCGATGGACATCTAGGTTGCTTCATGTTATAGCTATTGTAAATAGTGCTGCAATGAACAATGGGGTACATGTGTCTTTTTCAGTTTTGGTTTTCTCAGGGTATATGCCTAGGAGTGGGATTGCTGAGTCATATGGTAGTTTTATTTCTAGTTTTTTAAGGAATCTCCATAGTGTCTTCCATAGTGGCTGTAGCAATTTACATTCCTACCAACAGTGTAAGAGCACTCCCTTTCCTCCACACCCTCTCCAGCATTTACTGTTTGTAGACTTTTTGATGATGGCCATTCTGACCAGTGTGAGCTGATATCTCATTGTAGTTTTGATTTGCATTTCTCTAATAATGGCAGTTTTGAGCATCTTTTCATGTGTTTGTTAGCCATGTGTATGTCTGTTTTGGAGAAATTTCTAAGTTTTTTTCCCCACTTTTATTGGGTTGCTTGTTTTTCTGATATTGAGCTGTATGAGCTGCTTGTATATTTTGGAAATTAATCCTTTGTCAGTTGTTTCATTTGCTATTATTTTCTCCCATTCTGAGGGTTGTCTTTTCACCTTGCTAATAGTTTCCTTTGNCTGTTTTGGAGAAATTTCTAAGTTTTTTTCCCCACTTTTATTGGGTTGCTTGTTTTTCTGATATTGAGCTGTATGAGCTGCTTGTATATTTTGGAAATTAATCCTTTGTCAGTTGTTTCATTTGCTATTATTTTCTCCCATTCTGAGGGTTGTCTTTTCACCTTGCTAATAGTTTCCTTTGTTGTGCAAAAGCTTTTAAGTTTAATCAGGTCCCACTTGTTTACTTTTGTTTATATTTCTGTTACTCTAGGAGGTGGGTCATAGAGGATCTTGCTTTGATTTATGTCATCCAGTGTTCTGCCTATGTTTTCCTCTACGAGTTTTGTAGTTTCTGATCTTACATTTAAGTCTTAATCCATTTTGAGTTATCTTTGTGTATGGTTTTAAGAAGTGTTCTAATTTCATTCTTTCGCATGTAGCTGTCCAGTTTTCCCAGCACCATTTATTGAAGAGGCTATTTTTGCCCCATTGTATATTCTTGCCTCCTTTCTCAGAAATAAGATACCCATAAGTGTATGGGTTTATTTCTGGGGTTTCTATCTTGTTCCATTGGTCTATATCTCTGCTTTTGTGCAAATGACTACTGCTTTGTTGTATAATCTGAAGTCAGGAAGGTTGATTCCTCCAGCTCCATTCTTCTTTCTCAGGACTATTTTGGCTATTCAGGGTCTTTTGCTTTTTGATATGAATTGTCAATTTTGTCATGTCAAATTGTCATCATATAGGTTTTGTCTTTTAATTTGTTAATATAGTGTATATCACATTGATTGATTTGTGTATATTGAAGAATCCTTGCATTCCTGGAATAAACCCAACTTGATCATGGTGTATGAAGGACTATTTTGGCTATTCAGGGTCTTTTGCTTTTTGATATGAATTGTCAATTTTGTCATGTCAAATTGTCATCATATAGGTTTTGTCTTTTAATTTGTTAATATAGTGTATATCACATTGATTGATTTGTGTATATTGAAGAATCCTTGCATTCCTGGAATAAACCCAACTTGATCATGGTGTATGAGCTTTTTGATGTGTTGCTGAATTCCGTTTGCTAAAATTTTGTTGAGGATTTTTGCATCTATGTTCATCAGTGATTTGGCCTGTAGTTTTCTTTTTGTGATTGTCTTTTTGTGGTATCAGGGTGATGGTGGCCTCATAGAATGAGTTTGGAAGTGTTCCTTCCTCTGGAATTTTTTGAAAGAGTTTTAGAAGCATCGGCATTAGCTCTTCTCTCAGTGTTTGATAGAATTCTCCTGTGAAGCCATCTGGTCCTGGGCTTTTGTTTTTTGGGAGATGTTTGATCACAGCTTCAATTTCAGTGCTTGTAATTGGGTTGTTCATAATTTCTATTTCTTCCTGGTTCAGTCTTGGAAGATTGAACTTTTATAAGGATATGTCCACTTCTTCCAGGTTAACCATTTTATTGCCAGACAGTTGTTCATAATAGTCTCAGAATCCTTTGTATTTCTGCATTGTCTGCCGTAACCTTTCCTCTTTCATTTCTAATTTTGTTGATTTGATTCTTCTCTCTTTTTTTCTTGATGAGTCTGACAAAAGTCTTGTCAATTTTTTTTTATCTTCTCAAAGAACTAGCTTTTATTTTTATTAATCTTTACTCTTCTTTCATTTCTTTTTCATTTATTTCATTTATTTCTGCTCAGATCTTTATGATTTCTTTCCTTCCACTATTTTTTGTTGTTGTTCTTTTTCCAGATGTTTTAGGTGTAAAGTTAGGTTGTCTATTTGATGTTTTTCTTGTTTCTTGAAGTAGGATTGTATTGTTATAAACTTCCTTCTTAGAACTGTTTTCACTGCATCCCATAGGTTTTGAGTTGTCATGTTTTCTTGCCGTTTCTAGAAATTTTTAAATTTCCTTTTTGATTTCTTCAGTAACCTGTTTTGGTTATTTAGAAGTGTGTTGTTTAATCTCCATGTGTTTGTGTTTATTACAGTTTTTTTTTTTTTTTTTGTAATTGATATCTAGTCTTACAGCATTGTGGTCGGAGAGGATGCTTGATACAATTTCAATTTTCTCAAATTTACTGAGGCTTGATTTGTGGCCCAAGATGTGGTCTATCCTGGAGAATGTTTGGTGTGCACTTGTGGTGTATTCTTCTGCATTTGGATGGAATGTCCTGAAGACATCAGTGAGGTTCATCTCTTCTAATGTATCATTTAAGACTTGTGTTTACTTATTAGTTTTCTGTTTTGATGATATGTCCATTGGTGTAAGTGGAGTGTTAAAGTCTCCTACTAATATTGTGTTCCTGTCAATTTCTCCTTTTATGTCTGTTAGTGTTTGTCTTAGGTATTGAGGTGCTCCTCTGTTGGGTGCATAGATATTTACAATTGTTATGTCTTCCTCTTGGATTGATCCCTTGATCATTATATAGTGTGCTTCCTTATCTCTTGTAATCTTTATTTTAAGGTCTATTTTGTCTGACACGACGATTGCTACTCTAGCTTTCCTTTGCTTCTCATTTGCATGGAATATATTTTTCCATCCTCTCACTTTCAGTCTATGTGTCTTTAGGTCTGAAGTGGGTTTCTTGTAGACAGCATATATATGGGTCTTGTTTTTGAATCCATTCAGGAAGTCTGTGTCTTGATTGGAGCATTTAATCCATTTACATTTAAAGTAATTATTGATATATATGTTCCTATTGCCATTTTCTTAATTGTTTGGGGTTGATTTTGTAGATTTTTTTTCTTCTTTTGTATTTCTTGACTATGTAAGACACTTTAACATTTTTTGTAAAGCTGGTTTGGTGGACCTGAATTCTCTTAACTTTTGCTTGTCTGAAAAGCTTTTGATTTCTCCATCTATATTATCTTTCATTTTATTTTATTTTTACTTTACAATATTGCATTGGTTTTGCCATACATCAACATGAGATCCTGGCTGGGTACTGTAATCTTCATTGTAGATTTTTCCCTTTCAATACTTCAGATATATCCTTCCATTCCCTTCTGGCCTGCAGAGTTTCTGCTGAAAGATCAGCTGTTAAGCATATGGGGTTTCCCTTGTATGTTAGTTGTTGCTTCTCCCTTGCTGTTTTTAATAGTCTTTCTTTGTGTTTAGTCTTTGTTAGTTAGATTAGTGTGTGTCTTGGCATGTTTCTCCTTGGGTTTATACTGTATGGAACTCTTTGTGCCTTTTGGACTTGATTGACTATTTCCTTTTCCATGTAGAGGAAATTTTCAACTATAATCTCTTCAAAATTTTTCTCATACACTTTCTTTTTCTCTTTTTCTTCTGGACCCCTATAATTTGAATATTGGTGCATTTGATGTTGTCACAGATGTCTCTGAGACTATCCTCAGTTCTATTCATTCTTTTTACTTTACTCTGATCTTCAGAAGTTATTGCCACCATTTTATCTTCCAGCTCACTGATTTATTCTCCTGCTTCAGATATTCTGCTATTGATTCCTCCCAGAGTATTTTTAATTTCAGTAGTTGTGTTGTTTGTCTCTGTGTGCTTATTCTTAATACTTTCAGGTCTTTGTTAATTGAATCTTGCATTTTCTCCATTTTGTTTTCAAGGTTTTTGATCATCTTTACTATCATTATTCTGAATTCTTTTTCAGGTACTTTGCTATTTCCTCTTCATTTATGTGGACTTATGTGTTTCTAGTTTGTTCCTTCATTTGAGTAGTATTTTTATGACTTTTCATTATTTTTTTTAACTTATTGTGTTTGAGGTCTCCTTTTCCCAGGCTTTAAGGTTGAATTCTTTCTTCCTTTTGGATTCTGCCCTCCTACAGTTACCACTAGACCATTCAGGTATGACCTAAATCAAATCCCTTATGATTATACAGTGGAAGTGAGAAATAGATTTAAGGGACTAGATCTGATAGATACAGTGCCTGAAGAACTATGGAATGAGGTTCGTGATATTGTACAGGAGACAGGGATCAAGACCATCCCCATGGAAAATAAATGCAAAAAAGCAAAATGGCTGTCTGGGGAGGCCTTACAAATAGTTGTGAAAAGAAGAGAGGCGAAAAACAAAGGAGAAAAGGAAAGATATAAGCATCTGAATGCAGATTTCCAGAGAATAGCAAGAAGAGATAAGAAAGTCTTCCTTAGTGATCAATGCAAAGAAATAGAGGAAAAGAACAGAATGGGAAAGACTAGAGATCTCTTCAAGAAAATTAGAGATACCAAGGGAACATTTCATGCAAAGATGGGCTCAAAAAAGGACAGAAATGATCTGGACCTAACAGAAGCAGAAGATCTTAAGAAGAGGTGGCAAGAATACACAGAAGAACTGTACAAAAAAGATCTTCACGACC
>SJYT01005194.1:30138-133888 GCA_006410635.1 Cephalophus harveyi
GATGGATGTGAGTTTGGGTGAACTCCAGGAGCTGGTGATGGACAATGAGGCCTGGTGTGCTGCAATTCATGGGGTTGCAAAGAGTTAGACACGACTGAGTGACTGAAATGAACTGAACTGAACTGAAGGCTGGTCCAGTAGTTTGTGTAATCTTTATATAGGGTAAGATTCATGCTGAGTTTTTGTTTGTTTGTTTTTCCTCTGATGGGCAAGGCTGAGTGAGATGGTAATCCTGTCTGCTGATGATTGGGTTTGTATTTTTGTTTTGTTTGTTGTTTAAATGAGGCGTCCTGCACAGGGTGCTACTGATGGTTGGGTGATGCTGGGTCTTGTATTTAAGTGGTTTCCTTTGTGTGAGTTCACTATTTGATACTCCCTAGGGTCAGTTCTCTGGTAATCTAGGGTCTCGGAGTCAGTGCTCCCACCCCAAAGGCTCATAGCTTGATCTCTTGTCAGGAACAAAGATTCCACAAATGATTTGTTATGGCATTAAGTGAGATTAAAACAAATATCCAAAACTGAGAAACCAAAGATGAAATCCAGACAAATGGCAGTTACAAAATAAGACAAATAATAATTAAAATAATGGAATATACACATATACATATATACCCATGAGCAAAGTGAAAACAGTCCCACCAAAATAAAGTACAGTAGATTGACCTGGCGAACAAAGTAAATAAAAAATTATATTTACCAGTTAAGAACAAAAAGCACTAACTAACTAAAGCATAAACTGGAAAACAAAACTAAAGCAAGGTGCCAAGTGGGGAATAAAGTAATGAAAAAACAAAACTAACAAATATGTTGAAAGGAAAAGAAAGAAAGAATTGATATGGAAAGTTAAATAGAGGTAGATGAAGAAGATTCATATACATTAAAGATTAACTGCAAGGGGAAAAGAACAATAGGAAAGGGAAACAAAGGAATAAATGTAGAAAAACATAATATGTATTAAAAAACAAAAATTATAAAAAAGAGAAAAGAGAAAAAATGGAAGAAGAAATCAAAAAGGGGGAAAAAAAGGGAAAACTCCACAGAACTGCAAAATCCCAACATAGAGGCAGAGGTTTATAACAATAATAAAAAGTTTGACTGAATATACACATATACATATACACCCATATATACCCAGAAGCAAAATCAAAACAGTCCAGCAAAAATAAAGTACAATAGATTGACCCAGCCAACAAAGGAAATCAAAAATTATACCTACCAGGACAAAACTAACTAAAGCACAAATTGAAAAACAAAACTAAAGCAAGGCACCAATTGGGAATAAAGCAATGAAAATGAAACTAACAAAATGTTGAGAGGAAAGGAAAGAAAGAATAGATATGCAAAGTTAAATAGAGGCAGATAAAGAGGATTTATACACAGCAAGTATTAACTGCAAGGGGGAAAGAACAGTAAGAAAAGCAAACGAGAAATTTCATGTCTTATTTCAGGTAGTTCTTAAAGTTTCTCCTCGTTTCTTTAGGGTTAGTTCAAAGAATTAAGTAACTGTGGGAGTTATGAACTAGTGTTTTGTGTCATACTATGAATATGTAGCTCAGCAGTTATTTGTGCGACAGAAAGGATTTTTTTTCTTTTTTGCATTCAAAAATGAACATTGACACTTAATATCATTTACTTATAGTGAGGCGTTCTAATGATGACAGTGCAAGTACATCAGAGTTTTTGCATCTCTCAATGTGGCATGGATTTTTCTTTCTACAAAAATAATAGTAGGTTTAAAAAATTAAAAATTAAAATTAAATAAAGAGAAGGTGGCCCAGCTGTTTCGCTTGCGGGGACTCTGGCGGCACTGAGTGTTAGGGACACAGATGGCTCTGCCCCAGGAGTTATGGCCGTCTTAGAGTCTTTTTTTGAACCTCTTGTAGCTGGTGATCAGAAAGCTTCTTTGGCCAGTCCGCCTGTTCAGGCACATAGAGGGGCCCCCCGTCTGGGGTCCTACTCTGTAGATCAGCACATCAGTCACTTAAAGGAGCACCCTGGGTGGGGTTCTGCTCTGTAGTTGAGTATATCATGCTTTATTGGGCCAGCTTATCTGTTGTTCAGCTGTCAGTGCTGGTGTGTGGGGAGAGAGAGGCTATGGTAATGGCTCCACTGCCTACGCATGACTCAGCAGTACTGCCTTTCTTCCATGGCTGCCGGGCTTTCCTCCACAGGCATTTCCCACCACAGTCTCCTCCCTCACCTCCTCTCGATCCATCTCTCCACAGTCAACAGCAGTCCTTGCCTTGGGTTCAGTCCACAATCCCCAAACTCCAGCTCCCAGCTGCTATGCCTTCCAGGAGACCTGCATCCCTGTTTGGGGTATGTATGGCTGGGGCAAAGACTGTCTGATTCTCATTTCATTTAGGCCTGCCACGGACCAGGTATTTTACTCTCAGCCTCAAATATTTCTCCTCTGACTCAGACAATTGCCCTGATGTGGGGATCGGACCTCTGCTTCAGTTCCCCCACCCACTGAAGGTCCAGTCCTACTCTCACTCCTATTTTTTCCCCTAGTTCCTTCATCCTACTGAGTTTTGCATGGTCTATATATTCTTTTCCTCTGGTCAGGTACTCCTGTCCACTCTCAACTGGTTTTCTGCATGCACTTCTGTGTCTGCAGGTGTATTCCTGATGTCTCTGTGGAGAGAGATGTACTCCATGCCCATCTACTTATCTGCCATCTTGCTGTTGGAGACTCTTTATTGTGTATGCTGTGATCAATTCTTCTGTGGAGCCTACGTGTCCGGATGCCATCATGGATCCGGCTCATGATATGGGGTGCCCTACAGTGTGCTAGCCAGCTATAAGCCGTGGTTCCCATGCCACAAAGGATTACTATCATTAATTAATCCTTCTGGAGGGAGGCTAATCAATGAAAAGTTTGAGTTAGAACAGCCTCAAAGAATTAGGCTTATAATTTTCAAGTTCCTGCCAACAGGAACTGGTTGAGGGTTTGAGGGGGAAGGACGGAAGAGAGAGGAGAAGCCAGATTCTTAGAGAACACTGCGAATGTCTTAATAAATAGAGAAGAATCTTGTTCATTTAGCATTTTCAATATTAGAGTGCAAACAAAACCAAAGCAGGGTCTGAGAACCGTATGTTCTTCCCTAATAGGAAAAGAAAGATTCTACGAAGTGATGCATTCTCAGACTTCATGACTGGTGCAGGAAAGCACTGAGACAGGCTTGGTCAGTAATCTCAGAAGAGACAATAAATGATTAAGCCAGTAAACATCAGAGAATTGATTTCCTCTCAAGTGCCCTCTACAGTCGGAGAAGGCAATGGCACCCCAATCCAGTACTCTTGCCTGGCAAATCCCATGGACTGAGGAGCCTGGTAGGCTGCAGACCATGGGGTCGCGAAGAGTTGGAAACGACTGAGTGACTTCCCTTTCACGTTTCACTTTCATGCACTGGAGAAGGAAATGGCAACCCACTCCAGTGTTCTTGCCTGGAGAATCCCAGGGACGGGGGAGCCTGGTGGGCTGCCGTCTATGGGGTCGCACAGAGTCGGACACGACTGAAGCGATTTAGAAGCTGCAGCAGCAGCCCTCTACGGTATTCAGTTCAGTTCAGTTCAGTCGCTCAGTCGTGTCTGACTCTTTGCGACCCCATGAATTGCAACACACAAGGCCTCCCTGTCCACCACCAACTACAGTATTAATTCATCTCCAAAAGATTAGAGCTGTTTTAACAGTAGTTCTGCTATCTTATGAATTCCTACTCATCCTACAAAACCCACTTAGATACCTATATTGCTAACCAAGAAAGCATTCCCTAATTTCCCCCAGCTTACAAAATTAGTCTACATTTTCTGCTTGCAGGTATTTTATTCGTATCATGTTGAATTGTCCTGTGTTCATTTGCAGTTCTTTCTCTTTTACTGGACAGGAGACATTTGAGTCCAGATGCTGGCTTCATTTAACTCTGGGTCCTTGTTTTAACCTAGAGTTTGGCTCACTGTAATGGTTTGGTATGCATCTAATTAATAAAGGAACACATATCATAAGTACAGTATTTATTCTGCAACTTTTGCTGGCTATGAATAAATATTCCAGTTTTCTTTCTGGATGTAGGTTATGGCTTAGTTAGTCTGATGTAATTAAATTATGTCATGGATAAGACCATTTAAATAATTCTCCCAAGGTAGTAGGATTTGTTAAATGGCCCAAGCATTTTATTAGTAAGTTCATGACAAACTCATTTAGTGATAACAACTGACCTGGGCTGACATTCAGTTCAGTTCAGTTCAGTTCAGTTGCTCAGTTGTATCCGACTCTTTGCAACCCCATGAACCTCAGCATGCCAGGCCTCCCTGTCCATCACAAACTCCCAGAGTTCACCCAGACCCATGTCCATTGAGTTGGTGATGCCATCCAACCATCTCATCCTCTGTCATCTCCTTCTCCTCCTGCCCCCAAGCTTTCCCAGCATCAGAGTCTTTTCAAATGACTCAGCTCTTGGCATCAGGTGGCCAAAGTATTGGAATTTCAGCTTCAACATCAGTCCTTCCAATGAACACCCAGGACTCATCTCCTTGAGGATGGACTGGTTGGATCTCCTTGCAGTCCAAGGTACTCTCAAGAGTCTTCTCCAACATCATAGGTAAAAAGCATCAATTTATAGTTTTTAATCATCCCATTTGCTTTGAATATTCATATATTACATAATAAAAAATTTGTGCATTTGATTATTGTGTACCACTTCACATGAAATTCCAAAATTGTATAATACCTCTTGCCTCAGGGATTTCAGATAAGATACCATGAGCCTGTACAGTATGATTTCATCAAAAGAACCTGTATCATGTAGTAAGTGTCTTTATATTGTTAGTGCTTATTTCAGCAAAGCAACATCAATCATGTTAAATTGGTGTTAGTCACTTGACTTGTTTGTGTTTTTTTTGTTCGATTTGTCAACATATTTTGGGTTTAAATTCCTATTAATGTCTAATTTATGTTTATAATGTCTAGGTATATATTTGAGATTATTTTTTATAAAAATAGTAGTCCAAGCCAATAAAAAATTAATAAAATCAATGGAAAGTTGTATAGCTAAGTTATAAATAGCTATATAGTATGTATATACTATATAGCTCTTACACAGTCCTGAGGGACAATATAAATGTTTGTGTGTATGATTATATTCATATATATGTATATGTAAATAAATAGTGTCTTCTGTAATAAAGATGGTCCTTGTACATATTCAGATTGGTCTTCTTCTTCTCTTGACAACTGTACTTATTTTCTTCTTTTGCCAAAGGCATATTGAGTCCACCTAAGCTAAACAGATACTAGTGGCTTACTATGAGGCGCTCAGCTAAGAAACCCTTTCTGTATCTACAGTCACAGAAATGACTGATTGTTTCACTCAACTAGTCCTTTGCAGATCCCATTCTTAACTTTCCAGTGACCACATGTACACAGAGGTTTTTGGAGAAATGATTACAATCAGTCAGTTGATTTGGAACAACAAAAGTAGGGCCACAAATTGGAACACTTGTGCATTCACTCTCAGCCAGAGGATGGAAATCTAACAATAACATTTGTGGGACAGTTTAGAACAGTATATAGGTTCCTGTTAGATAAAATAAACATGTGAGACAGGCAAGGTGTAAGAAAGAAAACAATGCAGGGAGATGGGGAATGGCAAACTGAAACTATTTTCAGTCTCAGAGTGGAAACAGGCAGGGCTGGGACTATAGAGGGGAAACAGGAAGTCATGGGAATTTGTACAGTTCAGTTCAGTTGCTCAGTCGTGTCTGACTCTTTGCGACCCCATGAATTGCAGCACACCAGACCTCCCTGTCCATCACCATCGCCTGGAGTTCACTCAGACTCACGTTCATCGAGTCAGTGATGCCATCCACCCATCTCATCCTCGGTCGTCCCCTTCTCCTCCTGCCCCCAATCCTTCCCAGCATCAGAGTCTTTCCCAATGAGTCAACTCTTTGCATGAGGTGACCAAAGTACTGGAGTTTAAACTTTAGCATCATTCCTTCCAAAGAAATCCCAGGGCTGATCTCCTTCAGAAGGGACTGGTTGGATCTCCTTGCAGTCCAAGGGACTCTCAAGAGTCTTCTCCAACACCACAGTTCAAAAGCATCAATTCTTCGGCACTCAGCCTTCTTCACAGTCCAACTCTCACATCCATACATGACCACAGGAAAAACCATAGCCTTGACTAGATGGACCTTAGTCGGCAAAGTAATGTCTCTGCTTTTGAATATGCTATCTAGGTTGGACATAACTTTTCTTCCAAGGAGTAAGCGTCTTCTAATTTCATGGCTGCAGTCACCATCAGCAGTGATTTTGGAGCCCAAAAAAAAAAAAAAATAGCACAGATGAAATAAAATACATATGTGGGCCAGATTTGGTCCTTGGACCATCACTTTGCATTCTGTGACTTAGCATCTGATGGCAGTCATTAGCATCCTGAACAAACTTGTCACACATGGCCCCCTATTCCTAACCATGGATGAAAGGAGATAGAAACTCTTTTCTTGTGGTAAATCATTTTATTTTCATCAGAGGTGATAGCTTTTGCTGCAGCCCAATAATTCACTTCTGGAAACCAGAAATCTCTTCCTGCTTTTATTAATGTTTTTGGCTAGTTGTGTTAGAAATTAAACTGGATTGGAACAAATTGAAACAAATGCTCAAGGGCCAATTTTAGGGGCCTATAAAACTCCTCCTTTCAAAGTGGATCCTCAACTAAAAATCATCCTCTTCCCATTGCCTTTGTCTGCACTTCCCAGAGTGTATATAAGGTGCTGAATGTTCAACACTGCATGCTTCATTGGGCCAATAGAACCTGTGAAATCAATCTGTTCAGTTACCAAATGACAAACACTTGATGATGGAATGGTTTCACTCATTTCCTTGAGAGCAAAACTGTTTAGCAACATGTTTGCAAAGTTGTTAAAAAAGACAGTTTTCACATTTGAACACTTGCTTGTGTTCTGTTTCTTTCTTTTTGCAAAAATATACCTGAATGCCTATAATATAGCAGGGGCTATTTTACATACTTGGGATACAGCAGATTGAAACATACAAGGCCCCTACATTCCTGTAAGTACAAATCAAACATGCAGTAATAAGCTGATGCCACGTATAACACCTATATTCCAAGCAGAAGTATAAAATATGTATTACCCAAAACCAAACCTAAAGACACAGACTACCCTCTTCTCAAAGGATACGCAAAACAGTTGTAGCCATCCTGGGAACAGGAGAAAATGAACACAGAGAAGGAAAGAACGAACAATGAAAAAAGGATAATAGTGAAGATAATGAAATTGGAAGATACATATAAAAACAGGTGAGCACAGGCAACTCTCAGGACCAGGTAGTAAAGAGATTCTTGGAACTTCATTTATGTATCTCTAGTTCTCAGTTCTGTATTTCACGAATTAAAAACTGGTAAAAAGAAAGGGCTACTTTTGTGAAGTTGAGCCTGTAGTTCACTGTAGCTGCATTAGTAACTGTATTTCCTAGGCAGAGTTTAAAGAAAATCTCTGTTGGAATAAATAAATCAGTAAAAATGTCCAAGTAATAATCACAGTTTAATTTTAAGAGGCAATAGGACAGAAAACAAGCTATTACTGACATAAACAAAGATTAAAGATGGTGCTTGCTTATCAGAATAGCTCAAATAAAGAAACTTGACAAACCTGGGTTCTAATGTGTCTTGAGTAACTCTTGGTCAATTTGACTTTATCTTTTATATTCGGGTTTTTTTTTTCTGAATAAAACTCTTGGAAAAAATATCAATAGATTGGCTGAGATCATCAAAGTAAAACTGTTTTACAAGTCAGGTTTCCATATCAGCTGGTTTTCCCAAGGCTGATTATAGCATTTGTATCAATAAACATCAAATTAAACAGTTCCTGTGTATTTCTGGAGGCACAGCCTGAAACTGCCAAAGCCAATGTACTAGGAAACCTTATTTTTTAAGAATTGAGAAACGTCTCCTCCAGGTTATAAAAACATAGATTTGACCATGACTTTTCTTACTCCCCTAAAACTCTGTCTGCTAAAAAGGAGAAATAAATGTTTTTTTTTTTTTTAAAAAAAAACTTTGTAAGAATTTTTGTTTTCCTATTTATATATAATCAAATGAACAGAAACTGAAAGAATTATTCAGATTATCATAATATTCACAAATAAATTTCAATTTATAAATAATTGAGAATGGAGTGCTTTATATTGTTGGCATAATTTGGGTAGCACATCTTTTTCATTTAGTATGTGTAGACCTACCTTATAGAACCTAGAAAACAATAGAATATGCTCAGGATCCAGGAGAAATGATAACTTCTGAAAATTAAAAAATGGCTTCCAAGTGGTCATTCATTTAGCCATTCAGTGAAATATTTACTGGACACTTACTATAGGCAGATACTATATGTGACATTGAAGACACAGTGATAAATAAAATGGGTACAATCCTGCCCCCATGAGGCTTACAACCTATGGAGGGGACACATAGCAAACAGGACAGTACAAGTGTGATGAGGGTTGTGAAGGAGAAGTTCAGCTATAATGGAAGAGACCTATTCCTAGAGTAAAGGATACCTGCTTGAAGAAAGTAACATCTCTGCTGAGACTTGGAAGTTACATAGGAAGTTGGAATGAAATGAGAAAGGAAGAAGGAAGGGAGTGAGTGACACCATCCTGGATGCTCTAGCCCAGCTCTCAGCTGACTACAGCTGCATAAGAGAAGCAAAACAAGAATGATAGGAAAATGGTAAAGCCAAGCCAGCCTGCAGAATCATGAGCACTGAGCTGTTCACTGTTGTAAGCCCACTAAATTTGGGGGGATTTATTATGCAGCAATAAATAAACAAAGCTCAGTGGCTTCCATTCCACAAGTAAGAGTGATCTTGCCTCTGTTGATCATGGAGCCGAATGTTGAAACCTAACCAGGAGTCTCAGTGTATCAATGTATGTGCCTTCCAGACATATGTTTCACGGGTAGAAAGAAAGCTAGAGAGAACAAGAATTAAGTGTATGTGCTTGGATATTGGCAAGTTCAGGGATCAAGGGAAGGAAACCCGGTGATTTTTTCTAAGGCCTTACAGCAGAGGTCTGAATCCTCACATCTGGGTGGGACCTAGTGCAGGCCTATGGGGCAACGGGGACCAGAGCAAATATGGCCATGCTTGACGTGTCGAAGGTTGTATGACTTTCTGTGCTTCAGAATGTTCCTCTGAAGTGGGAGGAGGAACCACTTCAGAGAGGAAGAGTTGAGGCATCATGCTCAATGAAGTTGAAATGGCAAGCAGCCCAGAGTGAAGGATCATGAGTGGGTTTCCCTTAGTGTGGACTCCCTGAGGCAGTGGTAGGAGGTGGGGAAGAAGGTCAGGATGCTGTGATTATGAGTCTCAGGAAAGAGAGTCTCCTTGTTCCTGGGCTATTCATCCCCAGAGCAGCTGTTTGTCTTTCTGTTGCTTTTTACCATCCCCACTTTTCATAATTCTTTCCTCTAGATAAGGTAACCTAACCTCTCTAAATCACATTTTCTTTATCTTTAAAACAGGGAGAATAACAATATCTACTGTGGGAATTAAGTAAGATGATGCACATAAAGCACTTACATAACTTGGCACATAGTAAAGGCTCAATAATCATTAAATATATTATTATCCTACTTGGAAAACCCTTCTAATTGATTCAAAATCAATTAGCTAAAAGCTGGTATAGTCTGCTTTTAAAGGATAATGACCATTGGTTAGCCTAGGATTAAACTGATGGAGAAGTGCATTGGTGGTCATATCAATGATTATTCTGTCCTTGTGTAAATGTCCTTAGACGATATCTCTGAGAAAGCTAGCAGGAGAGACAGAGCATATTAGATAGTCAACAATATTTCCTGAACATCTACTAAGTGCTAAACACTGGATGGACAAAACAAACAGCATCTTTCTCACAGAACTTATAAGCAAACAGAAAAACAAATATTAAAGAAATAATTACCCAAATAATTACCAACTGTGTATCAACTACTAGCTACTCTGAAGTGCCCACTGCCTACTTTACCCATTTAGCACCATTTTGTATTTTCCCAACAGACTACTGACCCAGGAATCTGATTTTGTTTTTCTTTAAAAAAAAAAAAAAAAAACTTGGATCCAGGCCACTATGATCAAAATCTAGCAGGCATTTACTTTCTTTGAATGTCAGTCTATCAGCAAAATGGAGATGTTATAAAAATTCCAATCTCAAAGGACTATTGGAGGGCTTATTAATTGAAAATGTGTATGAAAGCATCCTCAATGCCTTGCTCATAGTGGGTACCTAGTAAATGTTAAGTTCTCTTTCTTCTACCATTTCAGGTGCACATTAAACTTTTGAGTGGATTACTGTGAACATTAAACTTGAAGACAGAGAAAAGGTTAATAAGCATAATCTACATAAATGAAGTCTGTGTGTTTAATTGAGAGAATTAGGTACACTAACTTTTTTTTTTTTGGCATTGTTTCTGAAAACTCCCTCTCTTTTATATTTTTCTGTATTAATTATATTTTGTTGTTTTAGTAGCTAAATTGTGTCCAACTCTTTTGTGACCCCATGGACTGTAGCCTGCCAGGATCCTCTGTCCATGGGATTTCCCAGGCAAGAACACTGGAGTGGGTTGCCATTTCCTTTTCCAGGGGTCTCAAAGACTTAGACACAACTTAGCAAGTGAACAACAACAACAAATAATTCTATTTTAAGCCAGTCACTAATAAGAACCAAATCAAAATCATTTCTGTTAAGCAGCAGCAGGTTAAAATTTGTCTTATCATCACCCAGTAAGAGGCAATCTCCTAGTGAGGAGGAAGTATTCACAATGTGTCTGTGTGTCTGTGTAGATCTGTGTAGTGAGTGCTTGGGGGTGGAGAAGAGAAACATTCATGTGGCAGTTTGATCTAAAGGAAGAGTCAAATTGTTTCTTTGTGAAAGGGAAACTCAATGATCATCAAATTATGAAACTGCAATTTGGGAATTTTTTTTTTTTTTTATAAGTGGTTTAGTAAGCCAGCATCTTGTTGGAAAATAATTTCCTTACTTAGCTGTGATGGTTCTAGCTGACAATTTCAGAACGTATTGGGAATTTGGTCAATAATAGCAAGATACTGAATAATTATATAATAGTAGAATTGGAAGAGTCCTAACATTTTTTCCCCAACTCTTAATACTGGTTTTCTTATTTGGTAAATACATATACTCACACACAATATTCTAATGTGCCTTATTATACTTTACATCAAAGTTATTTTAATAATTTGGATGACTCTAGCGATCGAATTTTTGATATCTTAAAATATCCCCTTGTTATTAACTGCATGAGCAAGAACAAAAGAGAGAAAAGGCATTTTAAAGTATCTTATTTGCCTTCAGCAATTTCATAGCTTTCACCTTTAATTAACTGAAATTGGCAACAGAACTCTCTCAAAGTGTGTGCTTTTTGTCAATGAGTGTATTGACAGCTATTATAAAGTAGCTGTATTAAGGAAGTTTACAAATAACTCCATGCTACAATCAAACTATACCAAGGGCTGCTGTCTATGGGGTCTCACAGAGTCGGACAAGACTGAAGCGACTTAGCAGCAGCAGTGTTCAAGATAGTTGGCAGAAAAAGGAAGATCTGGCTAACACATTGCATTTTCTTCCCTGGGAAAATAATTTAAGATGATTTTCATAACTGGGCTCATTAATATAGCCCAGTATCAAAATATTCCGTTATGAAACCAAATAATATGTATATTTAATGTTTGTGTGCACTTTAGGAATATGGATCACAGATGTTGTTTGGAACCAACTGAAACTCAGAGTGTTTTTAAATAGCTAGCAGGCTCTAAATATTAGATAAAGTACTTGAACTTTTTTACTATAATATCACAATATTTAACTAAAGTCTTAAATTATTAAGAAAAAAAGTGTCATGTAGGCTAAAATCAATTGTGCCAGCTGGTGGGAGCTCAGATGTTTATAAATTCTCATGTGCAGATTTTCAGTCTTCAGAAGACCTTTACTGTACCACTTGGCATTTGGAGAGACAGCCTTCAAAACAGTAATTTGCTTTATTATTTCATGTTTTGTGCTCCATCCATGGGTAAACTAAGGCCCAGATTGTTGAGAAAGACTAATTAAGAGTCTTAATTTACCTGGACTTGGAGCAAATCTGGATATTAATATCTTACTGTAGTCTAAATTTTTATAAGTTTATTATTGAATAAACTATTATTTAACTTGCAGTCAAAACTATAAGCTATTGAATCTTGTATTTCCAAAGGGGAAATTTTTCATTGTAATGCAAATTGAAGAATTCATATTTTCACAGCCATTCAATCCGTCTTAGAGACTCAGTTTAATGGATAATAAAATATCCTTGTAGCATGAAACAAAATAAAAAGTGAATTCCTTACATTCAAACATCACCAAAATATCCACAACACCAGGCTTGAGAGACTGTGACCTCTTATGCCTAGAAACTGGATTTGGAGACTTCCAACAGCTTGACACTAAGTTGAACCTTGAAATATTCTCAAGAGCTCTTATGAAACAGCTGCAAAAAATATGTGAGCAGCTGAGCGCCTGAGCATTTAATAACAAACAAATGGGTACATTAGCAAAAGGAAAATAATTTCCCAAGTGCTTCAATATGGAAGGCTCTAAAATTTTCTGAAGTGGTTCCTTTTCTTTCTGTTTGTCAATAGTAAGCATTTTTGGTGTGCCTAAAATTATAGGACATTTTTACCAAAAACCAAGACTAATTAATTGATTCTATAGGTCATTTTGGTGTTTTGAATTTGAAATATTTAAATTTCTGACTACTATACCAACACACCAGTGTGGTAAAAGTAAAGATTTCCAAATTATAGAAAGATTGCTATTTTTTCTCAGGAGGAAATGGTGCATCATAAATGGGTTAAGTCTCTGGGTACTTTTAAATAGAAGGGTTTCTGCCAATGTCATTACAGATGAGATAACTGTCTGCTATTACTTTCCAGAAACTAGGGTTTATTTCCCCATAAAGTCAGAGCCACTGGGACTCCTTTTATGGCCATGTAAAAGTGGACCAACTGTTCTAAAGCATGAGAACATCTTAGGACAAAATTTATATTTGAATTCGGCATGTTATGTATCCTCAATTTAATATTAGTTAAATACCAATTAAATACTCTGTGTTTTAGTTCAAATCAGAGATCCTTTGTGGCTTTATGGCCACAGAAGAATGACTTTTCTCTCTGAATTTAGGTCTATGCTTCTTGAGGTGACACCAATTTCTGAGCACTCACTTGGATTCTGTATACATAATATCTTGCACTGAATTCTCCTTTTCTAGGCATACAAGCATACTGTTTAGATGCCAAGTCCCACATCTGCTATGAAAGCCATTTCAACTGGCTGCCCCAAATAAACTCTAAGACTTAGCTTCTCTTTGTAAATTTCCTGTCTTTTCAAGTGATCTGAATCATTTTCTTTGTTTCAAACTTTAGTTGTCATTTATCATGTATCTTCTACAACAGTGACTGCATTAGACATATAAAGCTAAAGAGAATCCTGCACTCTGTACTTACAGTCCAAGGGGAACTGTCGTAAATGAGAATATCTGCCTGACACCATGCATTGGTTCTGTGAAAGAAGCAAAGTGAAGAACTAGACTCGCATCTTGGGCTCTGTCTCTTACTAGCCTTCTGCCATACATAGTTTATGAAATTTTCCTGAGGTTATCTCCTTTGTGAAATCAGGATAACCCCATCACATGCCTTATAGGATTACTATGAGGACAAAGTGAGATAACCAAAGGAAATCTCTTATCATGGTGTTTAGTGTGTTGGCATTTGTCATTAATGGTCAACTACTTAGGTTTGTGTCATACTTGTGACTTACCAAGGTGCATTTGTGTATTACGAAATTTTAAAGCTCGTAGAACTGCAGAAATCACATAGTTCAAAAACAGACACCTATATGAGTCAGGGTCCAATGAAGAGACAAAAATCCCACCAGTTATTTAAGCAAAGATAATTTAGTGCAAAGAATTGTTAATCTGGTAGAAGGTTGTCAATTACGTAACCAATAAGATAAACTTCAAGGTGGCCATTGCAGGAAGCATCTATCATACCAAGGCTAGAGGAACACAAGGAAGAGGATGTGAATAGCAAAACCGAGAAGCTCGACAGAGGGGCCCTAGAGCTGAAACTCACACCTCTGAGGAGACAGCAGCTGTCAGTCCTCTCTGAGCTCAGAAGAGAAACCCATGGGGCTCCTGTTAGATTCTGAGGAGGAGGAATTGGCTGGCTGGGCCTGGGATTGATGTACTGATGGAGTGCTAGGAAGTTAATTCTACGTAAGTTCAAAGAGTCGCATGTTGGATTCAGCTGCTACTGGAAGGCACCACAACTTCTGAGGTAGGAAAGAGAATGCTGGCTAGATTCCTCATTCTGGTTCTTTCAAGAACTGGCTGCATCTTGACCTGAGTTTCAAGTCAACCCTATCCATATCTTTAACATAAATCCTCCATTCTTATTTTAGACTTTAATAGAATCTCTATTACTTAGGGGGTGGAGAAGTCTTAACTAAAACATAGTGAATCAGAGAAAAAAGTAACATTTTGTTTGAATATAGTGTACTTTTTGTCACACCACCAAACTCCACATGACCATGCATCTTAAAAATCTACACTAAATGTTGCACTAAGCTCAGGGAACAAGGTTACAGAAAAAGCTTTGCTTGTATGAATTCTGACATGACCCTAGATACTGTCTGTACATTTCACTGGGATTTATGGATACATATCCATAATTCTCTAGTCTTTCACATTCTACTGTTTTCCTCTATTTCTTTGCATTGCTTATTTAAGAAGGCCTTCTTATCTCTTCTTGCTATTCTCTGGAACTCTGCATTCTTTCCCTTTCCCCAATGCTTTTCCTTTCTCTTCTTTCTTCAGCTATTTGTAAAGCCAATTGGAAAAGGAGTACAACAAACTGTATATTGTCACTCTGTTTATTTAACTTATATGCAGAGTACATCATGCAAAATGCCAGGTTGGATGAATCACAAGCTGGAATCAAGATTGCTGGAAGAAATAATATTAACAACTTCAGATATGCAGATGCTGCTGCTCTAATGGCCGAAAGCGAAGAGGAACTAAAGAGCCTCTTGATGAGGGTCAAAGAGGAGAGTAAAACAGCTGGCTTAACACTCAACATTCAGAAAACTAAGATAATGGCATCTGGTCCCATCACTTCATGGCAAATAGAAGGGTAAAAAGTGGAAGCAGTGATAGATTTTCTTTTCTTGGGCTCCAAAATCACTGCTGATAGTGACTGCAGCCATTAAGTTAAAAACCGCTTGCTCCTTAGCAGTAAAGCTATGATAAATCTAGACAGCATATAAAAAAGCAGAGACAGCACTTTGCTGACAAAGGGCCACATAGTCAAATCCATGGTTTTTCCAATAGTCATGTACGGATGTGAGAGTTGGACCATAAAGAAAGCTGAGTGCCAAAGAATTGATGCTTTATTGTGGTATTGGAGAAGACTCTTGAGAGTCCCTTGGACTGAAAGGAGATCAAATTAGTCAATCCTATAGGAAATCAACTCAATATATTCACTGGAAGGACTGATGCTGAAACTGAAGTTCCAATAATTTGGCCACCTGATGCAAAGAGCTGATTCACTGGAAAAGACCCTGATTCTGGGAAAGACTGAAGGCAGGAGAAGGAGACTGAGTCATGACAGAGGATGAGATGGTTGGATAGTGTCACTGACTCAATGGATACGAATTTGAGCAGACTGGGAGAGACTGTGAGAATAGAAGAGCCTGAAGTGCTGTAATCCATAGGGTCACACAGAGTTGGATATGACTTAATGATTGTACTGCTGCTGCTGCTAAATCACCTCAGTCATGTCCAACTTCCCAGAGACGGAAGCCCACTAGGCTCCCCCCTCTCTGGGATTCTCCAGGCAAGAACACTGGAGTGGGTTGCCATTTCTTAATTCTGGAACCATTCTCACTGCTTCTTAGAGTGTACACATGCACGTAAAGCTATGCAGTATGATTGCAGTAAACTGGCTGCTTTAGTTGACAGCCTCTACTTCTGCCTCACACAACCTTTAATTCCTTCTGATAAAGGAAATATCTAATTTCTTAAAAAGAATGTCAGCTCTCTTTAAAGTGAGTAAGCTAACAAAATATGTTCATTTTGCATGCCAAGTTTCGTGGTGTGGTTCATTTCAGCTAACACTTTGATGCATCTAACAGTCTCAGCATCATTATCATCAACTCTCTGTGGTGCCAAAAAGGCCTAGAAAAGCCTGTTGTATATGCTGTAGCAGTATAAGTCATGAATGTTCATCTGGGAGTTGTTTTGACAGAAAAATATTGGTGTTTCCCTATTTCATCTAGAATAATTATTTCAGATCATGTATTAGGCAGGATTTACTATTCAACACAAAATCTGTTTGGCAATAAAAGTAATGGGAAGAGAAACCAGCAAACAATATTAGTAAGTTAAAAAAAAATCAGCACATTAGCAGGACAGACTATTAACTAGAATTCTATTTTCCTTCACTTAATACTTTTCTGTTAAGTTCAGTAGTTCAGTCATGTCCAACTCTTTGCAACCCCATGCATTGCAGCAAGCCAGGCCTCCCTGTCCATCACCAACTCCTGGAGTTTATTCAAACTCATGTCCTTTGAGTTGGTGATGCCATATACTTGTCTAAATTGTGACACAGGCATTGTTGAGGGATGAGGGAAGATGTGGGAAAGGAGGTTTAAGCTCAACTGAAATCAAACACTTGATCTGCACCAAGGATATGATGACCAATATTTTCACCATCATTTATTGCTCTGTGTGTGTGAATGTTTCACTTTTGTGCTTCAGTCACATACACCCGCCATCAGTTCAGAGTATTTTATAGGCACTTTTTGATCATATGTTAGGAGACAGTTCACCACTGCCTGTGTATGGTCCTGACTCAAACCTTAAATCTGGGCAGTTCTGAGATTTAATCTTACCTGAAGATATATCCCTGTAGAGTATTACTTTGTTTGTATAAGCCAAAGTGTTTGCAACCAATTCCTTATCTTTCTGTGCCCTATTACATTTGGCTGTATGACAAGCATTTTAAAAAGTACTTAGAGGAAAATGTAATGATGACAGTAAAAAAGCCTTTCAGTTCAGTTCAGTTCAGTTCAGTTCGGTCGCTCAGTCGTATCTGACTCTTTGCGACCCCATGAATCACAGCACGCCAGGCCTCCCTGTCCATCACCAACTCCTGGAGTTCACTCAGACTCCCATCCATTGAGTCAGTGATGCCATCCAGCCATCTCATCCTCTGTCGTCCCCTTCTCCTCCTGGCCCCAATCCCTCCCAGCATCAGAGTCTTTTCCAGTGAGTCAACAGTTTGCATGAGGTGGCCAAAGTACTGGAGTTTCAGCTTTAGCATCATTCCTTTCAAAGAAATCCCAGGGCTGATCTCCTTCAGAATGGACTGGTTGGATCTCCTTGCAGTCCAAGACCACAGTTCAAAAGCATCAATTCTTCAGTGCTCAGCTTTCTTCACATTCCAACTCTCATTCCATACATGACCACAGGAAAAACCATAGCCTTGACTACATGGACCTTAGTCGGCAAAGTAATGTCTCTGCTTTTGAATATGCTATCTAGGTTGGTCATAACTTTTCTTCCAAGGAGTAAGCATCTCAATTTCATGGCTGCATTCACCATCTGCAGGGATTTTGGAGCCCCCAAAAATAAAGTCTGACACTCTTTCCACTTTAGTTGGATATTAATTGAAAGATTCTGCCATGTTAGAAGTTTAAGTTGTGTAAGACTGAAAACTGAGAAAATAGTAAAAGTCCAGATGTAAATAATTTGTGTTGTTTGATTATGTATGTTTGAACCTGAGCCTGTGTGACACCAGAGTTTCCCTGAGGACTTCATAGGTCTCCTTCTGTTTCTACCACCCTAAAAGCCTCAAATTCAGGTGTCAATTTGGTTTGTAAGTTTACATTTAGGTCCTGAGAGGGTGGTTGCTTAGAGCTCAAGGTTAATAAAGCAGGATTCTTAATTCTACTTCATAGAGAGATAAAGCTAAGACTTAAGAGTTATGGGCTGATTCCATTGATTTAGAAAAAAATAATGGACCAGACAGAGACACTCAAAGTAGAACTCAGTAGCTAATTTCTGTTGATCATATACAATATACCAGGCACTACCATAGCTACTTCATATACCTTAGCTCATTTATTCCATTCAAAGAGTATGAGGGGTACTATTACTAGACTCCTTTAGATGAGGACACTGAAAAGTAAGAAAGTCAGAGAGGTAAGAAAGTTATGTAATTAGTAAGAACCAGAGACCGTATTCAAATCAAGTCCTAACCTTGGATTCTACTGCTGCCCAAGTGAAGTGAAAGTGAAAGTCGCTCAGTCATGTCCAACTCTGACATGACATGGAATTCTCCAGGCCAGAATACTGGAGTGGATAGCCTTTCCCTTCTCCAGGGGATCTTCCCAACCCAGGGATCAAACCCAGGTCTCCTGCATTGCAGGCAGATTCTTTACCAGCTGAGCCACAAGGGAACTGCTGCCCAAAGGCCTCTTCGAAGCTCTGGACTATCAATTTGTTGTTGTTGCTTTTCAGTCACTAAGTAGTGTCTGTACTCTTTGCAACCCCATGGACTATGGCACCCTAGGCTCCTCTGTCCTTCACTATCTCCAGAGTTTTCTCAAATTCATGTCCATTGAGTTTGTGACACTATCGAATCATCTCATCTTCTGGTGCCCCTTCTTTTGCCTTCAATCTTTCCCAGCACTAGGATCTTTTCCAGTGAGTCAGCTTTTCACATTAGGTGGCCAAAGCACTGGAACTTCAGTTCCAGCATCAGTCCTTCCAATGAATATTTAGGGTTGATTTCCTATAGGACTGACTGGCTTGATCTCCTTTCAGTCTAAGGGACTCTCAAGTGTCTTCTCCGGCACCTTAGTTCAAAAGCCTCAATTCTTTACTGCTCAGACTTATGGTCCAACTCTCACACCCACACATGACTATTAGAAAAACCATAGCTTTGATTATATGGCCCTTTGTTGGCAAAGTGCTGTCTCTGTTTTTTTTTTTTTTTTTTGCAATGTCTCTGCTTTTTAATATGCTGGCAGCAGCAGCAGCAGCAGCAGGTTTGTCATAGCTTTCCTTCCAAGGGGCACGCATCTTTTAATTTAATGACTGCAGTCACTATCAGCAATGATTTTGGAGCCCAAGAAAAGAAAATCTGTCACTGCTTCCACTTTTTACCCTTCTATTTGCCATGAAGTGATGGGACCAGATGCTGTGATTTTAGTTTGTTGAATGTTGAGTTTTAACTCAGCTTTTCTACTCTCCTCTTTGACCTTCATCAAGAGGCTCTTCAGTTCCTCTTCACTTTTGGCCATTAGAGTAGCATCATCTGCATATCTGAGATTATTGATATTTCTGCCTGCAATCTTGATTCCAGCTTGTGTTTCACACAACCTGTCATTTTCCATGATCAACCTCTGCATATTTTTTACTTAGGGAGGCTTTCTTATCTCTTCTTGCTATTATTTGGAACTCTGGATTCAGATGGGTATATCTTTCCTTTCCTCCTTTGCCTTTCACTTCTCTTCTTTTCTCAGCTACTTGTAAGGCCACCTCAGACAACCATTTTGCCTTTTTGCATTTCTTTTTCTTGGGAATGGTTTGATCACCGCCTTCTATACAATGTTAGGAACCTCTGTCCATAGTTCTTCAGGCATGTATGTTAAACAGGGTGACAATATTCAGCCTTGTCATACTCCTTCCCCAATTTTGAAGCAGTCTATTGTTCCATGTCCAGTTCTAACTTGCTTTTTGACCCACATACGGGTTTCTCAGGAGGCAGGTAAGGTAGTCTGGTACTCCCGTTTCTTTAAGAATTTTCCCACAATCTGTTGTGACCCATACAGTTAAAGGCTTTAGCATATTCAATGAAGCAGAAGCAGACGTTTTTCTCAAACTCTCTTGTTTTCTCCATGATCCAACAAATGTTGGTGATTTGATCTTTGGTTCCTCTGCCTTTTCTAAATCCAGCTTGTACACCTAGAAGTTCTCAGTTCATGTACTGCTGAAGCCTAGCTTGAAGGATTTTGAGCATAACCTTGTTAACACGTGAAATGAACATGTTAACCTTGTTAACACGTGAAATGAACATGTTACTATGGTGACAATTGTACCATAGTTTGAACATTCTTTGGCACTGCCCTTCTTTGGGATTGGAATGAAAACTTACCTTTTTCAGTCCTGTGGCCACTGCTGTGCTTTCCAAATTAGCTGACACATTGAGTACAGAACTTAAAAACATTATCTTTTAGGATTCTAAATAGCTCAGCTGGAATTCCATCACTTCTACTAGCTTTGTTCACAGTAATGCTTCTTCAGACTCACTTGACTTCACACTCCAAGATGTCCTGCTCTAGATGAGTGACCACATCATCATGGTTATTTGGGTCATTAAGACCTTTTTTGTACAGTTCTTCTGTGTGTTCTTGCCACCTCTTCTTCATTTCTTCTGCTTCTGTTAGGTCCTTATCATTTCTGTCCTTTATCATACCCATCCTTGCGTGAAATAGTCCCATGATATCTCCAATTTCATTGAAGAGATGTCTAGTCTTTCCCATTCTATTGTTTTCTTCTATTTCTTTGCATTTTTTATTTAAGAAGACCTTCTTATTTCTCCTTGCTATTCTCTGGAACTCTGCATTCAGTTGGGTATACCTTTCTCTTTCTCCCTTGCCTTTCACTTCTCCTTCCTCAGGTATTTGTTAAGCCTCCTCAGGCAACTGCTTTGCCTTCTTATATTTTTTTTCTCTTTGGGATGATTTTGGTCACCACCTCCTGTACAATGTTATGAACCTCCATCCAGTGCTTCAGGCACTCTGTCTATAAGATTAATCCCTTGTATCTATTTGTTACCTCCAGTATATAATCATAAATGATTTGATTTAGCTCATATCTGAATGGCCTAGTGGTCTTCCCTACTTTCTTCAATTTAAGCCTGAATTTTGCAATAATGAGCTCACAACTTGAGCCACAGTCAGCTCCAGGTCTTGGTTTTACTGACTATATAGAACTTCTCCATCTTCGGCCACAAAGAACATAATCAATCTGATTTCAGTGTTGACCATCTGATGATGGCCATTGTAGAATCATCTCTTGGGTTGTTGGAAAAGGGTATTTGCTATGATAAGCATGTTCTCTTGACAAAACTCTGTTAACCTTTGCCTTGCTTCATTTTGTACTTCAAGGCCACACTTGCCTGTTATTCAGGGTATCTCTTTATTTCCTATTTTTGAATTCCAATCTCTTATAATTTAAAGGACATCTTTTTTGATATTAGTTCTAGAAAGTACTGTATGTTTTCATAGAACAGGACAACTGTGGAATCAGAGGTTAGGGCATAGACTTGGATTACTGTGATGTTGAATGGTTTGCCTTGGAAATGAACCAAGTTCATTCTGTCTTTTTCAAGGTGGCACCCAAGTACTGCATTTCAGACTTTTTTGTTGACTATGAGGTACTCTACTTCTTCTAAGGGATTCTTGCCCCATAGTAGATATAATGGTCACCTGAATTAAATTCACCCATTCTAGTCCATTTTAGTTCACTGATTCCTAAGATATTGATGTTCACTCTTGCCATCTCCTGTTTGACTACATCCAATTTGGACCTAACATTCCAGGTTCCTAGGCAGTACTGTTCTTTACAGCATTGGGCTTTACTTTCACCACCAGACCCATCCAGAGCTGAGCATCATTCCTGTTTTGATCCAGCTGCTTCATTCTTATTAGAGTTGTTAGTAATTACCTTCTGCTCCTCCCAATTAGCTGGATACCTTCTGACCTAGCAGGCTTATCTTCCAGTGTTATATTATTTTGCCCTTTCATATAGATCATGGGGTTCTCCAGGCAAAATACTGGAGTGGGTTGCCATTTCCTTTTCCAGTGGACCATGTTTTGTCAGAACTCTTCACTATGACAAGTCTGTCTTGGGAGGCACTACATGGCATGGCTCATAGTTTCATTGAGTTAAGCAAGCCCCTTCCCCACGATAAGGCTGTGATCCATGAAGGAGGGACTATCAATGCAGACTCTTAATTTCTTAGTGCTTAGAAATCATCTTCATTCTGCTAGATCAGATCTGTTAATGGTATCATAGTCCAGTTGTCTTCAAACCTATATACCTTATCATAATGGTAATTAGACAAATACTAGGGTACTTACTTGTTTAATGTGTTTCCCCTGACACAGTATAATAAGCATAAGAGCAGAGATCAATTTGTAGGCTTACCCCTGCATCCCCAATCTCTAGGTCCAAATTCAACCATTGAAGGGATTCAAGAAATTTTTGTTGAAATAAAAATAAAGAATGATTGACTATTTTATTAATTATCTTGCTGCATAACAAGTTATCCTAAACCTTAGTGACTTTAAACAACACTTTTTCTTTCACAGTTTGTATGGGTTAGGACTATAGGAATTAATGGAACAACAGACTGGTTCAAAATTGGGAAAGGAGTATGTCAAAGCTATATATTGTCACCCTGTTTATTTAACTCATATGCAGAGTACATCATGTGAAATGCAAAGCTGAATGAAGCACAAGCTGGAAACCAGATTGCTGGCAGAAATATCAATAACCTCAGATATGCAGATGACATCACCCTTATGGCAGAAAGTGGAGAGGAAATAAATAGCCTCTTGATGAAGGTGAAAGAGAAGAGTGAAAAAGCTGGCTCAAAACTCAACATTCAAAAAACTAAGACCATGGCATCCAGTCCCATCACTTCATGGCAAACAGATGGGAAAACAATGGAAACAGTGACAAACTTTATTTTCTTGGACTCCAAAACCATTGTAGATGGTGACTGCAGCCACAAAATTAAAAGATGCTTGCTTCTTGTAAGAAAAGCTATGACAAACCTAGACAATGTATTGAAAAGCAGAAACTTTACTTTGCTGACAAAGGTCTGTCTAGTCAAAGCTATGGTTTTTCCAGTAGTCATGTATGGATGTGAGAGTTGAACCATAAAGAAGGCTGAACACTGATGTTTTTGAGCTGTGATGTTGGAGAAGAGACTCTTGAGAGTCCCTTGGACTGCAAGGAAATCAAACCAGTCATTCATAAAGGAAATAAATCCTAAATATTAATTAAAAGGTCTGATGCTAAAGCTCCAATCCTTTGGCCACCTGATGCGAAGAGCCAATTCATTAGAAAAGACCCTGATGCTGGGAAACATTTAAGGCAGGAGCAGAAGGGGACAACAGAGGACAAGATGATTAGATGGTCTCACTAACTCAATGGACATGAGTTTGAGTAAGATCCAGGAGATGGTGAAGGACAGGGAAGTCTGGAGTGCTTCAGTTCATGGGGATGCAAAAAGTTGGACATGATTGAGAGACTGAGCAACAACAATAGGATTAAGGCTTAGCTGGATGCTTCTGGCTCAGGGTCTTTCATAAATTTGCAGTCAAGGTATCTGCTGGGGCTGGATGTTCCATTTCTAGGATGATGGCTTACTCAGAGGGTAGCAAGCCTCAGTCCCTGGCCTTCATATAGAAGTACTTCATAGCGTGTCCTCACAACATGGCAGCTAGCTTCCCCACTGAAAGTGTGTGTATGTTGAGGGGGAAGGTAAGAGAGAGAGAAGAGCCTGCGATGCTTTTTATTACATATAAAAAGTCACACAGTGTCACTTCCACCATACCTATTCATGAGAAGCAGGTCACTTGGTTTAACCCACATTCAAGAGGAAGGGTATTAGACTCCCACTCTTGTACAGAGAACTGTTAAAGAATTTGTGGGCATATTTTACAACTACCATACCTTTTAACCTTATCTTACATGGGCAATATTTCAGCATGCAGGCATGGGGCTCCAGAAAGGAGAACATTTTAGGCAAAGAACAGAGTATGACACACAGGTAGGGAAACAATCTTTTGGAGAACAGCAGGTATCCTACATTACAATGGAGAGTAAGGATAGAAGAAGAGAAGAAAAACAAAATGAAAAGAGGGAGGAGACCTTGAAGAGCTTTTTCACTTGCAATGGTGGGCAAAGAAAAACAGTGGAATGACAGGATTAGAAATACTTATCTGGAATGGCAGAATTCAGAAATATTTATCTGGGAATGTGGAGTTAAGCATTGAAGACTGAAATCATTAGGAAACCATTCTCTTTGCAGTCAGATTGCAGAGACATTGACTTGAACAGAACAGTGGGAATAGAAGACTGGGGACAGATACCACAGTTCTTGGTAATTAGGTAAATGAGAGAGGAACCCAGAAGGAGTTGCCAAAGGTGAAACTCTGTTTTGGGTCTGAGTGACAGAATGCTATTAATCAAAAGGGAAATAAAGAGCACCAGAGGATAGAGGGATGGATTTTATAAGCAAACTCCATAGAATCAGAAATAATCTTAGGACACTGACTGTATACTTTCCCAGGAAGATGATGAGATATGATTGGTTTGTTGACACTGGGTTATGGAAGGACATACAAGGGAGGATGCCGATCAGGTAATCAAATATGAGTTGAGATGTCAGGGGAGAAGTCAAGTGTAAAGAGCAGCCCTGTGGTCCACATGAGTGGACCAACAGGCCATAGACAGGCTGGAGCCAACTATGTTACTGAAAAGTGTCAGGAAAAACATTTCCATGACTTACTCACAATACGAATCCTGCAGGTACAAGTGTTTCATGTTAATGGTATGACTTGTCTTTTAAAATCGTTTTTCTCTGAAGTGTTCTTTTGAAGAAAAAGTGCTCAGGTGGGATTTCAGTCCTGCCTAGAGAGTCACTGTATCATATTTCTGTTGCCACTCTAAAAAAGTACCACAAAACTAGTGTCTAAAAACAATGTCACTTTGTTTTCTTATAGTTCTGAAGGTTAGAAGTTCAAAATCTGTTTCTCTGGGCTCAAGTCAAAGTGCCTTCAGGGGTGGCTCCTTCTGGAGGCTTCAGGAAAAGAATCTGTTTCCTTGCCTTCTTCAGCTTCTAGCAGCCACCTAGATTCCTTCATTTGTATTCCCTTGTAGCTCAGTCGGTAAGGAATCTGACTGCAATGCAGGAGACCTGGGTTCAATTCCTGGGTCAGGAAGATCCCCTGGAGAAGGAAATGGCAACCCACTCCAGTATTCTTGCCTGGAGAATCCCATGGACAGGGGCGCCTGGCAGGCTACAATCCATGGGGTCACAAGAGTTAGACACAATTTAGGTCGCAAGGTGGTTGGACTAAACCACCACCACCTCCATCTTCAAAACACATCACTTCAATCTTTGCATCCCTCCTCACATCATCTCGTCTCTGACACTAACTCCTATAGTGTCCCTCTTACACACTGTGTTTACGCTGGACCCACCAGGCTAATTCAGGATAACTCCCTACCTCAAAATCCTAAACTTACTCACACATGCATTGTTCCTTTTGCTGTATAAGGTAACATTCATAGGTTCTGCGAATAGGGCACAGAAATATTTGGGAGGCCACTACTCAGCCTGCCATGGCCCCCCAAATCCAAGTGGGTACAAATCCACTGCCCTCCCAGCTGAATATACACCATCAATGTGAGTCTTTAAATGTAACTTCCCCTACCCTCTCAGTTTCATGAGGTTTTATGTTGTCTGTTTTTCAACAGATCATCACCAACATTCTGAAAAAGCCTTCAGTATCAACACAGAAGTTCATGGTCCAAAGGGACCTCAAATTTCATCTAGAGCAGCATCACCTGTATAGTTATTACTATTGGTTTTCAGATCCGGAGCTGGAAATTGAAGTACTCAAATTTACTTCTCCATTTCTCACTCAATTTGTCTTCCTTCCTTGCCACTGATTCCCTGGCACCTTACTCTACCCACGGTTTCTCTTTCTTCAGCAAAGAGAAATCTTAGAGAATTTACGACTTGATGTGTTAAAAGTGTTCAACATCCTAATCAGAGAAATGGACATAAATCTCCAACTATGATTAGATCTGATACAATTTAAGTCCCTTCAGACCCTCAGCTTCTATGATTCTGTTGATGTAATATAGACTTGCATCCCCTGTAATATAAACTTGCATTATTTTTCACTAGAAATAATTTTATTTTAAAGAAATGAGTCAACTGTAGATCATTCCATTATTGCTCATGACTGAACTGAGATTGTGAGAATTTTTTCATACCTGTATATCACATAGTTTGTAATTTTCAGTGATACATATATTTAGGTATGAGGAACGTGATAGAAAGAGCTGTGATTTAGAGTTGAACAAATCAGAATCAGATTTTAGCAATGCAGCCAAGATGTTGGCAAGTGTGTTAATTTCTCCAAAACTTCACTTCTTTATTAGAAAACTGGGGATAGGAATGCACACACAAAGCCTGGGGAGATTGACTGTGACAATGATGTAAAGTACTTAGCACTGCTTGGCATATAGTAGGTACTCAATAAACACTAATCCCAGACAGTCAACTAGTGTTTATCTTCTACTATGTGTCAGGGACTGACTTCAACACATTATGCCCTCCTCTTCACATTCATTACCACGTAAAGAACAGAAGCAGCATGGTCCGAACTTGATACTCGAGATTCTTGACTAACTGGGTTAATGTCCAAGAAATAATGATTAGCCAATATATTAATGATTAGCAGATTTATAGTTCTAATGTAAAAGACAGTTAGTCATTAACTTGAGTAATGTTTACTAATGGTAGCAATTACAGAATATTATAAACTGTAAGAAAAGGCCAGTAATGGTCACAAGTGCCTGACATATTTTAGCTGGCTAAAATCACTATTACCGTCAATGAGGTCTTAGGTCAAAGATACGATCATTGTTGAAAGAACAAAACATTACATTAAAATTAACTCAAAAATTAAAATCCAATCCTTCTACATAATTATCAATAAATTTAATACCATTTTCAGCTATACTGTTTATCAAGCATGTCTTCTTTTTGCCTGGAACAAGTTAACAACAAATAGACTTTAAAACATGAGTTTACCTTGTAAGTTTCTTATTTCTCCAAATGTAAAAAAAAAAAATGTTTTGTGTTCTCTATGGGGAGAGAAAGATGGTGTTGTTATGTGGCAAAAGGAGACTGTTGCTCTACACTGGCCTGACAATGTAGGTTTTTGGTGAAGAGGTGAAATTTGAGGTCCTCACACTCCCCAATACAAGAAGTATATACTGTTTAGACCTTTCTCAACTTTAGCTCTGCCTCTGTAGACTCCATCTTTGAGGATCTTATACGGAAATGCCAACATAGATTATAAATTTAGCAGTGATACCAAAATTAACTTTCCATCTACTCATGCCTTTGGGTTTTATGTGTTCTCTATTTATGAAATTATTTTCCCCTTATATGAGTCTTCATTAATCTAGGATGTTAAAGTTCATTCAAACTGAGTGTTCACATATTATCCATTCTGGAATTATTATGACTTAATACCTAAATGAAATTTAAGCCTATGAAACTGATGAGGTAGTTTTATTAATACAGAATTCTGGATAAATAAAATTCAAAGCCAGGAGTTTGACAAGTTAACAGGAGATGGAATATAAGCTCATTGAAATATTAGTGCAAGCCAAGGAAATTTGTAAGCCTTAAATTCATCTCAATTCAGAAAAGAACACTAGGAATAGTTTACTACTTATAATGTGTTTACTTGTTCACTTGTCAAGACCATAATGTTTTTCTTAATGCAAACTATAGCTTGCTAGTGACTTCCTATAGCATGTATCTAGCATGACATTAATTTGTTGTAAATCTTCTTATGAAAATGTTGTTAACCCAAACTACTGCTATTAAGTGTGGCTTAACACTCAGCTACCTTAAGCTCTGGGCTTCCCTGGTGGCTCAGAGGGTAAACCGGCTGTCTGCAATGTAAGAGACCCAGGTTCGATCCCTGAGTTGGGAAGATCCCTTGGAGAAGGAAATGGCAGCCCACTCTAGTATTCTTGCCTGGAAAATCCCATGGACGGCAGAGCCTGGTAGGCTACTGTCCATGAGGTCGCAAAGAGTCGGACAGGACTGAGCGACTTCACTTCATTTCACAGTAAGCTTTGGGACTGGCCCATGATAAGGATGGAGAGGAAGTATGATGTATCTTATTTTTCCTTTCTATAACTTGAATGACATGCATCTTGATTTAAATTTTCCTGGTTGTTATTCTTTTTTTTTTTTTTAAATTGAAGTATAGTTGATTTACAATGCTGTGTTAAGTTTCAGGTCTATAGAAGAGTGGTTCAGTTACGTGTCTATGTATGTATACACACACACATATAACACACACATATATATATTAAGATTCTTTACTTTTATAGGTTATTAAAAAATATTAAGTACAGTTCCCTGTGCCATACAGTAGGTCTTTGTTGAGCATTTATTTTGTGTATAGTACTATGAATATGGTAATCCCAAACTCCTAATCTATCCCTGCCCCACTTTCCCTCCTCCTGGCTGTTCTCTGTGTCTGTGAGTCTGTTTCTGTTTTGTAGATAGGTCCATTTGTGTCATATTTTGGATTCCATGTATAAGTGATATCATATGGTGTTTGTCTTTCTCTGACTTACTTCGCTTAGTATGATCATCGCCAGGTCCATTCATGATGTGCAAATGGTATGTTATGCTTTAAAATTTTTTAAAGGGTAGTTATCAACATTATGAATGAAATCTTATTGTGTTGTATTTCTTCAAAAAATTCAGAAATCTAGTCATTTCTCTAACCACTTCAACATTCTTCTTTAAATTCTTTGTATATTCTGGACTTTTGACACAAAATTTATTATTAATTATTATTTTCCTAGTATTATATATGGAGAAGGCAATGGCAACCCACTCCAGTACTCTTGCCTGGAAAATCCCAGGGACGGGGGAGCCTGGTGGGCTGCCGTCTATCGGGTCGCACAGAGTCGGACACGACTGAGGCAACTTAGCAACAGCAGCAGCAGCAGCAGTATTATATTTTTCCTCTTTAAGAAATATTAAATTCTCATGCTATTTTGTAATAGTGTTTAAGATAATTGCATAAACAGTTATGAATTGAAACAGTATTAATTTTCATTAATAATCTTTATTAACATAACTTACTCATAATTAAGCTCTTTGGTTTGATTCATGCTTTCTGGTTCTTAGGACTTTTTTCTTCAGAAGTTTGTGGACTTGTTTATTATTTTAATTTATTACATATATTACTTCATTTTGGTTTTTCTTATTATTTCATTTTTAATATTGTATAAAAGGCCTCTGAGTGCAAACCGATTTTTTTTCCTTTATAAGTAATCATTCTTCCTCCGTAGAACTCAACCTTCTCTGATCCTTTGTAGGAAAAATTATCTTTACTTTTGAAATTCAGTTATTTAACCAGGACAAGTGCAAGTGCTGAATTCACTTTAACAATTCTGCTTGCTACAAGACAAACACTTTTGACCTGCAAATTCAGATCTTCAGTAGTTTTCTACTGTGTCTAACTTTTATTTCAATTTTCATATACTTCTCTCCCCTTTTCATTTGTCTTTTAAATCTTGGAGAGAGATTCAATCTTTTTTTTTAACATGACTAATTCAGTTTTCTACAGAAGTAATTCTATTCTTTACTGATTATGATTTAACTAAAACTTTTAGTTATGGTTATAGTTTCTTCATATTTTTTCACTACTTACCTAGTTCCCTTTCTTCCTTAGTCTTTCTTCTTTGTCTCAGAGACTATGTTTTATTGTATTTTATTGTGGAATATAAAGCAGATGTTATGTAGACTTTATTTTTGTTTTGATGTAGTATTTTTTTTTCAGATGGGTGTTCTTTCTCTATTTCTTGATTTCAGTGTTTACTGATATGAAATTTGCAGAATGCTTTTTAAAAAGAGATTCTATATTGTTTATCCATTCCTGAACATGAAGACATTGATTTAGGCCTAGTATTAAATCCAAAACAGGTGAGTAGATTCTGTGTTGCTGCTGCTGCTGCTAAGTCACTTCAGTTGTGTCTGACTCTGTGTGACCCCATAGATAGCAGCCCACCAGGCTTCCCCATCCCTGGGATTCTCCAGGCAAGAACACTGGAGTGGGTTGCCATTTCCTTCTCCAATGCATGAAAGTGAAAAGTGAAAGTGAAGTCGCTCAGTCATGTCCAACTCTTAGCGACCCCATGGACTGCAGCCTACCAGGCTCCTCCATCCATGGGATTTTCCAGGCAAGAGTACTGGAGTGGGGTGCCATTGCCTTCTCCACATGTGAGTATATTCTCTGCAATATTTAAGTTGGGGGCCCAGCTGGTATAAGTTTCCATGAGTAGTTCAGTGATTCCCCTAGATCCTTGGGAATGGGGTAAGATTTAGGGCTGTAGGCAGATCTGAAGGAACCCACTTTATTTTGAATCATTTCTTCCCTGTTTTGGGTGAGAAAGTGCAGCCAGCACTTTCTATTTTACCACTTTTCCCAATTATCATTCCCTATATTTTATGTGTCTGTTTCTGGTCTCTTTACTGCTGTTCAGTGACTGTAAAGGGCTCTACCACATTCAGTAGATGCCAGTCATCTGGGTTTTCTCTTCAGTGGAGTCCCAATTATCCTTAACTTCCCCCAAAATCTGCTTGGAAAGCTTTCTGTCCGTAGTGCTGGAGCAGCTCCTAATGGAAGTTCCCCATTATCCTTTCTACTCTCACCTTCAAAACCTTCCTCCACTATTCAGGGGTATGGGTGGGTCCTATCCATTTATTTAATAAGTATCTGTTAAGTGTAATTGCTGTTGAATTGTTTTCCTACAGTTTTAAGTAGAAAGACCCCTCCTACCAATTAAAAAAGATCGTAGAGAATTCCTAATAATACAGCTTTTGTAAAATGATACTTCTGATACTGCATCAAACAACTTTAATGAAGACATTGCTGAGGGAAATCTGGCATTCTCATTCTGCAGCAGCAAATTTCAGTAGAACACCATGTACAGTGGTCACTGTGCCAGGTCAATGGGTAGCCTCCATGCCCTTAAAGGAAAAGCTACCAACATAAATGTCAAAAATAGAATATCAGGTTACAAGCTTGAACAATTCTGAGCATTAGAAATGACTGGAGAGGCAACGTTAAAATTCTGATCATTTTCTGAGAAATCTCTTCTAGTTAGGTCATAACTGTATACTCCTCAGATGATAACAGAATTATCTCCCAAAGCCTTTTCAATAAAGGTTCTACTCTGTGCCTCATCATTTATTGATTCACCTGAGCACCTCATGCTCAGACCAAGAAACTTCTTATGATAAGTATCACACAAATTCTTTACATTAATCTTTATGCTCCATAAAAGGCTGAGTATGTGAGTCTCCAACTCTGAATTACCTGTCAAAGTGTGGCAGAGCTTCTGGATGCAAAGAGAATCAGTCAGCAACCTAGTTAAGAAACTCCTATAAATCATTAAGATAAAGACAAACAACCATAGAGAATAATAGGCAGAAGATATAAGCATAAATTTCACAGAAGAAATCCAAATGGCCAACAGGCATATAAAGAGATGCCCAAACTTACTGGTATTCAGGGAATGAAAATAACCAGATGATATTTCATAATCATAAAATTGGCAGAATATAAGAAGTTTGCTAACAACAAGTGTTAGTGGGGGAAAAGGGAACTCATAATCAGTGGTAGGGTGCCAACTGGTATAAATACTTTGGAGAGTGATTTGGCGATATTTATTTAACATGCCTGTAGCCTATTACCCTCCATTCCACTTCTGGGTTGATATCCTAGTGAAATTTTTACACATGTGCAACAGGGAAACATGCCAAAGAATGTTCTTTGCAGTAATGTTTTTAATAACAAAAAGTTGGAATTGACTCAAACGTTCATCTGTAAGAGGATGGAGATTAATAAATTGTGATATATCGATAAAGATGGAATGTTGTACAACAACTAAAATAAATGAGGAATATCTTCATATGTCAACATGGACAGATCTTAAAAACACTGCTGAATGAGAAGCAAGTTACATTTCGATGCCATTCATTTAAATGAAAAAAAATGGTGAGCATGGTAATGCTATACATCATTTCTAGATATATGGAGACATATGCACAGTAAAGTTGAAAAGCATGGGTTAGACAGACTCTATATTTAGGATAAGAGTTGCTTCTGAGATTGGAACAAGGTAAATATGTTTGGCATCTTCAGAGGAGGTGTCAACTTTCTCTGTAACGTGTGTGTTTATTTCCTTAAATAAAAAAATGATCTTGAGGTAACTATGGCAAAAACATTGCTCATTTTGGGTGGTGGATATGTCAGTATTTGTTGTATTTAACCTTTATAAATGTTAATTTAAAAAAAATTAAAAATATTCTGAAATTTACCCTCCAGGTCACTGGTCTACTGTCACTAAGTCCCTTGAGGGGCTTTGGGTGCCAGCACCTGGAAGTTGGGCTGGGACTTTCCTCTCCTCTCTGTACCTTGGAAACTGTTTGGTTAGACCTTGATTCGGCCTACACATGGCTGTTCTGGTAACATTCTGCTCAGCAGCATATACCATAAAAGACAATATCAATCCAGCTTCAGCAGGAGAAACTATTATAGAATTAAGATCCATCTTCAGTAATTTATTATTTTTTATATTTTAGGGTAAATGTCAGAATACTCTTTAAATATAAAGCAATGCAAATGACATATTTATGTACTCAGACATTATTCCTATTTGTCTCACCTGCTGCTTTATCTGGTGTTCTCAGGAGTCCATAATTCTCAAAGTAGATTGTGATCTCCCTGTTTTAAAACTCAATGACATGGGAGATGGACACCTATTTCTCCAACTTTCCACATCTAACAATCCTCCTTTTGCATAGCTAAAGCAAACAACTGAGGGTTATAAAAAATAAAAATCCAGGGGAAAGAATTGCACTTCTCTGGATTTCACCAGAATGATTTGGCGTGTTTTGAAATGTTTTAAAGGAAACTGTCTTGCCTAGGGCTGGAGTGAAGCCTCAGAGTGGAGTGGATCAATACAGGAGCCATCCCAGCTTTGCCTGAAGAGCTGTGATAATTAGAGGAAATGGCTTATCGGGTCTTTTTACAATTCAGAAAAGAAATCATTTGTGGAATCAATGGATGCCTAGCAGAGCCCATCAACTGTGGTTCAAAGATATATATCTTCATTGCTCCCAGATTTCTGAGCCAGATGGAACCTAAATTTCACAGCCCAGTGCATTATCCCGGGTAAAATGCATCCCTCTGGTTTATTAGGCATGGCTAGTATATGCAATGGAAGGCTAGACATTAATTTGTCTCATAGGGAAACAAAAGCTGGTTTTACTTTTATTATCTGTACAGCTTAATAGATTCCTTATCAGAAAACCTCAAATCTATTATGACTCACTTGTAAGGACGAACAGAAAGAGTGAAAGGATACAAAATACAGTCACTCTGTCAATAAAGTGTGCAGTTGCTTCAGATGCTGGAATACTTTGGGATGTTCAAACAAACTCTAGCCTGTGCAGTCAGGGAGAGAACTTTTTCCTGATTAGTGCTGTATAGGAAGTACGGAAAAGAGAGCAGAGTATGCTGGTAGCCATGTGCTACTGCCTAAGCAGAGCTGACATAAGACTCCCTTTCATTCTGCAAATTATTTCTGGGCTACAATGTTTAAATAAGAACAAGATGGATAGTTCCTCAGGATTTCAGAGCTGGAACAGAGTACCTTTTAGAGGCAGGGTGGAACTGTGGAGGCAGTTACATTCCAAGGAAAAAGTCCTCAACCAGGGAGGTTTGGCTCAGAAGATAGTGGCCAGGCAGCTCAAGTCTGAAGGCTTGTACCTTTAACCAGGAAAGCCTGTTTATAGGTCCTTGAAAATTTTGGATCCTTGTGGTCTGGCCTGGCTAGGGAATTGCATCGTTGTATAAATAAGGCACATTGAGCTTGAACATTTTTCTTCTAAGTAATTCAAACAGATCCCAAGATATTTATTAGGACTTTGGGGGCCACATAACTAATAGCCCACTTCCTTCTTGGAGTTCGGAACTCACTGAGAAATATATCACTGGAAATGAGATAGTCCGAGGTTAAAATGCCAGTTTTTACTGATGGAGTTGAGCTGGGACAGAGCATGGACCTGCAACCACTAACGCTTTTTTCTCTGAATGAAAGAGGCCCTCCACTCAGTGAGGGTGGAGGGGGACAGTTGCCAGCCTCTTGTCAGGCAGACCCCTCAGCACATGCTCCCTATAGAGAAAATGCTGAGCCTCAGGCCCCCACTAACTTAACTGCTGGCAGGGGGAGGAGGGGAAAGAGGGTGGGGGAAAGAAGAGGAGGAGGAAGAAGGGGAAAAGGGAGAGAATGGCCCAAGTGTTTCTCCCACACTTTTCCTACCTAGCAAAATATTTCCCTCTATTGAAACACAAAAGGTATTATATTATCCGTAATTTTTGACTTTTAGGTTCTCCATCCTAGACAATGTGATGGATCTACTCATTTTAATCCACATCTTAGGGGTATAGTTTGTTTAGTTTAAATAGAGATTCACTCTTCAGCTTCCTTGGTGGCTCAGATGGTAAAGAATCTGCCTGCAATGTAGGAGACCTGGGTTCGATCCCTGGGTTGGGACGATCCCCTGGAGAAGGGCATGGCAACCCACTCCAGTATTCTTGCCTGGAGAATTCCATGGACAGAGGAGCCTGGTAGGCTACAGTCCATGGGGTCGTAGAGTTGGACACGACTAAGTGACTTTCACTCACTCACTCACACTCTTCAGCATTGCCAGAAGCACTCAAATCTCACCTCTGGCAAGTTATGAGTTAGTAGTTGTTGAGAATTGATAATACCAGTCCAACCCACTCATTACTTACAGATGCAGAATCAGGGGCCTTACCAACTTACTCAAAGTAAGAGCTAGCTGGCTGTGAGCTAGGAAGAAAACATAGGGCTCCTTCTTAATGGGCCAGTGGCCTCTTAGTATGGACCTGTGTTTAGTTTTGGGATATTATTTGTTAACATTTTTGGGTTGCTTATTACATAACAAATACAGTTCCAAGCACATGTTATCCTATTTAATTCTTACACTCACAGTGGGATTGGTCACATTATCATTTACATTTAACAGAGAAGAAAACTGATGTCTAAAGAAGGGCTTATCCAATGGCACTCAGCCAGTGAATGGTAGAGCTAGGACTCCAACCCAGACACTGGAGTCCAGAGTCCAGACTACTTGAGTGTCTGACAGAGTGAGAAAAGCTATTTTTAGGAGAAGAACCTGCATAACCCTCTCTTTGCACTACAAGGGAAACAGGTCCAGACAACAGGAAGAAGGACTGCATTTACTTCACTGATGTAGCTGATCTTGCGCAAAGATTTTTCTTGATGGTCTGTTTGTTGAGTACTTTCCAAAGAAGTGGATCAATTAGTCTTTTACCCATATTAGTATATAGAACTGCACAAATGTACTCAATAAATAACACAGTGGAGTCTATGACTTCTTCTACTATTAATGATAGGTATCAGAGTATTTGGTGGGTTCAGCTAATGTACTGTAGTTTCACTCATTGAGATGATTTTCAATTAAAAACTTATTAACCAAGTACTGAGATAGTAAGATAGACCAAATGCCAAAATATGGCATTCTTTAATTACATGAGAAGTCTTTGCAATCAAAGGCTATATAAAATATTTTGACCTCTCTATAAAGAACATTTGGTCCTATTGGATTCTAATTATTTACAAGAATGCTTGATCCCTGAAATACCAGAGGTGTAAAATAAATATCATTTTTTTGTTAAATAAGATTACTACACATTTAATATTGATAGTAAGCAACAGCTGAGTCTTACAAAATTTTTGATGTGTCTATAGAGAGTCAGTGAAGTGGACTGTATTATTCATTTGACTCATGAGGATTATCAGGATATGTTGTACCTCATCTTCTGCTTACTTGCCTAATCCACACACATACAAAGGAGGCTTTGGGGAAGTTTAACAGGATTGCTTACAGATAATTAAAGGAAAGAAAAATGGCCAGGGCATGGGATCTTGAACTACTGATTCTGGATCCACTATTCCAGAGGACTGTGGTGGGAATTCACCAATAGAGAACAAGAAAATTAGTTTGGAAAACAAATACTCTTCACCATACTGAGATTTTGGCCTCAAGTCCTAATGTTAAACTTGATCAACCCAGGTAGGCTAGGTCAAAGGATGGATTCTATTCACTACTCCTAGATTGGTAAAACAGTCTAGAACTAGGCAGGCAGGAGCTTCATGTTTTCCTCAAAAATTCAAGGCCCTATTTCTAAATTTTGCCATTTCCATGTGGAATTGATAGGTCTGAAGTGTACCTACCAGAAAAGCCTAGGGAAGCAAGGGTTTACCCACTGGTAGGCCCATGGACTATAGCTAGCTCAAAGACATTTTATTTAGCTTCTCAACAGTGTTCAAAACTTTAATTTTAAAATAAAGAGATTTTTTTACATGAAACAATTAGATTTCCAGTTCTCTTAATAAGTTATCAGATCTAGGTCAGAACGGCCATCATCAAAGTCTATAAAAAATAAATGCTGGACAGGGAGTGGAGAAAAGTGAACCCTCCTAACTTGTTGCTGGAAATATGAATTGGTGCAGCCACTATGGAGAAGAGTATGGAGGTTCCTTAAAAAAACTAAAACTAGAGCTGCCATATGATCTTGCAATCCCCCTCCTGGGCATATATCCAGAAGATGAAAACTAATTTGTAAAGATACATGCATCCCCATGTTCATGACAGCATTATTTACAATAGCCAAAACATAAAAGAAATCTAAATGTCCATCTACAGATGAATAAAGAAGATGTGAGATATATATATATACATACATACATACATACAATGGAATATTACTCTGCTATAAAAAGGAATGAAATAATGCCATTTGCAGCAACATGGCTGGACCTAGAGATTATCAAACCAGGTGAAATAAGCCAGAGAAAGACAAATATCACTTTTATGTGGAATCAATTCCAGGCACAATAAAGGACAGAAATGGTATGGAAATAACAGAAGCAGAAGATATTAAGAAGGGGTAGCAAGAATACACAGAACTATACAAAAAAGATCTTCACAACCCAGATAATCACAATGGTGTGATCATTCACCTAGAGCCAGACATCCTGGAATGCAAAGTCAAGTGGGCTTTAGGAAGCATCACTACAAACAAAGCTAGTGGAGGTGATGGAATTCCAGTTGAGCTATTTCAAATCCTAAAAGATGATGCTGTGAAAGTGCTGGACTCGATGTGCCAGCAAATTTAGAAAAGTCAGCAGTGGCCACAGGACTGGAAAAGGTCAGTTTTCATTTCAATCCTAAAGAAAGGCAATACCAAAGAATGCTCAAACTACTGCACAATCGCACTCATCTCACATGCTAGCAAAGTAATGCACAAAATTCTCCAAGCCAGGCTTCAATATTATGTGAAGAGAGAAGTTCCAGATGTTCAAGCTGGGTTTAGAAAAGGCAGAGGAACCAGAGATCAAATTGCCAACATCCAATGGATCATTGAGAAAGCAAGAGAGTTCCAAAAAATCATCTACTTCTACTTTATTGACTACACCAAAGCCTTTGACTGTGTGGATCACAACAAACTGTGGAAAATTCTTAAAGACATGGGAATACCAGACCACCTTACCTGCCTCCTGAGAAATCTGTATGGAGGTCAAGAAGCAACAGTTAGAACTGGACATGGAACGACAGACTGGTTCCAAATTGGGAAAGGAGTACAGCAAGGGTGTATACTGTCTCCCTGCTTATTTAATTAATATGCAGAATACAACATGAGAAATGCTGGACTGGATGAAGCAGAAGCTGGAATCAAGATTGCTGGAAGAAATATCAATAACCTCAGATATGCAGATGACACCACCCTTATGGTGGAAAATGAAGAACTAAAAGCCTCTTGAGGAAAGTGAAGGAGGACAGTGAAAAAGCTGGCTTCAAACTCAACATTCAGAAAACTAAGATCATGACATCTGGTCCCATCACTTCATGGCAAATAGGTGGGGAAACAGTGGAAACAGTGACAGACTTTATTTTGGGGGGCTCCAAAATCACTGCAGATGGCAACTGCAACCATGAAATTAAAAGATGCTTGCTTCTTAGAAGAAAAGTTATGACCAACCTAGACAGCATATTAAAAAGCAGAGACATTACTTTGCTAACAAAGGTCCATCTAGTCAAAGCTATGGTTTTTCCATGTCACATATGGATATGCGAGTTGGACTCTAAAGAAAGCTGAGCACTGAAGAAATGATGCTTTTAAACCTTGGTGTTACAACCTAGACAGCATATTAAAAAGCAGAGACATTACTTTGCTAACAAAGGTCCATCTAGTCAAAGCTATGGTTTTTCCATGTCACATATGGATATGCGAGTTGGACTCTAAAGAAAGCTGAGCACTGAAGAAATGATGCTTTTAAACCTTGGTGTTGGAGAAGACTCTTGAGAGTCCTTTGGACAGAGATCCAACCAGTACCTCCTAAAGGAGATCAGTCCTGAATATTTATTGGAAGGACTGATACTGAAGCTGAAACTCCAATACTTGCAGGCCACCTGATGCGAAGACCTGACTCATTTGAAAAGACTCTGATGCTGGGAAAGATTGAGGGCAGGAGGAGAAGGGGATGACAGAGTATGATGGTTGAATGGCATCACTAACTCAATGGACATGGGTTTGGGTAGACTCCGGCAGTTGGTGATGGACAGGGAGGCCTGGTGTGCTGCAGTTCATGAGGTTGCAAACAGTCGGACACGACTGAGCGACTGAACTGAACTGAACTGAACTGAAATATGGCAAAACTTTTTTCTAAATCACAACAGTGGTAACAGTTTGATCCTTTTGGGTTTTTGCTTTCAGGATATGTTAGATGACATGAGATCAGTCTAAAGATTCACCATTTCTAAGTCAAGATCTTCTGAGTGTTCTACCTAATAACTGATGAATCAGGCAGTCTTCAATCCAGCTACTAGGAACACATACTACACTTGGCCCTGTGTGAGTCCAAAAGGGTAGTCCTTTAATCCTTTTGGGTGATTCTTTCTCCATCCTCAGGTAGTGTCCTCATACATGTGCAGGCTAGTCTTGTGATGAGTATTTTAAGGGTTTTTATCTGGGTTCTTCTTCCTGTACCTTTGCTTAGAAACTATAGACAGTAAGCTGGCGGAATTGTAGGACTCACTTCATGTGCTTCCTTCTCTCAGAGATCTCTGCCTTTTGTTATCTGATGTTCACTGTCTACTTTTTGGTTGTTTGAGACAGTAGGACAGACACAGTCTCTATTGCTCCTTTTTGTCTAGAAGTAGAAGTATATAGCTAAAAGTTTTCTTTTAATGGGTTGTATCTGTTCAATTTAATTTGGTTGCATTGGGTCTTAGTTGCAGCATGTGGGCTTAGGTGCCCTACAGCATGTGGGATCTTAGTTCCCAGACCAGGGAACAAACTCACATCCCCTGCTTTGCAAGATGGATTCTTAACTCCTCGACCACCAGGGAAATCTCCAGTGAAAAGTTTAATGACATTATTTTGTTGTATTATATTTGTTCCTATGGTTCGGTTTGGTTCAGTCACTCAGTTGTGTCCAACTCTTTGCAATCCCACGGACTGCAACGCACCAGGCTTCCCTGTTCATCACCAACTCCTGGATCTTGCCCAAATTCATGTCCATTGAGTCAGTGATGCCATCCAAACATCTCATCTTCTGTCATTCTCTTCTAATCTTTCCCAACATCAAAGTCTTTTCAAATGAGTCAGTTCTTCATATCAGGAGGCCAAAGTATTGGAGCCTCAGCTTTAGCATCAGTCTTTCCACTGATTTCCTATAGGATGTACTGGTTGGATCTCCTTGCTGTCCAAAGGATTCTCAAGAGTCTTTTCCAATGCCATAGTTCAAATGCATCAGTTCTTTGGTGCTCAGCTTTCTTTACAGTTCAACTCTCACATCCATACATGACTACTGGAAAAACCATAGCTTTGATGAGATGGACCTTTGTTGGCAAAGTAATGTCTCTGCTTTTTAATATGCTGTCTAGGTTCCTATGGTTATCTTGTACTTATGATCACTGATAATGATTTTTTATTTGTTATAGTTAATTTTCCTTTTAAAATAAGCTGATGATAGTATGAAAAAGTGAGTCAATTTTAAGAAAAATATTTAGAAAGACAGAGGATACACCCTGGGGAAAATCCCACATGATAATGAAGGTAGAAATTGGAGTGATAAAGCTATAATCCAAGGAATCACAAGGATTGCTGGCAACCACCAGGAAATAGGAGACTGGAATGGAACAGATTCTCCTTCAGAACCTCCAGAAGGAGCCAATCTGTTGACACCTTGATTTCAGACCTCTGGCCTCCTAAAGAGTGAGAGGATGAACTTCTGTTTCAAGCGCTGCCTTCCCACCACCCACCTCCAGTTTGTGGTAATATGTTATAGCTGCCCTAGGGACTAAATAGGCAGTTTACTTTTTTCTTACAAGTTTGTAGGAATTTATTAAAAAGAAGAAAAACATTTAGTGAATGACAAAAGTGATAAAAACATATGACAAGCAATATGATGGCGATAAACAAATGAGGGAAATTTGGGACAATAATGCCTGAGCATATCTGTAAGAGATAAATAATGCTGGACATTGTAGCCTATTAATCAAGACCTGGCTGAGAAATCTTGACCCAGATGTCTATCAAGCTCAAATCCATTAGAGATTATGGGTGGTACTGAGGACCATAAATGTCCTCATTTCACAAGATGACCGGATTTCATGGGGCGTTCCAGGATAAAAGGAGAAAATGTTCAGTGGCCAGGTGATACACGTTGTCTTTTTTTAACGATGTTAACTCATTGCCCTCTCATGTAGTGGGGCAGGTTATGGTATTGTGTTGAGAGAGAATGTGGAATTTGGGAGGAGCTGTATACTACTGGGCTGAAAGAAGGTTTCTTTGTTTTTCCTTTCTACGTTTTGGTTAAAAAGTGGAGGAAGGTTGGTGATATCACCTAATCTGTCTCTGTTGTGGCTCTTTGTCTCAATAAGGTTAATAAAAATCTATCAAGCTGTCGCTACGCTGCCTATCTTTTTCTATGGCTAATCTTTGCACTGGTAACATGGTCATCTTCTCCACTCTCTGAGAAATGGCTGCTGTCTGAGCTAAGATTTGAAGGATGAATAGGAGTTGTCTAGGAGAAAACTTCTTCCATTCTAGTAAGGTTATGTTCAAAATCCTTCAAGTTAGACTTCACCATTACATGAACCAAGAACTTAAGATGTTCAAGCTGGGTTTATAAAAGGCAGAGGAACCAGAGATCAAATTGCCAATATTCACTGGATCATAGAAAAAGCAAGGGAATTCCAGAAAAACATCTACCTCTGTTTCACTGACTACGCTAAAGCGTCTGACTTTGTGGATCATAAAAAACTGTGGAAAAATTAAAGAGATGGGAATATCAGACCATCTTACCTGTCTCCTAAGAAACGTGTGTGAGGGCCAAGAAGCAACAGTTAGAACCCTGTATGGAACAAGTAAATGACTGGTTCAGGATTGAGAAAGGGGTATGACAAGGCTGTTTATAGTCACCCTGTTTATCTAACTTATGTGCAGAGCATATCATGCAAAATCCCAGGCTGAGTTACCAGCCAGATTCACAATTGCCAGGAGAAATATCAACAACCTCTGATATGTGGATTATACCATTCTAATGGAAGAAACTGAAGAGGAACTAAAGAGCCTCTTGATGAGGGTGAAGGAGGAGAATGAAAAAGCTGGCTTAAAACTCAGTATTAAAAAACTAAGATCATGGAGTCTAGTCCCATCACTTTACGGCAAACAGAAGGGGAAAAGGTGGAAGCAGTGACAGATTTCCTCTTCTTGGGCTCAAAAATCATGAGGATGGTGATTATAGCCATTAAATTAGAAGATAACTGCTTCTTGGTAGGAAAGCTATGAAAAACCTAGACAGAGTGTTAAAAAGCAAAGACATCACTTTGCTGACAAAGGTCCATATAGTCAAGGCTATTGTCTTTCCATTACGGATGTGAGAGCCTGACAATAAAAAAGGCAGAGAGCCAAAGAATTGATGGTTTCTAACTGTGGTGCTGGAGAAGACTCTGGAAAGTCCCTTAGACAGCAAGGAGATCAAATCAGTCAATCTAAAATGAAATCAACACTGAATATTCTTTGGAAGGACTGATGCTGATGCTGAAGCTCCAATACTTTGGCTACCTGATGCAAAGAGCTGACTCACTAGAAAAGACCCTGATTCTGGGAAAGATTGAGGGCAGAAAGAGAAGAGGGCAACAGAGGATGAGATGTTTGGATGACATCACTGATTCAACAGGTACGACCTTGGGCAAACTCTGGGAGATGGTGAGGGACAGGGAAGCTGGGCATGCTGCAGCCCATGGGGTCACAAAGGGTCGGACATGACTTGGTGACTGAACAATAACAACAGGAGAAGAGTTAAGGGGCTCAGAGTGAATGCTCACCTCTTCCACAGGGTTTTTTGGATTTTTACCATTTTATGCAACTGTATGTATGTGTGTTAGTTACTTAGGCATGTCTGACTCTTTGAGATCTCATGGACTGTAGCTCCTCAGGCCCTTCTGTCCATGGAATTCTCCAGGCAAGAATAATGGAGTGGGTAGTCATTCCCTTCTCCAGGGGATCTTCCCAACCCAGGGATCAAACCCAGGTCTCCTGCACTATAGGCAGATTCTTTAGCGTCTGAGCCACCAGGGAAGCAGCCCTTAGGCAACTATAGAGATTCCACAAAACTCAATATTGCCAAATCCAATATATCCTACTTACAATTTTTCTCATGTTGGAAGGGCTACCATTACTGTAGTACCTCACCAAAAAATATGTGTCTATAACTGAGTTATTTCTATGCTTATCTGTTTTATTTCTTTAAAAAAAAAAGGGCCCTTTCTATGTCAAATTTTATAGGAAAAGAAAACTTCTGGAGTAATTTTCCTCATGAGAGTTGAAATTTCTTTCAAAATTTAAGGTGGAGTTCACTCCTGATGCTCTAAAGTCCTTGTACACCAAAACTACATGTGCTTTACTCCACAGAACACCATTCATTTCTGAGAAGACCCAAGGAAACAGGAAGGAGCTAGGAGTGCCTCCTTAGTATCGGGGGAAGTAGAGGAAGTGGACAAAGGTACACATACCTGACTGAGTTGAAACATGCAAGGCTCCACATGGTTTGGTGTCTACCTTTATGAACTCACCTCTCCCATCCTCTCTCACCCGTATTGCATGCCATCCTTATACACTTACTAACCATTTTAGCTTCCTTTCTCCTCCTCAAACAGGTCAGCACCTCCTGCTTTGGGCTATTTGCTCTACTCCCCAGGTCATCATATAGCCAGCTTCTCTTCATCCTTCAGTGCAGGATCAAATACTGCCTCTTCAGAGAGGCCTTCCCTGTGCATTTGAGGACTTGTTCTGTTTTGCTAATTTATCTCTTTTTCTCTCTAGAATGTAAGCCCAATGAGGGCAGGGGCATCCCGTCTACTATACTTACCTGTAACCCCGGTGCTAGCACAGTACCTACTGTATAATATGTGCTCAATGACTATTCTGGAATAAGTGAAGCAATATCAAGTACCATGCTAAGTAATGGTCAATTTATAGGTTAAATAATTCTAAAAAATGGGAGGAGCCATCTGGTTTAACAAGATACACAAAAAGAAACAGTTGATTGACTTTTAACTTTGTAGGATGATGACAAGTCTCACTAAATAAAACCAGAACTATACACTCATTTAAATGGGTGACGTACATCAGCTTTTGTTGGCACAAATGCTGTCACAGACCTGGAAAATAAATCAGCTGTGACCCTTTAGAGACTGGTTCCTCTAATTGATGGAAACAAAAATTGCCATTCTCGTTTGATTGGGAGGCTGAGTATGTGGAGAAGACCTAAATTTACTTCTAGCCTTGATATAAACTCATCTGTTTGCCATTTGTCCGGTACAATTGAAATACCATTCTCACAGCCAGCCTGCCCTGTAATGATTTATCATACTTGCTGTTCCTGACGCTGTCAGAACTACGTCTCCAAAATAATATGCCAATACCAACTTCTGCTGAAGTCAATAATTATGCAGGTTTATCAGCCTAGAAGGTCAGCATATATTATAGAGTAGACAGTTCTGGCTGATTAGAAATCTCAAACACTGATAGCAGCTTGAACATCTATTATTGCTTAAAACACAACAACAACAAAAAAACCCCAGCAGCTCTCTCTCCTGTGATTTATTCCTTTAGGATATAGCCAGAAAGAAGATTGCATCAGATTGTCCAGAATCTCAGGCTTGCAGCATCAAGTATTTGCCTACTTGTACTTGGATCTTTCATCAGGGAACAGAGAAACACAGCCTGGTAGCAAAACAGGAAAGGCAAAGAAAAGAAAGAAGCTTTCTTTCAAGGTCTGAGAACTAATGGTAAGACCACAGTATGGAAGGCTGAGGAGACGTAGAATCTGGGTTTGAATCTGGGATTGATTACCATTTACTTGTTATGGGACCCAAGGTGGGTTTTTGGCCCCTTTGCCCAGCCTCAGTTTTCTGTCTGTAAAATAAGACAAATAATATTTACCTCCCAGGTTATTCTCAGGATTAAATAGTATAATGAACGAGTAACTCTTTAAACTAAAATTTACTGTGGAAATACCAGGTATAAATTACATTCGTAGGTGTTTCTTTTTAATTTTTAAAATGGACTTGTGGAAAATGGTAGAAACTTGTGGATATCAAAGGCCACTGTACTCTTTGAAATGCCCTGAAGACATTGGGAAGACAATTGGGAAGACAATATTGGGAAGAAAATATTGGGAAGACAATACTGTGGCAGGAAAAGTTCAGGTCTCCAAAAGACATGGGTTTGAATCATGTCTTCACTACTTCTTAATGAGGTGGTACTCATCAGTAAAAGGATTACTGCAAAATTAATTGACATAAATGAGTTAAGCTACACAGTTATTGGGATTATCTGTTCTCAGAGAAAAATAGTTTCACTGATAACATTAGTCTCTCATGCATAGAATCACTAAGGATCTGAAATCATCTGAAGTTTATGGAAGAAATGGAATACTCACAAGTAAAGATACTCTCATAGGATTTAAGATAATTTCAAGTGTAATTTAAGGTCTCTCTATATTATGGAAGTCTCATTACCCACAGCTATCAAGCTTAAACCTAATTCTTTCCACCAGCTGTTATCACCCAACACATATTATCACCAAGCAAAATCTTATTTCTTTTCTTTATGGAGAAGCAGGATTTTCTGTGTCATCTGTCATCTGTGCGGTCTTGGCAGCCCAAATATATTGAAAATAAGATGGCTTGAGGTCCCTTTTCAGCAGAGCTAACACAATCACCCATTTCCTAAGCTCACAACTGCTCAAATGGTTCAGCTCCTCTTTTCCTTAGAACGTCAGGCAGCTATTAAATTTTCACCTAGCAATCAGCCTCCTGTATCTTCCCCTGAGGACTGGTATGGGAAATTTTCTCCCTTCCCAGTGAATGGTGCTGGGTTCATTATTAAATTCTGTCTGGTGAATGAGGAAATCAAGGAGACACGAGGTGATTTCAAAAGGATATGTTCCCCATTCTTTTTGGCAGGGCCTAGGGGGAGAACAATGAGATTGTTTTAGAATTTTGTTTTACAAAGAGACAATTAGTGGTGTCTATAGAAGTATACATATTTAAAGAAATCAACTTACAGTAATTCAAATGACTTAAGTAATTAAGAAGTCAGTTTTGTCAACAGTGAAAATATCAGCTGACACCGTAAGGACCTGGGGTTTATATCAGGGGATGAATGCAGGGAACTGGAAGTTAAATACTAGGTAGATGGAGCCACATGTACCTATAAGATATGACCACTCTGTGTCCAATCTTGCAGGAGCCGAAGCAGATTTTCTGCAGGGCCACAAACAGGCACCAAGCAGAACATTTAACATTTAAAAATCACATAAACCTCAAAACATCCAAGACATTATTACTGCATTTTACAGAACAAAAATGGAATTGATGGACTTAAAGTAGCTCCCTGTCAACAGCTAGGAAGTGGTGGGGCTGGAATTCAACCCAGGTCTGTGTTCTTTAGAGTTATTGCTTAAGGCTTCCCTAGAATTGTCCTCTTCTTGCAACCCTACCCACCATATGAGGTTCAGCCTGAGTGTTATCTTCGGCAGGAATGAAATATTTATCAAACAAGTCTCAGATAACTCTCCTTATTTTAAATAATTCACCCAACATTCATCTCTATTTCCATAGGACCTGTCTTGTATTGAGATCTCTAATAATCTTTCTGACGTTTTATCTTAATTGGTTTCATACTTTACTACATAAATTTAACCATCCACACACCCTTTAACTCCTTCAACATCCCTTGATAAATATATATTGACCACCCATAGCCTCTAGGCACTGAATTAGGTATTTGGAAAAGGTAATAAACAAAATAGACATGGTTCCTGCCCTTGTCAAGCTTGCAGTCTAGAAGGAGACAACAGACACAAATTAATCAAATAATTGCATACACATATAACTACAAATTGAGATGAGTGCTATAAAGAAAGGCAGAAAGTTGTGAATAATGGGTGGTTCTGGCATGTCTAAGGGAATTGAGAAGACCCCTTTGGGGAAGTGCTCTGTGAGCTGAGAGCTGGGGGATGAGTAAACAACCAAAAAGAGCTATCATTTACCGAGAGTTTACAATGTGCCGAGCTTTGTTCTAAGACTTCATGTAATAGCTCATTGACTTCTCAATATAACCTTAGCTATTATTTCCTAGAACCAGTATCCTTAATCACTGCGCTACCGCTTTCTGTGTCAGAGAAGAGGGGGAAATATTCCAGAGAGCTCAAGTAAGAGTTGCACAGAAGTTGGAGGCTGATGCACAGAAAGCAGAAGAGAGTGCTGTGTAATGAAACCCCAGAGGCAGGGAAGGCTAATGCTGAGGTCTTTGGCCTTACTTCTACAAGTTTTGAGAATGTTTGTTTCTTAAGCTAGAAAAGTGACATTATTAGATTTGAGTGTTCAAAGATCAGTTTGGCTGCTGTGTAGATTGTCGAATGCAGGGGGGCAGAATGATGTAAGAAACCCATTGGGAGACCACTGCTGTCCTCCAGATCAGAGCTTGGACCAGAGTGGGAGCCCTGGAGATGAAGACAAATGGATGGATTCAAGTATAAATGAGTAGTTCTGTATGCAATTCCAGTTATATGTATAAAATTCCAATAGATTCATATGATAAAATATAGTCTTTTAAATGTATATTCACTCAAAGTTGCTTTAGTCTATGTCTCTAAGATCCAAAGTGTTACGAATTTCACTTTTAGTTTTCAGTCCTCCTAGTGGGAATAGCTTGTGAGATGGTATTTCTTATAATCAGATTCTCCAGGGGTTTCAGGGCTTGTTTTTGTTGAGTAGCTAAGTCATGCCCAAGTCTTTTGTGACCCCATGGACTATAGCCTGCCAGGCTCCTCTGTCCATAGGATTCTCCAGGCAAGAATACTGGAGTGGGTGGCCATTTCCTTCTCCAAGGGAGCTTCCCTACCCAGGGATCGAACCAATGTCTCCTGCATTGGCAGGTGGATTCTTTACCACTGAGCCTAGGGAAGCCCTTCAGGGGTTCCACATACAATTCACCAGCAGGCAGCAGTACTAAGGTCCTTGGAAAACTGGTGGATGTGATCTGACATTGATAACCAAACCTGAGAAAACCTAAATTCAGTAAACCCATGACTTTTTTTGGTTCAGTGCTTCAGTTTGTAGATTAAAAACAAACTGTCACCAATCCCATAAACTCTGAGTGGTGATTCAAAGGGCAATTTCAAGAGATTTTTCATAAATAGAAAGTAAAAGTTCTATTGTGATCACTTGCCCATAAACTTATAAAAACCACATAGACTTAATATTTATTAAGCTACTCCTGAGATTTTTAAACTAAATGGAAAAGTGTTAAGGGCAAAACATTCTTGTTTGCAAGTATTACAGAAATTCAGGATTTAAAAAAATCAGATAAAGGAGAAAAATCTCCATGATTTATACATACCGTGTGGGTACTCTTACACATTTACTAGATGAAGTAGACAATCGAGACATTCTTCTACTTAATTAATACCCTCCGAACTGTCAAATCAGATACTTGAGGTAAAATTTGCTTTTGATTTTTGGAAATCTGTCTTGTTTTGTTTAGTTTCACGGAGGCTGTGTGAATTTGAATGACTGAGCAAAGTTATCTTAATGTTCAGAGTGACTGAATTGTTTGGGGGCTGAAAGAATATTATTAATACAACATGGAAGCTGGAAATGGTGTTGCTGGATTTCTACAAGTGCAAATACAAGGTATGGGGAATTTACATAGGACTGAAGGTTCCTTATTTACCTGGATCCTAAAGCCATGACAGGTGTGACCACAGTTCTGAAGAGTCTTGCAGAGCTGCAGCTTGCCAGGAGGGCAGAGTTTCTCTTAGGTCTCAAGGAAGAGCAAAACTCCATGTTCAACAATGTGTTTATGTGTATAACTATATCTGGGAATGACCAATGGGACACATTCCCAGAGGCCAGTGGCATGAACTCCATTTTGGGGCTAGAGGATAAAAAAATTCAAAGAGCTTTGGAAAGTGGTGAAAGTGATGGAAAGTGAGACTTATCTGTAGTCATTTGGCTTGGACCTTAACTCTCAGATGTGTATTTCAAGTGGGTTTGCTTATATTCTCCTCTTCTCTTTCTCTCCCTTCTTCCTTCAATCTACATTTATGAAATGCTTTTGTGAACAATATTATAGTAGTCACTGCTGAGAGAACCAAGGCAATAAGCCAGCTAACCCAAGCCAAAATCAAAACAAAACTGTTCCTAGAAAAAAGAAGAGTATAATTTCTGAGCCAGACTTCATAATGTCAAGCCAAAATTCAGATAACTGGATTAATTGTGGTTTGTTTTGTCTATTTGACTTAATTAGCTGACTAATGTCCTTATTTCTAATTATATCTGGAAGAATGGAACCCCAAACTATAAGATATTTGTGCCTTGGGGGATTTAGGACAAGTTGTTTTACCTCTCTGATTCTCAATGATAACATTTTTCTCAAAAGTATATATATTTATATATATATTGTAAAAGCTTCCTCAAGTTAAAAAAATATATAAATGTGTTTTGAAATGAAACCTGGAACTTCTTGGCATATACAGAGCTCTCAGGAAGAACTTGTTACTGCTTTTATTAAGGTGAGACATGAAGTAGAACTCAGAAGGATGCAAGGGAAAGTGGGAGGGCTTCCAAGGGACCAGCATTTATTAAACATCTACTATTTGTCAGTTTATTCACCAAGAAGGTGTGTCTTCTCACTCTGTATATTGGCCATAACACATGTACTTTCCTTGGGCCCCAGTGCGTTTACAGTCCCTATAACCAGAGAAATGGGGTTGCACTGAGTACCCTACTTGTAACATATTTTTCCTAGTTACTGACAGCCCTTAGATAAAGCATTAAATCTCCCTGACCCACAGAATGAGGAAGTGATTCCTTTTTAAATTCTTTTCCAACACTGATCTCATCAAGTAGAAAGTCTAAATTTGGAGTTGTTAAATCTTTAACACATCTTTCACACTTCATAATTTCCATCCTTAACTAAAAAGAGCTGGTCACAAGCTCAAAACCTTAGTCAGACGTTGTCTAGTTAAATTTTTAACACTTCTTTTTACAGCAATTTTATATAATTAAAATAATAATATGAAACTTTTCCTTTAAATATCATTGACTAAAATGGGGAGGTGATTTAAAAGAATAGTGAGAATTAACCAACTACAATAAAAATATATGAGGATATACAGCAGAAAAATAATACAACCTTGTAAAGCAACTATACCTCAACTAAAACATATATTTATAAATATATAGAAAATATGTTTACATATATTTGTAAAATATATTTATAAAATTTATATATTTATACATACATATGTGAAAGTGTTAGGCGCTCAGTGGTGTCTGACTCTTTGTGACCCCATGGACATATAGCCCGCCAAACTCCTCTGTCCATGGAATTCTCCAGGCAAGAATACTAGAGTGGGTTGCCATTCTCTTCTTCAGGGAATCTTTGTGACCTATGGATCGAACCTTAGTCTTGTGCATTGCAGGCAGATTCTTTACCATCTGAGTCACTAAGGAAGCCTTTATGTTCTATTTAAAACACAGCAATTGCCATGTTCTTGACGGATCCATACAGTCATGTCTCAGTTCAGTCGCTCAGTCGTGTCCGACTCTTTGCGACCCCATGAATCACAGCACGCCAGGCCTCCCTGTTCATCACCATCTCTCGGAGTTCACTCAGACTCACATCCATCGAGTCTGTGATGCCATCCAGCCATCTCATCCTCGGTCGTCCCCTTCTCCTCCTGCCCCCAATCCCTCCCAGCATCAGAGTTTTTCCAATGGGTCAACTCTTCACATGAGGTGGCCAAAGTACTGGAGTTTCAGCTTTAGCATCATTCCTTCCAAAGAAATCCCAGGGTTGATCTCCTTCAGAATGGACTGGTTGGATCTCCTTGCAGTCCAAGGGACTCTCAAGAGTCGCCTCCAACACCACAGTTCAAAAGCATCAATTCTTCGGCGATCAGCCTTCTTCACAGTCCAACTCTCACATCCATACATGACCACAGGAAAAACCATAGCCTTGACTAGATGGACCTTAGTCAGCAAAGTAATGTCTCTGCGTTTGAATATACTATCTAGATGTATTCTTGCCACCTCTTCTTAATATCTTCTGCTTCTGTTAGGTCCATACCATTTCTGTCCTTTATCGAGCCCATCCTTGCATGAAATGTTCCCTTGGTATCTCTAATTTTCTTGAAGAGATCTCTAGTCTTTCCCATTCTGTTGTTTTCCTCTATTTCTTTGCATTGATCGCTGAAGAAGGCTTTCTTATCTCTTCTTGCTATTCTTTGGAACTCTGCATTCAGATGCTTATATCTTTCCTTTTCGCCTCCCTTCTGGGGAGGCTATTTGTAAGGCCTCCCCAGACAGCCATTTTGCTTTTTTGCATTTTTTTTCCATGGGGATGGTCTTGATCCCTGTCTCCTGTACAATGTCACGAACCTCATTCCATAGTTCATCAGGCACTCTATCTATCAAATCTAGGCCCTTAAATCTATTTCTCACTTCCACTGTATAATCATAAGGGATTTGATTTAGGTCATACCTGAATGGTCTAGCGGTTTTCCCTACTTTCTTCAATTCAGCTCCTGGTCTTGTTTTAGTTGACTGTATAGAGCTTCTCCATCTTTGGCTGCATAGAATACAATCAATCTGATTTCGGTGCTGATCATCTGGTGATGTCCATGTGTAGAGTCTTCTCTTGTCATTGTCTATTACCTCTTTATTTTCTTGGGGTCTAAAGCCTTATATGACTCAAAATAAGGCTAGAAGATGATAAGCCCAAATAAAACAGCCAGAGTTCCCTTTTAGCAAGAGTAAGTGTAATGATCTTATTCCACAGATAGAGAAACAGGTTCAAAAGAGTGAAATAACACCCTAGTCAGTTAAAGAGTTAGTAGAGATGAAGCCATAGCCCAAACTTAGATCATACATCATTCATTTCTCACAATGTTCCAATTGGATGGAATAGTGTTTTTGTTTTTTATTCAAGGTCTATATACATCCTGGAGTGTAAAGTCAAGTGGACCTTAGGAAGTATCGCTATGAACAAAGCTAGTGGAAGTGATGGAATGCCAGTTGAGCTATTTCAAATCCTAAAAGATGATGCTGTGAAAGTGCTGCACTCAATATGCCAGCAAATTTGGAAGACACAGCAGTGGCCACAGGACTGGAAAAGTTCCAGTTTTCATTCCAATCCCAAAGAAAGGCAATGCCAAAGAATGTTCAAACTATGGCACAATTGCACTCATCTCACACATTAGCAAAGTATTGCTCAAAATTCTCCAAGTGAGGCTTCAACAGTACATGAACTGAGAACTTACAGATGTTCAAGCTGGATTTAGAAAAGGCAGAAGACCCAGAGATCAAACCACCAACATCTGTTGGATCAAAGAAAAAGTAAGAGAGTTCCAGAAAAACATCTACTTCTGCTTTATTGACTACGCCAAAGCCTTTGACTGTGTGGATCACAACAAACAGTGGAAAATTCTTAAAGAGATGGGAATACCAGACCACCTTACCTGCCTCCTGAGAAATCTGTATGCAGGTCAAGAGGCAACAGTTAGAACCGAACATGGAACAATGGACTGGTTCCAAATTGGGAAAGGAGCACATCAAAGCTATATATTATCACCCTGTTTATTTAACTTAAATGTAGAGTACATCATGCGAAATGTAGGGCTGGATGAAGCACAAGCAGGAATCAAGATTGCCAGGAGAAATATCAATAACCTCAGATATACAAATGGCACCACTGTTATGGCAGAAAGTGAATAAGAACTAAAAAGCCTCTTGATGAAAGTGAAAGAGGAGAGTGAAAAAGCTGGCTTGAAAATCAACATTCAAAAAACTAAGATTATGGCATCTGGTCCCATCACTTCATGGCAAATAGGTGGGGAAACAATGGCAACAGTGATAAACTTTATTTTCTTGGGCTCCAAAATCACTGCAGATGGTGACTGCAGCCATGAAATTAAAAGACACTGACTCCTTGGAAGAAAAGCCATGACCAACCTAGACAGAATATAAAAAAGCAGAGACATTGCTTTGCTGACAAACGTCCTTCTAGTCAAAGCTATGGTTTTTCCAGTAGTAATGTATGGACGTGCAAGTTGGACCATAAAGAAAGCTGAGTGCCAAAGAATTGATGCTTTTAAACTGCAGCATTGGAGAAGACTCTTGAGAGTCCCTTGGACTGCAAGGAGATCAAACTAGTCAATTCTAAAGGAAATCAGTCCTGAATATTCATTGGAAGGACTGATGCTGAAGCTGAAACTCCAGTACTTGGCCACCTGATGCAAAGAACTGACTCATTGGAAAAGACCCTGATGTCGGGAAAGATTGAAGGCGAGAGGAGAACGGGGTGACAGAGGATGAGATGGTTGGATGGCATTACCAACGTGATGCACATGAGTTTGAGTAGTCTCCAGGAGTTGGTGATGGGCAGGGAAGCCTGGTGTGCTGCAGGCATGGGGTTGCAAAGAGTCTGACATGATTGAGTGACTAAACAGAACTGATATACATAAGACTCAAAGGTTCTGGCTCCTTTTCTTGGAATTGGAAACACATTTATCTGCAAGCAATTGTTTAGACTTTCAATGCAACTCTAGATTTATTTTTCTGTTTCTTGATGCAATAAACTGTTGATGATGACCCAGCAGAGAGCTTGGACCCTTTTGGTGTTTCCCACATACACAATTCCACTTACTAATATATATATTTTTTAACTAACTGATCCATTCATGTGACTACATTTATGAAATGTATACTTTGTGTTTGGCATTGGCTTTCCTCCTCTGCATCTATTTACAAATGAATTTGGAGTTATCCTCAACTCACCAATGTTACTATTTTTTCTGCATCAGGTATATTTCATACTCTACCATATGTTAAATGTGTTCCCAACATATCTGATCATTTATTATATCAGTGTGGCAGAAGTTCTCCCCAGGGCAGTTGAATGAAGAGGAGTTAAGAAACAAATGCTTTGATAAGAGAAATGAGTTCTAGAAACCATTTTCTTCCTTCCTTTTATTCCCATTTAAAAGGAACAAAGTGAGAGAGAAATGCACAGGCAAAAGAAGTAATTTCTTCAGCATACTGATGGCCTCCAAAAGATCTTCATAAATATTGACATGCATACACACCACTCTCTTTCTCAACTACCCCTTCCAGCACAGAGTTTAGAACACTCAGAATATACAGATGGTATGCTATAGGTGAAGCACCAGAATCTGAAGAAACTAGTAAAATTTTTAGGGGAAACACTGACAGAAATAACCCACCCTGGTGGTTGGGCAGGCCAGGGAAGATAGTAGCCACTTTTACGAACTATCTTAGAACAGGAGATTCTGGTAAGAATACAGAACTAACAAACTACCAGCAAACAGAAGAACTCAGGAAAGGTCAAAAAGAAGAGAGGAGATGCCAGTCCATACGTCTTGCCCACCTCCCAGAATCCTTCTCACCAGAATCGACCTTTGCTGAGTGATGCACGCACCACCAGGAAGGAACCTGAGGCAGAATTACTGACCAGAGATAAGCCAGAAACTAAACCAGTTCCCATAAAACTAGAGCCTGTGAGCCACGTGCAGAGCAGTTTTCCTGGGTTCCCTTACTCTGCTGCTCTCCACCCTGGCGCCCCTCCCCAGTAAAGTTTCTTGCTTTGTCAGCATGTGTGTCTCCTTGGACAACTCATTCCCAAGTGTTAGACAAGACCCTTCTCTCGGGGCCTGGAAGGGACCTTCCTTTCTGCAACAAAATGAGCTTCCTTCTATTTTGCTTCAGGGCTCCTCAATATAATTTTTTCTTATAGTTTCTATCTAGAAAGTCAATTCAACTTCCTGTCTTGTTTACCCTAAATGAGTTTTTCAGTACCTCCATAGTCTTGCCTTTTCAGTTCTTTATCATTCTTGGTTTGAATGTAAACCTTCACCTATACTTGTTTGTCTTTTCAAGAGTGGCTTGCAAGCCTCTTGTTTTGATGAGCCTTGGATTCTCATTATTCTGTTCTTTCAAATCAAAGGCTGAGATTTTTTTTTTTAATAAAATGTTTTTTTTTTTTTCTCCCTGGTAACTCCTTGCTTTCTTTGTCCTGAAATACCAAACAGATCTCTAATTCTGTAACATAGGTTTTTTTAAGGCAACATTTAGACACTGTGCTGGCCATTCAAGAGAACATATTACAAATTGTACATGCCCTTTTACTTATTCCCTGGATGAATTTAATGCATTATTCACGGACTAATCTATTTAAGTAACATGTTTACTAACTGCCTACTCTGAGACAGTATGCTAAGGTTTGGAGACATTGATGAACAAAGGTATACACTGTATCAGACTCTCTGTTTAGCAGAAGAGGGTGACTGTACAATCAAATACCAATTATCTTCAGGTATATGAAATCCAATATCTTTGTTTTCCTCTGCTACAAAATCACAATGTGGCTACTGATACCAAACGGAACCCTGCGGGGCTCCTGGGCACCAAAGCTCCTGTGTCTCCTTCTCTGAGTTCCAAAGAGCAGGTTCAAACAGTGGCTAGTTCAGGGAAGGGAGGGGATGCAGAGGGAAGAGAGGAGCAGTCAAGAAACAATAGGACCTAACAGTATAATCTAAGGGTCCTGGATCCCCCTTCAAGTGATATACAAAACATTATCTTCGAGCTCTTCTGGAGAACTAAAACCTCCACCAAATGGATGATTTAAAGCACTCTTTATTCCAGAGGTCACAGTTTGCCTATCATCACCTGATGCCAGATCATCTCTGGATTGAAGGAATGTGAGTCCTATGCACCCTGATCCTTATCAACAACTTCTACCACTAGGCTATAAGACTCCTCACAGGAATCCCCCTCACAGATGGGGACACACAGTGTTGAGGGCATTAGCCCACTGTGGCCCCCCTTTGCCTGTCAAAGCAACAAAGATATTCTTTTTTACTTCACCTAAAATTTTGTCCCCAAGATTTAATTTGGTGTCCAGAGACCAGATTCAGCTTCACTATTATATAAAGTTTGTATGAAGTAATATTTAGTAAATCTCTGAATGAATAAATAAAGGAATACAGAGTTAGAGAAGAAAAGTCACTGGAAAAGTTCAGTTAATATGATCTAGAATTAGGGATTTTGGTAAATATACAGGTGAGAAATAAGCACTCAGTAAAGAAAGAGAAAGACTGAGAAGACCTAGAACTGATGTTTTCAAAACAACTGAGGGGCCCAGAGGTGAAAAACAAATATATTTACAAACTTGTGGACCTCTTTGTTGTTGTTCAGTCGCTCAGCCGTGTCTGACTCTGCGACCCCATGGCCTGCAGCCTGCCAGGTCTCCATGTCCTACCCCATCTCCCAGAGCTTCTTCAGACTCGTGTCCATCGAGTCATGTTCTAGAATCAGTGTGGACCTCCAGTACAGGTTAATTAAACTGCTCACTGGACAGGAAGGTATCTTCAGAACAAAAAGAAACAGGAAATAATGCTTTATATTTTGCATTAAATGCTTTAAATCTGCTTTGTTGATTTAGAGCATTTACTCCTCAAGACGTGATGTAAGTTGGAAAATATAATTTTTATATACACACACACACACAGACACACATATATATATATATATATTTTTTTTTTTTGGTCACACCACTCAGCAGTTCCGTGACCAGGGACTGAACACAGGCCCTTGGCAGTGAAATTGCAGAGTCCTAACCACCAGACTACCAGGGAATTCACTAACATTTGCTGAATTCTGAAGCTGAGCAGCATGAGGCTTAGAAAATAGATTGAAAAATCTCTGAAAAGAAGAGAATTTTCCTGAAGTTCATGGTTCTGAGGAGCCTATGACTTGCCAGGGGAGGAACTCTGGTTAACAAAGCCCTGGAGGCAGTGGTGAGCTGGCCTGTCTGGGAGCACTGGCCAATTCCAGGTGTGGCCAGAGCTGAGAACCCAGCTTGGTCTAGCAGAGGACCACTGCAAGGGACAAGAAACCTCAAATGTTGGCTTCCACGGGAGTCTGGAAGGAGAGTTGAGGGGCCTCAACCACACAGCTGGTTTCCCCTCAAGAAATGTGTAGAGTTCTAAAGCTTCTTTTAAAGCTTCATGGAGCAAGAGACTAGAAATAGAACTTTCTACATTTTGTTAGTACTGAGAACTGAGGATCTGCCAGAAGTGGAGTCCTGGTTAACACGGCAGGCTCTCATTTGAAAGAAAGGTCACATCCTGGGAAAAACAGCAAACCTGAGAGAAAGCCAGCTCAGTCACAGGCCTGGGGAAAGTTTTTCCTTCACCCCGACCTACCCACTCAGCAGAAGAAAGGTTTGGTTTTCTGGTGGAAGGTAACATTATCTAGAACTGCCATACATTTTTATAACCGATTTCTGTCATTCAATCAAAATGCAAAGACCACTGAGGTCAGAAGATCCTCAAACTCTCTCTAGAAATAGTCTAGCCAGTCAACATCTTGAACACCTTAATTTCACAAACGAATGCCTTTCTAGCATCCATTATTGCTATTACTCAGTCGCTAAGTTGTGTCTGACTCTTTTGCAACCCCAGGGACTGTAGCCTGCCAGGCTCCTCTGTCCATGGGATTTTCCAGGCAAGAATACTGGAGCGGGTTGCCATTTTCTCCTCCAGGGGATCTTCTCAACCCAGGGATTGAACCCTCCTCTCCTGCATTGACAGGCAGGTTCTTTATCACACAGCCATCTGTGAAGCTAGCATCCATTATGCTAACAAGCAAAAGCTACTGTCACAAAGCTAAAGTGAACTGAAACTCTTGCAGCAGCACTTTCAGGTGGTCCTAATGGTTAAATGCTGGCTGACAATCCTGCAGTGTGCATTTCTGATTAAGATGTGGATGAATGTGTATTATCTACAATGTATTGTCAATGAAGTGTTTTTAAAGTAAATTATAAATTACATAACAGACTAAAAGCCCCTTAAAATCAGGAAACTTTTAAATTCAGCTTCATATGCCCAGCTCATTCAGAGCTTAGAACATATCAGGGATCAATGATACTGGCTGAGTGGATTCATATGAAAAGTTGTAAATGATGTATGACTCTAGATAACATTCCAGTGGTGAAGAGAGTCAAAATAAGGGTTTGTTAGCTACTTTTGCCCCTTTTTTCCCTAACTCATGATTGTGAAGCCTCTATCATATCCTTTTTCTCTCTTGGTTCTCATTCCCTGTCTTAGATTGTTATGCTTTTCAGTCAGTTCAGTTCAGTCACTCAGACGTGTCTGACTCTATGTGACCTCATGAACAGCAGCAAGCGAGGCCTCCCTGTCCATCACCAACTGCTAGAGTTTACTCAAATTCATGCCCATTGAGTCTGTGATGCCATCCAACCATCTCATCCTCTGTCCCCTTCTCCTCCCGCCTTCAATCTTTCCCAGCATCAGGGTCTTTTCAAATGAGTCAGTTCTTCGTATCAGGTGGCCAAAGTATTGGAGTCTCAGTTTCAACATTAGTCCTTCCAATGAACACCCAGGACTGATCGCCTTTAGGATGGACTGGTTGGATCTCCTTGCAGTCCAAGGGATTTTCAAGAATCTTCTTCAACACCACAGTTCAAAAACATCCATTCTTTGGTGCTCAGCTTTCTTTAGAGTCCAACTCTCACATCCATACATGACTACTGGAAAAGCCACAGCTTTGACTAGACAGACCTTTGTTGGCAAAGTAATGTCTCTGTTTTTTAATATGCTGTCTAGGTTGGTCATAACTTTTCTTTCAAGGAAAAATAAGACACTTGTCTTTTATTTTCATGGCTGCAGTCACCATCTGCAGTGATTTTGGAGGCCAAAACAAACAAGTCTGTCACTGTTTCCACTGTATCCCCATCTATTTGCCATGAAGTGATGGGACCAGATGCCATGATCTTAGTTTTCTGAATGTTGAGTTTTAAACCAACTTTTCCATTCTCCTCTTTCACTTTCATCAAGAGGGTCTTTAGGTCTTCTTTACTTTCTGCCATAATGGTGGTGTCATCTGTGTATCTGAAGTTATTGATATTTCTCCTGGGAATCTTGATTCCAGCCTGTGCTTTATCCAGCCCAGCATTTCTCATGATGTACTCTGCATATATGTTAAATAGGTAAGGTGATAATATACAGCCTTGAAATACTCCCTTCCCTATTTGGAACCAGTCTATTGTCCCATGTTGATATAACTGTTGCTTCCAAACCTGCATACAGATGTCTCAAGAGGCAGATCAGGTGGTCTGGTATTCCCATCTTTTGAAGAATTTTCCACAGTTTGTTGTGGTCCACACAGTTAAAGGCTTTGGTATAGTCAATAAAGCAAAAGTAAATGTTTTTCTGGAATTCTCTTGCTTTTTCAATGATCCAGCAGATGCTGCCAACTTGATCTCTGGATCCTCTGGCTTTTGTAAATCCAGCTTGGACATCTGGAAGTTCACATACTATTGAAGCCTGGCTTGGAGAATTTTGAGCATTACTTTGTTAGTGTGTGAGATGAGTGCAATGGTGCAGTAGTTTGAACATTTTTTGGCATTGCCTTTCTTTGGGATTGGAATGAAAACTAACCTTTTCCAGTCCTGTGGCCACTGCTATTTTCCAAATTTGCTGGCATATTGAGTGCAGCACCTTCACAGCATCATCTTTTAGGATTTGAAATAGCTCAACTGGAATTCCATCACCTCCACTAGCTTTGTTTGTAGTGATGCTTCCTAAGGCCCACTTGACTTCCCATTCCAGGATGTCTGGCTCTAGGTGAGTGATCACACCATCGTGATTATGTGTTGTGAAGATCTTTTTTGTATAGTACTTCTGTGTATCCTTGTCACCTCTTCTTAATATCTTCTGCTTCTGTTAGGTCCATACCATTTCTGTTCTTTATTGTACCCATCTTTGCATGAAATTTTCCCTTGGTGTCTCTAATTTTCTTGAAGAGATCTCTAGTCTTTCCCATTCTGTTGTTTTCCTTTATTTCTTTGCACTGATCACTGAGGAAGGCTTTGTTATCTTTCCTTGCTATTCTTTGGAACTCTGCATTCAAATGGGTGTATCTTTTCTTTTCTCCTTTGCCTTTCACTTCTCTTCTATTCACAGCTATTTGTAAGTCCTACACAGACAACCATTTGGGTTTTTTGCATTTCTTTTCTTTGGGGATGGCCTTGATCCCTGCCTTCTGTACAATATCATGAACCTCCATCCATAGTTCTTCAGGCATTGTCTATCTGACCTAATCCCTTGAATCTATTTGTCACTTCCACTGTATAATCGTAAGGGATTTGATTTAGATCATACCTGAATGGTCTAGTGGTTTTCCCTACTTTCTTCAATTTAAGTCTGAATTTGGTAATAAGGACTTCATGGTCTGAGCCACAGTCAGCTCCTGGTCTTGTTTTTGCTGACTGTATATAACTTCTCCATGTTTGGCTGCAAAGAATATAATCAATCTGATTTTGGTATTGACCACCTGGTGATGTCCATGTGTAGAGTCTTCTCTTGTGTTGTTTGAAAAGGGTGTTTGCTATGACAAGTGCATTCTCTTGGCAAAATTATATTAGCCTTTGCCCTGTTTCATTCTGTACTCCAAGACCAAATTTGCCTGTTATTCCAGGCATTTCTTGACTTCCTACTTTTGCATTCCAATACCCTATAATGAAAGGGACATCTTTTTTGGGTGTTATTTCTAGAAGGTCTTATAGGTCTTCATAGAACCATTCAACTTCATCTTCTTCAGCATTACTGGCCAGGGCATAGACTTGGATTACTGTGATATCCTGATCCTTTTCCATGCATTCCCAGGGAGATAGCTTAGCACAGAGTTTGGAAAACAGATACTTAGTTGTCAGGCTCTCCTTTTAGGGGCCCTTGATCTGCACTTTACCACTTCTCGGGATCACTGGCAAGTTACTTAACCTTTGAGTCTGAGTCCTCCACTATAGGATAGGTGCAGCAATAGTAGCTTTTGTACAAAGTTAATGTGAGGATTTAAAAGATAACACCTGTCAAATGCTTCTGAGTGTGCCTTGCACATGATCATAGCACAATAAAATATTAGTATTTATTGTTTTCATATTGAAGCTTATGTTTTGAGATTCATCCAAATAGTTGCATGTATCAATAGTTCATCCCTTCTTATTGCTAAGTAGTATTCTATTATGTGGATATTTCACAAGTTAAGTATTTCCCAGAGTGTCTGCACCATTTTGCACACCCATCAGCCACATATGAGAGTTTTAGTTGCTTCACATCCTCATCAGCCCTTGACATTGTCAGTATTTTTAATTTTAGATATTTAATAGGCCTACAGTAGGTACTATCGGGCTTTCCTGATGACTCAAATATAAAGAATCTGCCTGCAATGCAGGAGACGTGAGTTTGATCCCAGGTTTGGGAAGATGCCCTGGAGAAAGAAAAGGCAACCCACTCCAGTATTCTTGCCTGGGAAACCCCATGGACAGAGGAGCCTGGTGGGCTACAGTTTGGGTGGGAGGGAGGTCACAAGAGTTGGACACGATTTAGCAACTACACCACCACCACCAGGTACTGTTACTACCTCAGTTTTACGGGTGAAAAAAACCAAGGCTCAGAGAGACTAAGTAAATCATAGGAGGCCTTATATTTTATGAGGATCAGAGATAAGATTTGAACCCAGACTGTATAATGCCACAGTTCTAAAAGCATTTCATACTGGGGTCAGAAGCAATGTATTTGATCAGACGTGTGTCTACATGTGTGGCTTTTATTCACAAGTTATGATCCTTTATTACGACTTGTTGATGTTTTTCAAAGTTGGGAATATTTCATATAATTGTGAGTTTTGAGAAGAAGCTTGAGGATACCTTCTATACAAATAGTTTTTCTTTTGGGAAGGTGGTAAGAGACAGCCCAGCAGACATATTAAAGACAGGGATTTGTATTTTCTCTTGAGTAATAAAAAAATACTCAGGCCAAAAACAAAAAGAACAACAAACAAGGGGAAAAAAAAAACCTTCTATACAAATAGTTTTTCTTTTGGGAAGGTGGTAAGAGACAGCCCAGCAGACATATTAAAGACAGGGATTTGTATTTTCTCTTGAGTAATAAAAAAATACTCAGGCCAAAAACAAAAAGAACAACAAACAAGGGGAAAAAAAAATAAAAAAAAAGCTCTCTGTGACCTTTACTTCCTTTCTGCTCTTTCCTCCCACAGAGTAATCATTTCTTTTTTTTTTTTTTCTGGACAACAAAATGCCAGCTCTTAGAGCCATTTTTACAGATTTGAAAATGGACATTTTTTTCTGCCTGGTTTTCCTTCTCCCATTTTAAAACTTTTTCTTCTTCTTAAACTATGGTCTTAGAACAATTTCACAGCCTTCCAGCAGGTTATGTTGAAAAGTTTCAGTAGTGGTAAAGCTGTAGAGGAATAAAAGCCTGACCCCTGGGTTCACCTACCTAAAAGAAAATTTAAAAGTATGCATTAAGTTTCTTAACAACTCAAAATATCAACCATTTGCCTGTAATTTGGTTAGATGGTTTTCCACAAACTAACCAATTTCTTTGTTTGATAGGTACTTGAATTAACCACAGGCAGTATATAAAATGGAAATGCAAGTATGTTCGAGATTCAAGACACAGGATGGAAACCAGTTATCTTCCCTAAATAGATGAATTTCAATTCTGAGAGCAATAAACGATTGTTTGACTCTTCTAACATCCATCTTCGGCACAATCAGTTTTCAAATCTGCTTCTGGATATATTGGCTTCTCCCTCTTATAGCTTTCTCTCCTCCCAATAGAAAGAATCTTTGGATTCTGCTTCTCTGTCCTTTCTCTAAGCTAAGTCGCTTCAGTCGTGTCCAACTCTGTGTGACCCCATAGACGGCAGCCCACCAGGCTCCCCCATCCCTGGGATTCTCTAGGCAAGTATACTGGAGTGGGTTGCCATTTCCTTCTCCAAAGCATGAAAGTGAAAAGTGAAAGTGAAGTCGCTCAGTCGTGTCTGACTCTTAGCAACCCCATGGACTGCAGCCTACCAGGTTCCTCCATCCATGGGATTTTCCAGGCAAGAGTACCGGAGTGGGGTGCCATTGCCTTCTCTTGGGACCCTATTTCCTTCCTCTCTTCCATCTCTCCTACCCTGCATCTTCTACTTCTTTCAGGCACATTTTCCAAAGCTCTCATTATTTCTGGAGAAAAATAAAGCTGGACTCCTTTCTAACACCATATTTAGATGTGGATTCCAGATGTATTTAAATGTAAAAGACAAAATGATAAATGTAACAGAAGAAAATATAGAAGAATATCTTTGTTTCCTAGGGTGGGAAAAGAATTGATTGAACAAAACATTAAAAGAATAAAGTAAAAATATTATGATTACTTCAAAAGTAAGAATTTCTTCTCAATGAAAGGCAAAGTTGATAGGCAGATGACAAAATTGGGAAAGATACTGGTCACATCTAAAACTGACAAGTGATTTTTATTTACATTACATAAGAAACTCTTCGGAGAAGGCAATGGCACCCCACTCCAGTACTCTTGCCTGGAGGATCCCATGGATGGGGGAGCCTGGTGGGCTGCAGTCCATGGGGTCGCTGAGAGTTGGACACGACTCAGTGACTTCCCTTTCACTTTTCACTTTCATGCATTGGAGAAGGCAATGGCAACCCACTCCAGTGTTCTTGCCTGAAGAATCCCAGGGACGGGGGAGCCTGGTGGGCTGCCGTCTATGGGGCCACACAGAGTCGGACACAACTGAAGCGACTTAGCAGTAGCAGCAGCAGCAAGAAACTTATTCACCAAAAAGCAAAAGAAACCCAGTAGAAGAGTGAACAATGAATATAACAGACAATCTGTAGAAAAGTTCACCAGGGACTCATTCAGGAAGTGCTCAAAATCATCTGTAAATATGTAAGTGCAAGCTGACATAATAACAATATATCATTTAACTGGGAAAGATTAGACAGCAGGACAACATTAGGATCTGGCAAGGATGAAATTAAAAGATACTTGCTCCTTGGAAGAAAATGTATGACAAACCTAGAGAGTGTATTAAAAAGCAGAGATATCACTTTCTGACAAAGGTCCATACAGTCAAAGCTATGGTTTATCCAGTAGTCATGTATGGATGTGAGAGCTGGACTGTAAAGAAGGCTGAGCCCGAAAGAATTGATGCTTTTGAATTGTGGTGCTGGAGAAGACTCCTGAGATTCCTGTGGGCTGCAAGGAGTTCAAACCAGTCAATCCTAAAGGAAATCAACTCTGAATATTCATTGAAAGGACAGATTCTGAAGCTGCTGCTGCTGCTAAGTCGCTTCAGTCGTGTCCAACTCTCTGCGACCCCATAGACAGCAGCCCACCAGGCTCACCCGTCCCTGGGATTCTCCAGGCAAGAACACTGGAGTGGGTTGCCATTTCCTTCTCCAATGCATGGAAGTGAAAAATGAAAGTGAAATCGCTCAGTTGTGTCCAACTCAGCGACCCCATGGACTGCAGCCTACAGGCTTCTTCATCCATGGGATTTTCCAAACAAGAGTACTGGAGTGGGGTGCCATCACCTTCTCCATACTGAAGCTGAAGCTCCAATACTTTGGCCACCTGATGCGAAAAGATGACAAAATGGAAAAGACCCTGGGAAAAACTGACGGCAGAGGGAGAAGGGGGACTGACAGAGGATGAGATGGTTGACCATGGGATTTTCCAAGCAAGAGTACTGGAGTGGGGTGCCATCACCTTCTCCATACTGAAGCTGAAGCTCCAATACTTTGGCCACCTGATGCGAAAAGATGACAAAATGGAAAAGACCCTGGGAAAAACTGACGGCAGAGGGAGAAGGGGGACTGACAGAGGATGAGATGGTTGGATGGCATCATCAACTCAATGAACATGAGTCTGAGCAAGCTTCGGGAGATAGTGAAGGACAGGGAAGCCATAGGGCCCCAGAGAGTCAGACATAACTGAGTGACTGAACAGCAACAAAGATGTGGAACTGAGAAATCCTTAGGTGTTCTGGTGTTGCTGACCAGGGAACCATTTTGAGGATGCAATTTGGCACTACTTTGTCAAACTAATTATGTATAATTTTATGACCAATAATGCTGTTCCAAGTGTATATACAATAAATTATCACATAGATCCTTAGAGGGCTACAGAGGAGGATGTGAACTATAATTTTATCTGTGGTGGCAAGAAGCTGGAAGCAATCTGGCCAGCCACAGTTGAGAAAGCAGGCAGATACCATGTGATGGATGAGACCACGTGGCTGTTAAAGGCAAAGAATTAGATGTAGACACAGTGACATGGAGGACCAAAAATCACAATGATTGTGAAAGAAGAAATAAAATGAGTTAAAATGCAGTATCATTTATATAAATCGAAAGCACACACACACAAATATAATTATATTCATTTTGCATCCAAAGAAAACAACCCACTTCAAATGCATTCAAGAAGACTGACTGGGGAGAGCAGTATGGAAGTGGAAAATGGAGATGAATGAGAATAAATCAGTATAACAAGGCAGGAGCCTGGGCCCATGGATCTATCATGATGCCATGCCAGAAACCAAGGATTATTACTAATGCAAGCAAGTCTCTGTTTCTGAAAGCCACAGTAAACAAAAACAAAACAAATTTGCTTGGGTGCTACTTTCACCCTTTTTCCACATCAGGCTCTCACACCCAGGACGTCCTTTCTGTCCGCAGTGACCACTTCTTTAGTCTTGAATAATACTGAACTTTTCCTAGACTGCTAGAAAAGAGTTGATGGAGTCCTATTTTTCCTTTCAATCCCATTGGTGGATTGTCCATAATATTGTGATTCTCAGCATACTTGCCTCTATGCAATGTTTTACAGCCTACTTATAGTTGGGTTCTGTGATTCTAAGTCCCACATGTGGAGGTGTCTATGACAAAATGCCCATATTAAATGATGCATTTTTGCTGCCCTCCCCGCCCCCCGCCCCTTTGTTTTTTTGCTAAGGGATGAAAAATGTGGAGCTGGTTAGGTAGAATTTCTTGCTAGCAGAGATATTTCTACATTAAAAAAAGTATAGTTAGAAGATAATCTCAGGAAGAGGGAAGATGGGTCTGAGGGCAGAAGGAGGTTCTTTATTCAGCATTTATAGAAAGAATACTACTTGCAATGAGGATCCAGAGTGAACACACTGACAAGTTCCCTCCTTTTTGGAGCCTGCATTCCAGCAGGGAAGAATTGATGAGTAAAGATCATTTCAGCAGTATAATTGCTCTGAAGAGAATATAGAGGGTAATGAAATAGACAATGATGGTAAAGGACTTCAGAGGAATTTAAGTTGAGGAGTGAACAAATGCATCCACATTTTTAAAGGTTGCTTTGGCTTTTGTCTGGGTAATGTATTGGGCAGGGATCAGAACAGAAGCAGGGAGACTCTACTATCAGGAGGCTACCTCAGTAGACCTTGGGAGGAGGTGATCATGGCTTGGACCAAAGTGGTGGGGATGTGGATGAAAGAGGCAGGTGGAGAGATGAGTTGGCTGAAACAGGAAAATCAGGCATAAAGGAGAACATAACAAAAGGTAACAGAATTGGAGTTTTCAGTAGAATGAACACTTGGAGATCATTCTGGTCCAACCTCTTATTTTCTACAGATGAGGAAATCACATCCCAAGAGGGTGAAGTGATCACATCATCATCTCAGAAGCATGACTAGTCTCTGAGCCTCCTGGCCCCAACCCAGCACTCCTTCTACACACCATACTGGCCAAACTAGCCTGGAAGGAGGATGGAGGAGCAAGCATGTTGGGGAGGATAGGGCAAGAAAAGTGAGAGTGATGATGAGGGAGTAAAGAGAGGGGAAGGGGCAGCAAAAGGTCAAGATGGAAGGTGATCAAGATGGAGAGAAGAAAATGACAGTGGGCAAATTAAAGCAGGGGTCCCCAGCCTCCAGAATCTAATACCTGATGATCTGAGGTGGAACTGATGAAACAATAATAGAAATAAAGTGCACAATAAATGTAATGTACTTGAATCATCCCAGAACGATTCTCTGACCCCAGTCTGTGGAAAAACTGTCTTCCATGAAACCAGTCCCTGGTGCCAAAAAGATTGGGGACCACTGAATTAAAGGCTAGGGGCAGGCAGGGGAAGGGAGTGAGGAGGAGGAGGGGACCTTGTTGCTAGGATTACTAGGGGTGATGGTTTCCAGCTGGGGTTTGGCTTAATAGACCATTGCCTGGCTCACCATATGTGTCAGGGCACCAGTGGCAGCAGCTGGAGCAGTTGCCTGTGCCACAGGAACAACGGCAAAGGAAGTACAGATGGGCAGGAGGTTGCCCTGGGTCAGAGCCAGGCTCGCCAGGATCACACTGCTCTCACCCTCCTCGTGGGACATGCAGAGTCTTCCCAAGGCAGTCCAGAGACCAGGCTATTTATTATTCACCATTACCATCACTCAACACTGTCATGGTACTACCATTCCTCCGGGCCAGACAATATGTGTAGGCTTTACATACGGTTGTCTTTTTCACCATAACAAAAACTCTGGAGGCAGGTATTAGTTCTGTGGGTTTGCAGATAACAGAAACTAGGCTTAAGTAACTTGCATGACACCATCTCAGAACCAGGCAGTGGCAGAAAGGTCCTGCTATCTAACATGAAATGTTGGACAGACTTTGCAAGAGGTGTCAGTGCTTTTTCCCTTTCCACAGATGGAGGACCCTTGGCCTGGGAAGACACGACTGATGGGACCAGATGAACCTTCACTCTTCCAACCTCCCATCTGATCCCCCCCAGAAACCCCCTGCCCTGGATGAATATTCAGTTCCAGTTACATAGGCAACTTACAGGATACAAACTGAACCTTCTTTTGGAGTTTTTATGCTGTATCATTGTTTAAAATGTACAATTACTAACCTTCTTTTCCTTTAAGGATTTTTCAAATGTCAGCCTTTCTGTGAAGGTTTCATTTCTCTCCAGGCAAAATAAATCACTCCCTCCTTGGTGCCCTCATAGTCCTGCATTTTGGTTTGAGGCACTTGTTTCTCTCCTTCATCACAGCATGGACTTCTTGAGGAAAGGAACTGTGTTTTAATCTTTTCTATATCCTTGGCACCTTGCTCACACAGTGCCTGGCATAGTGGAAATGGTCAATAAATTTTGAGTAGACTGAAAGCAAAAAATGGAAATGGAATTTGTTGGTGCCATTATAAATCAGCCGTTTCCAATTTTGCTTCCTTAACTCAGAAACTCATATGAAAGAAGACATTGTCATCTGTATCTTCTCTATTGGTAAAATGTTAAATAGCATATGGATTTCTTTGGGAGAATAACTAACAAAAATATGTTATAAAGATGTGTTATAAAACTGACCATTTGTTATTTCCAAATTGTCATTTGTAAGGAAAAAAACAAGTATATATGAGTGTGTGTTTATGTGTGTCTATGTGTACAGTGTTATTAGCTCTGTTGGGTCTGACTCTTTGTGACACCACGTATTGTAGTGTGCCAGGCTCCTCTGTCCACAGGATTTCCCAGGCAAAAGTACTGGAGTGGGTTGCCATTCCCTTCTCCAGGGGATCTTCCTGACCCAGGGATTGAAATCTGGTCTCCCACATTGCATGCAGATTCTTTTACCATCTGAGCCATGAGGAAATGTGAATATATATATATATATATATATAAGGAGAAGACTCTTGAGAATCCCTTTGACTGCAAGGAGATCCAACCAGTCCATTCTAAAGGAGATCAGCCCTGGGTGTTCTTTGGAAGGAATGATGCTAAAGCTGAAACTCCAGAACTTTGGCCACCTCATGCGAAGAGTTGACTCATTGGAAAAGACTCTGATGCTGGGACGGATTGGGAGCAGGAGGAAAAGGGGATGGCCGAGGATGAGATGGCTGGATGGCATCACTGACTCGATGGACGTGAGTTTGAGTGAACTCTGGGAGATGGTGATGGACAGGGAGGCCTGGCGTGCTGTGATTCATGGGGTCTCAAAGAGTCAGACACAACTGAACGACTGAACTGAACTGAACTGAACTGATGAGTAGCGTTATTGCAAATTCACTTTATTTATGATTTGGCCTTTGTAGCTCCTGTTTTATTGTTAATTGAAACTTCATAGCATCATTCTTATTGACATATACTGAAGACAAAAATATACTATATTTTCTTCATCTATCCTTTCTTTATTTTTTACTAAAAATATAGGCATGGGCCAAAAAGGAGATAGCAGGAAGCATATTGAAATCACAACTTAAACACATGACAATAATCTATAATCACTATACTTGTCAATGAATCCTCCATGGTGGGAGCTCGCCATGATGTGCACAGCAGAGAGAGGACAGGCTGAGAGCTGAGTCTACCTCATTTCCCTGCTCAAGATATTGGAATACAAATATTCAAGGATGATCTCCTTATGGGACCAACTTTTAATATTTCTGAATTATAGTTAAAAACACTTAAAATATTAACAAATATTAGTTAACTTAACTATTATTATTAGTATAACCCAAATCATTTGGTCTCACCTATAGGAGGCTACATATGAGATCATATATATAAAACTTACAATGTCTTTCAGACTCTGACTTGCCTGTCCTCACTAAAAGACATCCTCTCAAGTGGTGCTTCCTCTATTCATACAAATCCCTCTGGTTAGCCATTACCACATGGCATCCACCAAGTATTCTCTTTATCTAGCATCCATTTTGTCAATGCTTATGATCTGCTTTTAAACTTTTCTGAAGATTCCTCAGTTTTGCAACATAGATGGGGGCAAAAATATGAATGCTGTAACTGTCTGCTCCTGATTCCAAAGCTGGCTATTTGCAGCATGCCAGCATGGGGCAGGTTCCATGAACAGGGGGTGACTTGGAGCAATACTGTATTAGTTTTCCATGGCTAACAGAACAAATTATCCAAACTTAATGGTTTAAGCCAACATGATTTATCATCTTACATTTCTTGAGGTTAGAAGTTCAAAAGGAGCCTTACTGGGCCAAAACCAAAGTGTTGGCAGGATTATATTTTTTTTCCCTAGAAGGTCTATAGAATACTCCATTTTCTTGCTTTTTTCTGCATCTAGATGTTTTGTGCATTTCTTGGTTCATAGCCTCATCCTCCACCTTCAATCCAACAACATTTCATCTCTCTGTTCTTTCTTCTGTACTTACATTTCCTTCTAGCTCTCGTCATTCACTTTTAACATCTCTTGATTACATTAGGTCCACCCAAACAGTCCAAAATAATCCCCCTCTCAAAAGCACTGGATTTATCATCTTAATCACATCTACAACCTCAATTCTCCTCTGAGACATAACCTAACATAGTCACATAAGTTCTAAGGATTATGATATGGATATCTTTGAGGGAAGAGGCATTATTTTGCCTACCAAGTATACTTTGTCAGTTTGACTCCAAAGTGAGATTCTTTTTCATATCCAATTTTTCTTGTGTCATTAATTAACAAAATTCTAGTATAATAAGGTCAAAGGAAAAAAATTCTAATACATACAAGTCAATCATATCTCTATATATTAGTGACACACAATTGGAGAATTTGAACTCAGCATAATATTATTTGCAGTCTTTAGGAACATAAAATATTCAGTACAGAATGAAGCAGGGCAAAGGATAACAGAAGAAAAAAAAAAAAAGGATAACAGAGTTTTGCCAAGAGAACGTACTGGTCTTAACACTCTCTGCCAACAACACAGGAGACAATTCTACACATGGACATCACCAGATGATCAATACCAAAATCAGAATGATTATATTTTGCAGCTGAAGATGGAGAAGCTCTATGCAGTCAGAAAAATAAGACCTAGAGCTGACTGTGGCTTAGATCATGAACTCCTTATTGCCAAATTCAGACTTAAATTGAAGAAAGTAGGGAAAACCACTAGACCATTCAGGTATGACCTAAATCAAATCCCTTACGATTATACAGTGGAAGTGACAAATAGATTCAAGAGATTAGATGTAACAGACAGAATGCCTGAAGAACTATGGATGGAGGTTCATGACATTGTACAGGAGGTGGTAATTAAGATCATCCCCAAGAAAAAGAAAAGCAAAAAGACCAAATGGTTGTCTGAGGAGGCATTACAAATAGCTGTGAATAGAAGAGATACTAGAGGCAAAGGAGAAAAGAAAAGATATACCAATTTGAATGCAGAGTTCCAAAGAATAGCAAGGAGAGATAAGAAAGCCTTCCTCAGTGATCAGTGCAAAGAAATAGAGGAAAACAATAGAATGGGAAAGACTAGAGATCTCTTCAAGAAAATTGGAGATACCAAGGGAACATTTCATGCAAAGATGGGCACAATAAAGGACAGAAATGGTACAGACCTAACAGAAGCAAAAGATATTAAGAAGAGGTGGTAAGAATAGACAGAAGAACTATACAAAAAAGATCTTTATGACCCAGATAACCATGATGGTGTGATTACTCACCTAGAGCCAGACATCCTGGAATGTGATGTCAAGTGGGCATTAGGAAGCATCACTATGAACAAAGCTAGTGGAGGTGATGGAATTCCAGTTGAGCTATTTCAAATCCTAAAAGATGATGCTGTGAAGATGCTACACTCAATATGCTAGCAAATTGGGAAAACTGAGCAGTGGCCACAGGACTGGAAAAAGTCAGTTTTCATTCCAATCCCAAAGAAAGTCAATGCCAAAGAATGTTCAAACTACTGCACAACTGTACTCATCTCACACGCTAGCTACGTTATGCTCAAAATTCTCCAAGCCAGGCTTCAACAGTATGTGAATAAAGAGCTTCCAGATATACAAGCTGGATTTAGAAAAGGCAGAGGATTTTCATTGGAAGGACCAAGGCTGAAGCTCCAATACTTTTGCCACCTGATGTGAAGAGCCGACCCATCAGGAAAGATCCTGATGCTGGGAAAGATTGCAGGCAGGAGGAGAAGGAGACGACACAGGATGAGATATTTGGATGGCATCACCAACTCAATGGACATGAGTTTGAGCAAGCTCTGGGAACTGACAATGGTCAAGGAAGCCTGCTGTACTACAGTCTATGGGATTGCAAAGAGTCAGACGCGACTGAGTGACTGAACCGAAATTAATAAATGACATACGAAAGTTTTACACTGAAAACTAAAAAACAGTGCTAAGAGAAATTCAAGAAGATTTTTGAAAAAATTGAGAAGTACACTATGTTTATGGATTTGAAGACTGAATATTATTAAGATAGCAATACCCTTAGAATGATCTATAGATTCAGTACAATTCCAATAAAAATACCAGAGAGACTTTTAATAGCAATGGGCAAACTAATTCTAAAATGTGCAAAGCACTCAAAATAGTACACATTAGTTATTTATGGTCAAAATTAACACAATTCAGTTGAAAAAAATGAGCTTCTTCTACATTTCAATAAGTATAGTAAAGAGAGGGCAGTGGTATGATAAAATGATAAGATATCTCTGAGTTCAAATCCCTGCTCTGTTACTTACAACTATCTCACCCTCAGTATAGCTTCTGGGGAGGGAAAGGAGATGATGGATGCTTACAATTTAAGAAGACACCCAAGGAGGCTTGGATATAACTCACCCCTGCCTTCTCCTCGTTCCCCCACACCCTCCAGCTAAGCACCATGATATTGAGAAGCACTGTTCTAAATAAGTCAATCAAATCACACTGTGCTATTAGACTTGGAAGGGAACTTAGGTAATATTATATTTACCCAAGTTGCTCATGTTCAGAAAGGGAAAGAAAGGTTCAAATAGGGTAAAGTGGCTTGCTCAAGATTGACCAATATCAAGGTAGCTGTTATTTATCAAAGTCAGGCCAAAGTCCAACCCAAGCTACCAAAATTTGAGTAAAATCCCCAGAGCTGCTACCAGCTAGCCATGTGACTCAAGAATGAATGTTTAAAATTCAGATCTCTTACCTGAAAAAGTGAGGGAAAATAACATCCATTTTTTAGAGATACTTTGAGGGGTAATAATAATTTTTAAAGTGTTTATCAAATTGCTTGACACAAATAGTTCTCAATGACTGTTTTCTTTCCTCTTTTCTCCCTCTCCTCTCTACCTAGTTGTGTGCTGTGCTGCCCTTAGTCTCTCAGTTGTATCTGAATTTTTGCGACCCCATGGATTGTAGTCCACGAGACTCCTCTGTCCATGAGGATTCTCCAGGCAGGAACACTGGAGTGGGTTGCCATACCTTCCTCCAGGGGATCTTCCTAAGCCAGGGATTGATTCCGTGTCTCCCACATTGCAGGTTTCTTTACCTGCAGTGGTAAAGAATTCTTTACCATCTGAGTCACCAGGGAATCCCATGAATACTAGAGTGGGTATAAGTAGCCAATCTCTTCTCCAGGAGAACTTCCTGACGCAGGAATTAAACTGGGGTCTCTTGCAAAGCAGGCACATTCTTTACCAGCTGAGCTACCAGGGAAGCCCAAAGCTGACCTCTCCTTAAATGTATACTCTTAACATGGGCATTAGTTAGAACTTTTGTTGCAAGTAACAGAATTCTATTCAGATTAAAGTAAGTAAAAATGGGGTATCTGCTATAAGGATAGAGAAGATTATCATAAAGACCCCAAAGTCAAGAACTCAGCCAGGCTTCAGGAAATCACCAGAACCAGAAACCATAAAGATCCCACTTTCATCTCCCCTCTCTGCTTATCTCTCTGCATTAGCTTTTCTGTCAGGCTCTTTCTTCTTCTTGATACACATGATAATAGAAGATGGGGATTCCAGAATTAATGACAGATTTCTCCCATTTACTGGCCCAGACTCAACCATATTTTTTAGTCTAAATCCTAAACCTTTGGGAAAGAGAATCTGGCTGGCTGGTGGCAGAGAGGGCTATGAGAATCATAAAATATAAATTGCCTGCCAGGGACCCACCATTCAAGCTTAAATGAACAGTTATAGGGGGTCCTTGCAAATTGGGTAGAGACAACTTAAAAATCTACTACAATATGCTGTCGACTTGCTAGTAGATAATCTGAGATGAATCCCCATCACGTTTCAAAGTTTCCAGCTTAACATATAGCTTAGAGAGTTGTCTATCAGTGTGGGTATGTTGACAGTTTAGATTTTTATCTATTTTTAAAGCTCCCTGTTGATTTTTTTAAATACCCAGAGTCATGGTCACAGAACAAATTTTCTCAAATCTCTTTCCTTAACTCAGTCATGAAGAGGGTGAGATTGGATATTTTTACTCTTAAAACCTGGGCTTATGGAAAAACTGTTCTTAAAAGAATCATCTTATTTTAGATAGGCTTGGCTCTAAAATAAAAGGCCCCTTTCATGGAGTTGCTTTGGAAAGCTGCCAAGAAATATACTGTATCAGGAAAAATACTAGCTTAATGTTTTTCAACATTATTCATCAGTTATTCCCAGAGTCCAGTTATTAAAACTCTCCAGCTCAGCAGTCTGGTTTTCTGCTTGTAGACATAACTGCCTTTCTAATGAATGAATTACAGGTGAGCTAACCATAGGGAAAAAAATGCTTTTGGTAGGCCCTGGCATGGTCTATTATTGGCAAGACCAATTGCCTCTTCAAGTTTTAGATTTCATAATTTTCTTATTAAAACCATTGATTTTAGTGGAAAATTAAATGAACAACATGCTTTTCTAATAGATGTAAGCTTATCCTATGCAAATATCAAGAGTCATGCATTGCTCCAAGTATGGCCCCAGTTTATCACCAGTAAAAAACAAACAAAAAAAACCCCCTTAACAAAAGTCTCTTTACCCCAGATAACATCAGCTCTGATTTGAAGTTTTGCTAATAATAAGCAGAAAATACTGCTCAGAAGTTTCATGCTCAATTCTGAAGCAGCCCATTCTTTCCATAGTCTTTGCATGTTTAGTTCTAAACTGATTAAATTGAAAATTATGAGGGTTTCCCAGGTGGCACTAGTGGTAAAGAATGTGCCTGCTAATGCAGGAGACATAAGAGATGTGGGTTCAATCCCTGGGTCGGGAAGATCCCCCGGAGAAGGGCATGGCAACCCACTCCAGTACTCTTGCCTGGAGAATCCCATGGACAGAGGAGCCTGGCGGGCTATGGTCCATAGGTTCGCAGAGTCAGATGCAAGTTAGAATGCATGCATGGCACAGGTATTCTCCCACTTATGAATGTTGACATTAGTGCAGTCTAGCTGGAAGCCCAGAATTTTCATGTGGATGGGTGAGGATGATGAGTTGATTGTGAAGTGGAGTTAATTCAAGGAAACAGGAAACATGCCCTTGCCTTTTCTCTGTAGAGTGGAGTGAAAAGTCCATGTATGAGCTTGTGTATCTCTTTTTTTCCAAATAGGATCAACCCACCATGCTCTACAGTCCTTTCTATTAACTCCTTGTTCTGAGAAGATCTAGAGCCCTATCAAAGAGGGCAGTGACTTCAAGCACAACCACACTAAGCTGGAGTTATAATACTAACAGCAGATAAGCACAGAGCCCTCTTCCTAACTAACTAATGGGAAAAAGAGGAGTTAAAATGTTGTGTAGAGTAATATGACAGTCAGTATACATCACCTTTTTCTCTCTACTATGTCAGCCTTTATTTTTAGGAATTAAACCTTAAGAAATGTGTCCTAAAAAATGCTTGCTTGATTATATCAGAGTTTTTATTGTGACAGTTTTTAAAAGGAAGAAAAGTTAAGAACAAAGCAAAGTGTCCAAAACTGGGGCAACAGTTAGATAAATTATGGTACATCCATAGGATGGAATACTAAGTGACCAGCAAAAGGAATTTAGTACAGACATATACAAGGACATGAAAAAATGTCCATAATATTTGGCTAAATGGAAAAATCAAAACAGCACATATATTTATGATTTAATTTTTATAAAACAATACATTACTATAGACTTGTGTATGTAACTTTTACATACCAAAAGAGCCAATGGATACACAAAAAATTGCTAACAGCAAAAACTTGGTCTATAATGAATGGAAAAGAACTTACACTTTTAACTCTGTACACTTTGATATTATTGAATTTCCTACCACTAGAAGACATTATTTTATAATTAGTAAGCAAATAAGATAGGCTACAGAATTTCAGTTTAGGATGATGAACGAGTTCTGGAGATAAAAGGCACTGATGGTTGTACAACAATGCGAACGTGGGAATGCCACTGAAATGGATACTTAAAAATGGTTGAAATAGTAGATTTTATATTATGCATATTTTACCACAAGAAAAAGATGGTGTCCTTTATAAGGGCACCTCCATTATATAAGTAATGGGCTGTGGTGGCCTCAAAGATGAGTCACTTGTTCTCAGGTAAGTTCAGGTAAGTGAGCCTGGACCTACTTGTAAAGTGTGGTGATGCCAATGAATTAGATAGTGTACCTGGAGTTACACACGATGTCCTTGAGCAGCCAGGATAATATAAAAGTCACCTTCCACTGTCAGCATCACAGGAGGGTTCCCTTTGGCAAAGTAGATATTTAGGGGCAGGTTCTTCATGATATTTCTTATGTATATCATCATAACCACAACCCCCACCCCCTTCCCCACTTTAGTAATGACTGTTTTTTCTCTTAAACATGAGCCTACCAATAATAATGTAATATGTTACACCTTTGTATACAGTTGCCTAACCTCATTTTATCTTATTAGATCTGTATTGGAATTCCTTAAGAATCCATATTAAATGTCCTGACCATTTAATTGTATGAAATTATGCCTTTCAAGCTTACATAGTATCTATAAGATAGAAAGAAATGAGGGTCCAAGGCCAATATATACTTATGAGACAAAGAGTGTCTTTAAGTTAAGTGAACCAGTCAGTAAACATTTATTCATCACCTACTGTATGAATTAGATAGGACATACCAAGGAGCATAACACAAATGTCTAAGCTTAAGAGGCTTATACTATACAAAGGAAATATCAAGTATACAAGCATTGGATTGCACTGAACTGAACTGAATTCAATTAGATTGGGTGGAATTGGATTTTTTTAATTTGATACAAAAAACATTTAACACCCATAAAGCAAGGTAGCATAGGTTTGAAGAGGAGAGTAAGAACACTATAAAACATGCGTCCTCTCAGATTCACAGCTGAGGAGAGAGCAGGAAATGAAGTAAGTGAAATGCAAGACATAATGTACAAGTGGTACAACAAAGTTATAAATCCAAATTGTGACGAGGATAATCATTCTCTATGTGGAGACCAGAGTAGATGGTGGGAACAGACCCAGGGTGGAGGGTGGGTGGTATTCAGGCTGAGGGAACAGACTGAGCAAAGGCCTGGAGGGGGGAATGTGCCAGAGTGTTCAGGGAACAGAGTAGTTCAATTCATTTAGAGCATAGCGAGCAGGATAGGGGACAAGGCTCTCCGCATGAGATAAATTAGGGAAGGGAGATCAGGGCCAGAGTCTCAAGGCACTAGTGAGGAATCACACATTCCAGGGGCCGCAGAGGCTGACGGGAACTGAGTGTTCACCTCGTAAAGCTTTTATGCACAGGAAGCCATCACCTCTCACCCAGGTTACTGTATGAGCTTTTAACTGTACTTTCCATTCCCACTCTGGTACCCTCTAATCCATTCCCCACACAGCAATCGTGTGGTCTTTTTGAGACTGCAAATCAAGTCATGTCACACTTCTGCCCTGGATTTCTCCTTTGTTTCTAAGTTCAAAATGTTACCATAACCTCGAGGTCCTGCAGGGTAAGAAGTTCCAGCTCCCAGACCTTGTGTGTGCATGCTCAGTTCTTATCTTTCTCATAATGCCTCAGTCCCCCTCAGCTGCTCCTTCCTGATCCTTACTGCTCTGCAGCATCTCTGTGCCAAGTGGGATGATGGAAAAATACCAAGTGGCTAACACACAGCTATGGAATAAAGTAGGACATGCAGGCAGGTATGAATGCATGCATGAGTGAATGAATGAATGACATCAACAAAATTCATCTCAAGTACCATTCACCCTTACCACTTACATCTACTGGGTAAGAACTCCCAATTCTGCTAGGGAGCAAAAGATGAATAGGCACAGGTGGAGAAAGATTCTGGGGAAGGTCAGCAAGGGTTTAGAACAAGAACAAGGCCATTGCTAAACTGACCTTCCATGAGTCCATTCTGGATAAGAGATGTCAGAAAGGTGGATACAGCCTGAGAGCATAGCCCAGGCTGACTAGGATCCAAGGGAGTGTGAGAGACATATGTTCACAAGACTGCAATCAGAGAAGGAAATGTCAGGATCACAGCAGAAGAGTCCTGCTCCAGGTGGCTGCAATAGAGAAGAAAGTTGTAAAGAATCAAGGTCAAGAAATTGTTGGACAGAGAGCTGTCACCAGGGCTAACAGCTCAGCTATTTTTGGTACATATAACTGCAACCCCACACTTATTTATTGAATTATTTGCTGCTGTCTATTTCTTTTTTTACCACCCCAACTAGATTATAGTCCCCTCAAAGGCAAGGACCAGGCATGTTTAAGTGTGATATCTAGTGTCCAGCATAATCAGAGATGCTTACTGAATATGTGGAGGGTAAGTGAATAATTGAAGGGTTAGGGTTGCTGACTGTACCTCACTCTCATTCATCCTTTTATATTTGAAATTTATAGAAGTTGTATGGCATGAGTGGAAAATATTTGAGAACTGTATAGACATAATTTTACCATGTTATCAAACTCTGGATTATACATAATTGTTTGTATTATTATTTGTTTAAATTGTTCTTTCTACTCTGAAAGTGCACAGTCCTTGAGGGCAAGAGTCAAATTCTATATAGCACTTCATTTCTATCCTCAGAGCACCCAGAGAGTGATAGGAAAATAGTATGCAGATGTATAGCAGCCTTGAGGGGAGGTTTTACAGTTAAACAGACTTTTGTATTTAAACAAAACTGCTTCTACCAGTGATCTTTATGTCTTCATCTCAGTTTCCGTGTCAACAAAACAGGGATAAAAACCAGGCTATGGCTCCCAGAGTTGATGTAACGCTTAAATGAGATAACTATATAATCATACTGGTGCCAAGTATATAGCATTCCACGCATGGTAGCTAAAGATAAAATTAATTTTTACCTGTTGTTTAGACTGCGGGAGCTGCAGATGCATTTAGGGTTTGTCATTACTTGCGTCAATGATACACTCGTGCTCCTCTTGGTAAGTTGGTTGAAAGGAACATTTCCTTTCCTGCTTTGCCTTAGCAGAAGTGATTCCAGCCCAGCACCACTCTTCCCCAGGACCAGTTTGGTCTGCCTGCTCTCGCAGAGGCTGGGGGTGGTGCCCATGACCTCAGGGGCTGATCTGAGTGTGGACAGCTCCATGCTGCCCTCTGGTGGTGGTATTTCGGGCTGCCCCTGTCTGCATCGGACTTTCTCAGTGCTGTGCTGACAGAAAGGTACAAAGATAACCTACAGAAAGAGCACCAATAAAGAGACTCCCTGAACACTACAGGGTGGTAATGGGGTCGGGGGGAGGGCGGCTGGGGGGCTGTGCACTGGACCAGCTGTTCTATTTGCCTCAGTTCCTCTTAACACCATCTCTACTCAGGTTACTATAAGGATATCTAGTCTCAGTTCAGTTCAGTCGCTCTGTCATATCTGACTCTTTTACCCCATGGACTGCAGCTCGCCAGGCCTCCCTGTCCATAACCAACTCCTGGAGTTTACTCAAACATGTCCATTGAGTCAGTGATGCCATCCAACCATTTCATCCTCTGTCGTCCCCTTCTCCTCCTGCCTTCAATCATTCCCAGCATCAGGGTCTTTTCAATTGAGTCAGTTCTTTGCATTGGGTGGCCAAAGTATTGAAGCTTAAGCTTCAACATCAGTCCTTCCAATGAACAATCAAGACTGATCAACTAGGATGGACTGGTTGGATCTCCTTGCAGTCCAGGGAACTCTCGAGTCTTCTCCAACACCAAGTTCAAAACCATCAATTCATTGGCACTCAGCTTTCTTTAGAGTCCAACTCTCACATCCATACATGACTACTGGAAAAACCACAGCTTTGACTAGATGAACCTTAGTTGGCAAAGTAATGTCTCCGCTTTTTAATATGCTGTCTAGGTTGGTCATAGCTTTTCTTCCAAGGAACAAGCGTCTTTTAATTTCAGGCTGCAGTCACCATCTGAACTGATTTTGGAGCCCTCCAAAATAAAGTCTCTCACTGTTTCCACTGTTTTCCCATCTATTTGCCATGAAGTGAGGGGACCAGATGCCATGATCTTAGTTTTCTGTATGTTGAGTTTTAAGCCACCTTTTTCACTCTCCTCTTTCACTTTCATCAAGAGGGTCTTTAGTTCTTCACTTTCTGCCATAAGGGTAGTGTCATCTGCATATCTGAGGTTATTGATATTTCAACCAGCAATCTTGATTCCAGCCTGTATTCATCCAGCCCAGCATTTCTCATTGTGTACTCAGCATATAAATTAAATAAACATGGTGACAATATACAGCCTTGACATACTCCTTTTCCTATTTGGAACCAGTCTGTTGTTCCATGTCCAGTTCTGTTGCTTCTTGACCTGCATACAGATTTCTCAAGAGGCAGGTCAGGTGGTCTGGTATTCCCATCTTTCAAGAATTTTCCAGTTTGTTATGGTCCACACAGTCAAAGGTTTTGGCATAGTCAATAAAGTAGATGTTTTTCTGGAACTCTCTTGCTTTGTTGATGATCCAACAGATGTTAACAATTTGATCTCTGGTTTCTCTGGCTTTTCTAAATTCAGCTTGAACATTTGGAAGTTCATGGTTCACATCCAGTGGAAATCTGGCTTGGAGAATTTTGAGCATTACTTTGTTAGTGTGTGAAATGAGTACAATTGTGTGGTAGTTTGAGCGTTCTTTGGCATTGTCATTCTTTGGGATTGGAATGAAAACTGACTTTTTCCAGTCCTGTGGCCACTGCTCAGTTTTCCAAATTTGCTGGCATATTGAGTGTAGCACTTTCACAGTATCATCTTTTAGGATTTGAAATAGCTCAACTGGAATTCCATCACCTCCACTAGCTTTGTTCATAGTGATGCTTCCTAAGGTGCACTTGACTTCCCATTCCAGGATGTCTGGCTCTAGGTGAGTGATCACAACATCGTGGTTATCTGGGTCATGAAGGTCTTTTTTGTATAGTTCTTCTGTGTATCCTTGCCACCTCTTCTTAATATCTTCTGCTTCTGTTAGTTCCATACCATTTCTGTCCTTTATTGTACCCATCTTTGCATGAAATATTCCCTTGATATCTCTAATATTCTTGAAGAGATCTCTAGTCTTTCCCATTCTGTTTTTCCCTCTATTTCTTTTCATTGATCACCGAGGAAGCCTTTCTTATCTCTCTCCTTGCTATTCTTTGGAACTCTGCATTCAAATGGGTATATCTTTTCTTTTCTCCTTTGCCTTTCACTTCTCTTCTATTCACAGCTATTTGTAATGCCTCCTCAGACAAACATTTGGCCTTTTTGCATTTCTTATCCTTGGGGATGGTCTTGATCCCTGACTCCTGTACAATATCATGAACCTTCGTCCATAGTTCTTCAGGCACTCTGTCTATCAGATCTAACTCCTTGAATCTATTTGTCACTTCCACTGTATAATCGTAAGGGATTTGATTTAGGTCATACTGAACGGTCTAGTGGCTTTTCCTACTTTTTAAAATTTAAGTCTGAATTTGGCAATAAGGAGTTCAAGATCTGAGTCTCTGTCAGCGCCTGGTCTTGTTTTTGCTGACTGTATAGAGCCTTTTCCATCTTCGTCTGAAAAGAATATAATCAATCTGATTTCGGTATTGACCATCTGGTGATGTCTTGTGTTGTTTGAAGAGGGTGTTTGCTATGACAAGTGCATTCTCTTGGCAAAATTATATTAGCCTTTGCCCTGCTTCATTCTGTACTCCAAGGCCAAATTTGCCCATTAATCTAAGTATTTCTTGACTTCCTACTTTTGCATTTCAGTCCCCTATAATGAAAAGGACATCTTTTTTGGATGCTAGTTCTAGAAGTTCTTGTAGGTCTTCATAGAACTGTTCAATTTGAGCTTCCTCAGCATTACTCGACGGGGCATAGACTTGGATTACTGTGATACTGAATGGTTTGCCTTGGAAAGGAACAGAGATAATTCTGTTGTTTTTAAGATTGCATCCAAGTACTGCATTTTGGACTCTTTTGTTGACTATGATGGCTACTCCATTTCTTTTATGGGATTCTTGCCCACAGTAGTAGATATAATGGCCATCTGAGTTAAATTTACCCATTCCAGTCCATTTTAGTTCGCTGATTCCTAAAATGTCGATGTTCACTCTTGCCATCTCCTGTCTGCATTGGACTTTCTCAGTGCTGTGCTGACAGAAAGGTACAAAGATAAACTACAGAAATAGTACCAATAAGCAGACTACCTACCTAAAGACTACAGGGTGGTAATGTTGGGGGTCTGTGCACTACACCAACTGTTCTATTNCTGCATTGGACTTTCTCAGTGCTGTGCTGACAGAAAGGTACAAAGATAAACTACAGAAATAGTACCAATAAGCAGACTACCTACCTAAAGACTACAGGGTGGTAATGTTGGGGGTCTGTGCACTACACCAACTGTTCTATTTGCCCCAGTTCCTCTTAACACCAACACTACTCAGGTTACTAACAGGATGTTTAGTCTACACCAATGAAAAACTCAGTATCTTAAAGAGTTATAAGATCTCGGAGCTCATGGAAGTGGTTCAGAGGCTCTGAGAGGGGCAGTGTCTAGCTTTAGATCACACAGCTAAATGATGACATTGGCTTCTTCAGTCCTATATAATAGCCACCTGACAGACCATTTTCTTTTTGTAAGGAAAAGTCAAGGTGTCCAGCATAAAATAAAATTTCCTACAGGAAGGCTTCAGCATTGTCTCAGCTGAAATTTATCTAAATGTTTGTTGTATACCCAGGAGCCATCTTCATTTCTTCCCTTTCCCTCAAGCTTCACGTCCAATAAATAGGCAGACCCTTTGCTTCCCATATCATATATCTGCTCACTATTCTCCACCTCATCTGCTTTAAGTAGCTCCATGCACTATTTCTTTTGCTTGGATGACTACAGTGTTCTCCTCATGACTCCCTTTGCTTTCCTTTTCTCCTATCTCTTTCATAACTCTCTGTCCTCTCAGGAACTGGAATGAGCTGCTGTTAGATCACAGATCAGTCCTGTTAAAACCTTTCTCATTGCATTTGAAAAAAACCAACTGTCTACCATGCTTTACACATCCCTATGTGACTTCAGTCTCACAACACACCTGTTCCTTCTCAGTTGTCCACATTCCAACCAATCTGATCCCTCTTCCTTGCCTCCCAAAAGGCTAGTCTTTGCCTTGGTATTTCCTGTTCTCTCTTCTTGGAATATTCTTCCTTCTCTTATGGCTGATTCTGCCCCTTCCTTCATCTCTTAGGGAAGCCTGCATTAACCACTCTATTGGAAGTAGCCTCTCTCCCCTCTACACTTTCATTATTCTCGATCATGTTTTTCAATTAATTTCCTTCATGGCACTAATCACTATTTGTAATTATCTTCTTTCTTTGCTTAGTGAATATCCTCCATTAGAAATAACTTCCAGAAGAGTAGAGCTCTTGCTTTCCCACTGCTATATTCTCAATGTCTAGTACATAATAGATGCTCAAAAGGTGCATCTTGTGAGGAGAAACAGCACTTCAGATCTTGTGAAACTGGCTAACTTTCCATCACTTGCAGCTGCTCCTCTGCCCTGTCCAGCCACTTGGAGCCATCTTAATCAGACTGTCCTCTGATGTTGGCTGGCTAAGTGAATGAGCATGTATAAGGGATCTCATTTCCCCATAGCATGCCTTGTGTGCGTGTTTATACATGAACAGACTAAATTTTACATATTTACACAAATCATATTTCTGCCTCTATGTAATTTACAATAGTTAGTGGATTTGTATTCCTTGTTCTTCGTATTTCTTGTTCTTCACTGCAAGTCACAGTAACAAGATTTAGAAGCACTAAATGCCATCACAGTACATTAATACAAACTTGATATTATGTTTGTTTGGTGACAGTTCTTCCTGAAACTAGGCATTCAGGTATTATAGCCAATAAAATAAAATAACTGAATAGGGAAATAGACTGTAGTTGCCTTTAAAAGTAATACCAGAAAACAGTTTGTGTGTGCTATCGTTCTCTGGTTTCACCTACAGAAATGACTGGAAACAGGTCCTTAAGGGTGAGTAATAAAAATTAAAGTCATAAGAGTCAGAAATAATGAACCAGTATGAAAATAGGCTGGGTAGGAAAGTATGCCCATGTGAAAAAATAGACATTCCAGTAAAGAAATATGCAGAAGCATATTGATATGTACACACAGCATCATGTCTCGTTTTGAGTCAGTAACAATAATCTGGTTACGCAAGAGTGATATTTTAGTCATATCTGGCCCCTGATGTAGAATGTGCTGAATCACCTGCCTGAGGGGAAGCTGCAGACATTTAGCACTTTCACAGACAGCAGTGAGATAACAGAATTACAGTCTGGCTCACTAAGCACACATCACTTGGCTGTGCCAGCTCTCTTTAGAGTGAAGAGGCTTTCTCAAATGTCGACCACAATTTACTCTCCCTGCACCATTTCCCTGGTAGCTTTATATCCTTCTCTATGGTATATGCAACATGAAAAGAGGGTAAGTTGAGAGGGGAAAAAATGGAACTGATGACAGTCTCCTAGATTTGTTTAATGCACCTTATTAGCCTGCCAATAACACTAGAGTTTTACCTCCTGGGTTTTATCTTCTAATTAGAGTAAAAAGCATTTATCTTGGTCATTTCTGCCTCCATCTAATTTACAAAGGTTAATCTTCAAATAATTTTCTTGCCTCAAAATAATTTTTACCTTTTCAATTAAATGTATATTTAATATGTAAGAAATACATGCTTTTCTTTAAAATTTTTTTAAAACTGAAGTATAGTTGAAAAGTTGTACTTTTCTAAGTTGTCCATTTCTTCCAAGTTGTCCATTTTATTGGCATACTTTCCAAAACGGAACCAGGAAGAAATGGAAAATCTTAACAGATCCATCACAAGCATGGAAATTGAAACTGTAATCAGAAATCTTCCAGCAAACAAAAGTCCAGGACCGGACAGCTTCACAGCTGAATTCTACCAAAAATTTAGAGAAGAGCTAACACCTATCCTACTGAAACTCTTCCAGAAAATTGCAGAGGAAGGTAAACTTCCAAACTCATTCTATGAGGCCACCATCACCCTAATACCAAAACCTGACAAAGATGCCACAAAAAAAGAAAACTAAAGGCCAATATCACTAATGAACATAGATGCAAAAATCCTTAACAAATTCTAGCAAACAGAATCCAACAACATATTAAAAAGATTATACATCATGACCAAGTGGGCTTTATTCCAGGGATGCAAGGATTCTTCAATATCTGCAAATCAATGTAATTCACCACATTAACAAATTGAAAAATTAAAAAAAAAATGATTATCTCAATAGATGCAGAGAAAGCCTTTGACAAAATGCAACATCCATTTATGATAAAAAAAAAAAAAAACCTCCAGAAAGCAGGAATAGTAGGAACATACCTCAACACAACAATAACTATATATGACAAACCCACAGCAAACATTATCCTCAATGGTGAAAAATTGAAAGCATTTCCCCTAAAGTCAGGCACAAGACAAGGGTGCCCACTCTCACCACTACTATTCAACATAGTTTGGAAGTTTTGGCCACAGCAATGAGAGCAGAAAAAGAAATAAAGGAATCCAGATTGGAAAAGAAGAAGTAAAACTCTCACTGTTTGCAGATGACATGATCCTCTACATAGAAAGCCCTAAAGATTCCACCAGAAAATTAGAGCTAATTAATCAATATAGTAAAGTTGCAGGATATAAAATGAACACACAGAAATCCTTTGCATTCCTATATACTAACAATGAGAAAACAGAAAGAGAAATTAAAGAAACAATTCCATTCACCATTGCAATGAAAAGAATAAAATACTTAGGAATATATCTACCTAAAGAAACAAAAGACCTATATATATAAAACACTGGTAAAAGAAATCAAAGGTGACACAAATAGATGGAGAAATATACCATGTTCATGGATCAGAAGAATCAATATAGTGAAAATGAATATACTACCTAAAGCAATCTATAGATTCAATGCAATCCCTATCAAGCTACCAGCGGTATTTTTCACAGAACTAGAACAAATAATTTCAAGATTTGTATGGAAATACAAAAAAACCTCAAATAGCCAAAGCAATCTTGAGAAAGAAGAATGGAACTGGAGGAATCAACCTGCCTGACTTCAAGCTCTACTACAAAGCCACAGTCATCAAGACAGTATGGTACTGGCACAAAGACAGAAATATAGATCAATGGAACAAAATAGAAAGCCCAGAGATAAATCCACACACCTATGGACACCTTATCTTCGACAAAGGAGGCAAGAATATACAATGGAGTAAAGACAATCTCTTTAACAAGTGGTGCTGGGAAAACTGGTCAACCACTTGTAGAAGAATGAAACTAGATCACTTTCTAACACCACACACAAAAATAAACTCAAAATGGATTAAAGATCTAAATGTAAGACCAGAAACTATAAAACTCCTAGAAGAGAATATAGGCAAAACACTTTCCGACATAAATCACAGCAGGATCCTCTATGATCCACCTCCCAGAATACTGGAAATAAAAGCAAAAATAAACAAATGGGATCTAATTAAAATTAAAAGCTTCTGCACAACAAAGGAAACTATAAGCAAGGTAAAAAGACAGCCTTCTGAATGGGAGAAAACAATAGCAAATGAAGCAACTGACAAACAACTAATCTCAAAAATATACAAGCAACTTATGCAGCTCAATTCCAGAAAAATAAATGACCCAATCAAAAAATGGGCCAAAGAATTAAACAGACATTTCTCCAAAGAAGACATACAGATGGCTAACAAACACATGAAAAGATGCTCAACATCACTCATTATCAGAGAAATGCAAATCAAAACCACAATGAGGTACCATTTCACGCCAGTCAGAATGGCTGCTATCCAAAAGTCCACAAGCAATAAATGCTGGAAAGGGTGTGGAGAAAAGGGAACCCTCTTACACTGTTGGTGGGAATGCAAACTAGTACAGCCACTATGGAGAATAGTGTGGAGATTCCTTTTAAAACTGGAAATAGAACTGCCATATGACCCAGCAATCCCACTGCTGGGCATACACACTGAGGAAACCAGAATTGAAAGAGACACATGTACCCCAATGTTCATTGCAGCACTGTTTACAATAGCCAGGACATAGAAGCAACCTACATGTCCATCAGCAGATGAATGGATAAGAAAGCGGTGGTACATATACACAATGGAATATTACTCAGCCATTAAAAAGAATACATTTGAATCAGTTATAATGAAGTGGATGAAACTAGAGTCTATTATACAGAGTGAAGTAAGTCAGAAAGAAACATACCAAGACAGTATGCTGCTGCTGCTGCTAAGTAGCTTCAGTCGTGTCCGACTCTATGCGACCCCATAGACAGAAGCCCACCAGATTCCCCCGTCCCTGGGATTCTCTAGGCAAGAACACTGGAGTGGGTTGCCATTTCTTTCTCCAATGCATGAAAGTGAAAAGTGAAAGTGAAGTCGCTCAGTCGTGTCCAAGTCTTCGCGACTTCATGGACTGCAGCTTACCAGACTCCTCCGTCCATGGAATTTTCCAGGCAAGAGTACTGGAGTGGGGTGCCCAACACATATATATGGAATTTAAAGATGGTAATGATAACCCTGTACGTGAGACAGCAAAAGAGACACAGATGCATAGAACAGTCTTTTGGACTCTGTGGGAGAGGGTGAGGGTGGGATGGTTTGGGAGAATGGCATTAAAACATGTATATTAGCATATGTGAAATGGATCACCAGTCCAGATTTGATGCATGATACAGGGTGCTCGGGGCTGGTGCACTGGGATGACTCAGAGGGATGGGATGGGAGGGAGGTGGGAGGGGGGGTTTAGGATGGGGAACATATGTACACCTGTGGCAGATTCATGTCAATGTATTGCAAAACCAATACAATATTGCAAAGTAATTAGCCTCTAAAAAAAAATAAATAAAAAGAAGTATAGTTGATTTACAATATCATGTTAGTTTCAGGTGTACACTACAGAGATTTGTTTATATCAATACATTTATACATGTATATTTTTTCAGGTTCTTTTGCCTTATAGGTTATTACAAAATATTGAGTATCGTTCCCTGTGTTTCTTGTGCTATGTGGTAGATCCTTGTTGGTTATCTATTTTATAAATATCAATGTATATGTAATTACATATGCATGCATATGCTAAATCCAAACTCCTAAAGAGAAATAAATGCTTTTTAATTCAAGATTTGAGTGCTTTAGGAAAACCTGTTTCAAAGATACCTTTAGGAAGGGACTAAAGACAATGAAAAGTCAAGGTTAATAATCTCATGACCTAACATAGTAAGTCTAGTTAAGAATGTGAAAGAAGCTTTTTTATCAAAAGATACATCAAGTAGGCCATAGATGTTTATCTAGATGACCCAGCTTTCCTTCTCAAGCATGACTTGTCACAGAAAGTTTATTTGCTGTGCTCTATGTTTGCTGAAGGGAAGAATCTAAGATCTAAGGGGAGATTCAGTTTCAGATGACAAAATTCTAGAATGTCTTCCGGTGATGGGTAAAGCTCATGAACTCCGGCCTCAGCAGATCTCAGAAGATAGGCAGATGGGTTAATAGACTCAAAAAACACCTATGTGTCAACTTGGTTTCATTCTAAGCTACAAATCACACAATATCTTTGTGGATGCCTTAAGCTCACAGTTCAAGATTCTGATCCAGAAGTTTCAGCAAAGGTCAAGAATGATCTATATAAAAGGCTAAGTAGTAGAAAAGCAGCATGTGCTGGGGGTCAGATTTCTTAAGAGTCTAAACACTCTGCCATCTCATATTACCTTGTAACAGGAAATTGAGTCTGACTAAGCCTCTAGTTTTTTTTTTTTTTTAATTGTAAGATATGGACTGTGAAGAAGGCTGAGCACCGAAGAATTGATGCTTTTGAACTGTGGTGTTGGAGAAGACTCTTGAGAGTCCCTTGGACTGCAAGGAGATCCAACCAGTCCATTCTAAAGGAGATCAGCCCTGGGATTTCTTTGGATGGAATGATGCTAAAGCTGAAACTCCAGTACTTTGGCCACCTCATGCGAAGAGTTGACTCATTGGAAAAGACTCTGATGCTGGGAGGGATTGGGGGCAGGAGGAGAAGAGGAAGACCGAGGATGAGATGGCTGGATGGCATCACGGACTCGATGGAAGTAAGTCTGAGTGAACTCCGGGAGATGGTGATGAACAGGGAGGCCTGGAGTGCTGCGGTTCATGGGGTCGCAAAGAATCGGACACGACTGAGCGACTGAACTGAACTGAACTGAACTGAAGATATGGATAAATAATTTTCTTGCATCACCTAGTTCTTTACTTGATTATTGAGAAGTTCAAGTTAAAAAGAAAGTCATTTGAAACTATAAAGAACTGAAAATTATAGGCTCTGATGAGTGCAGTGATGGTGCTGCTGATTATGGCCTGGAAGCTGGTTGTCTGTCTAGAGGTCAGGATAATTAGGTCTCTGCCCAAAACCACACAAAGGAATGTATTTAGGGAGCCATAAACCCCAAAGCAGTGGAGAAAGGCAAGGGATTCTGTCCCCAGGTTTAATGCTTGGTAGGTACCCAAGCCCAAGGGAACAGTGTCATCCAAATTTCAACACAGTCACAATAAAATGTTCAGAATATGATACCAAGCAAGTGACTTAAGCCTTCTGGGTGCCTGGGTTAAAAGTCTACTTCTGGCTAGTTGTGTGGCCTTGGACAGGTAGCTTCATTTTTAACTTTTGATTAAAACTTTTAAAAAATACAGTGTAATGTACACTTTAGGGGGTACAGGTCTGCAAATTTTGACACATGCATAGATTTATGATGGCTCCACTACAATTAAGATGTACAACAATCCTACCACTCCATAAAATTTCCACATTTTTCCTTTATAATTGTACCCTTCTATCATCGATAATGCATGGTGAACACAGAGCTGCTCTCCATTACTAGAAATTTTGTCTTTCATATACGTTATATAAGTGAACCAGACAGTAAGTAGCCTTCTGAAACTAGTTAATTTCACTTGGCATAATGCTTTTGACAGTCTCTAAGTCACTGCTTATATTAAGAGCTTGTTTCTGTTAAATACTGTTCCTTCCAAATACTCCCATCAAATGGCCATAACACCATTTGTTCAGCCATTTATCTGCTGAAGAGCAATTGAGCTGGTTCAACTTTTTGGTGATTATAAATAGAGCTGCCAAAAAACATTTTGTACACGTTTTGGGGTGGACAAATATTTTCATTTCTCTAGGGGATGTAAAGCAGGGGATGTAAACCTCTTTCTGTATAAAGCAGGAGACATATATTTTCATTTCTCTAGGGGATATAAAGCAGGGGATGTAAACCTCTTTCTGTATAAAGTCAGATAGTAAATATTTTAGCTTTGTGGTCTCTGTTGAAATTAGTGTAAAGCAGCCATCAGTTCAGTTCAGTCACTCAGTTGTGTCCGACTCTGCAAACCCATGGAGTGCAGCACGCCAGGCCTCCCTGTCCATCACCAACTCCTGGAGTCTACTCAGACTCACGTCCATTGAGTTGGTGATGCCATCCAGCCATCTCATCCAGGCTCTAGGTGAGTGATCAAACCATCATGATTATCTGAGTCATGAAGATCTTTTCTGTACAATTCTTCTGTGTATTTTTGCCACCTCTTCTTAATAGCTTCTGCTTCTGTTAGGTCCATTCCATTTCTGTCCTTTATCAAGCTCATCTTTGCATGAATCTGTAAATATAGTTTTTCTGGAACATAGCCATCCTTATCCTTATCAGATGGCTATGTTCCAGAAAAACTTTATTTACAGAAATAAGCAGTGCATTGGACTTCACCTGCTGGTCACAATTTGCCAATCTATGCTCTGTTATAAATATCCAGGAGTGGGAATGCTAGCTCATATTAAAGGTGTATTTTTAACACCATGTTTGGATGCCATGCTGTTTTTCTGAGTGGCCGTACTATTTCACATTACCATCAGTATGTATAAGAGTTCCAGTTATTCACATCTTTTTCAATACTTGGGCTTGTCAGTGTTTTCAACTTTAGTCATTCTGATGGGTACTCAGTGGCATTTAACAGTAGCATATTAGCATTATTAGCATTAGCATTAAGTCACTTCAGTCGTGTCTGACTCTGTGCAACCCCATAGACGGCAGCCCACCAGGCTCCGCCATCCATGGGATTCTCCAGGCAAGAACACTGGAGTGGGTTGCCATTTCCTTCTCCAGTTTATGAAAGTGAAAAGTGAAAGTGAAGTCGCTCAGTCGTGTCTGACCCTCAGCAACCCCATGGACTGCAGCCTTCCAGGCTCCTTTGTCCATGGGATTTTCCAGGCAAGAGTACGGAGTGGGTTGCCATTGCCTTCTCCATTAACAGTGGCAGTAATTTGATTTTCCCTAGTGGCTAATAATGTTCAATATCTTTTCTTGTGCTTATTGTCCATCCCAATATTCTCTTTGCTGAAGTGTCTGATCAAATCTTTTTGTTCAGTCTTTAATTGGGTAGGTTGTTTTCTTACTGTCAAATCTTGAAATTTCTTTATGTATTCAGGGGAAAGTTCTTTCTGAATATACTATTTGCAAATATTTTTGCCCAGTCTGTGTCTTATCTTTCCATTTTCTTGACAGTGTCTTTTGCAAATAAAAGTTTCTAATTTTGATGAACTCTAAATGTTTTATTTTATGGATACTGCTTTTTGGTGTTATTTCTAAAATCTCTTGGCCTAATCACAAATCATGAGGATTTTCTCAAGTTTTTTCTCCTGAAGGTGTTGTAGGTCTAAAATTTACATGTAAATCTATGTAAATGGAGCTATGATTCATTTTAAGATTTCATAAAGAGTGTAAGGTTTATTCTTTTATAAACGTACATGAAAATTTTTCCAGCACCATTTGTTGAAAAGACTGTTCTCTTTCCATTTAACTGCTTTTGCACTTTTGGGCAAAAATAAACTGGTCAATTGCAATGTTGTATCCTGGGTTAGATCCTGGGATAGCAAAAGGATCTTAATAGAAAAGAATTAATAAAATCAAAGTCTATAGTGAATAGTATTGCACCAATGTTAATTTCTTAGTCTTGTAAAATATACCACAAATGTAAGGTGTTAACATTAAGAGAAACTGGAAGAGGGGTATATGGGAATTCTGTAGTATCTTCAAAATTTTCAATAAATCTAAAATTATTCCAAAGAAAAAATTTATTTTAAAAAATCAGTTGGATGCATTTATGGAGCTTATGATCTGACTCCCAAGGAATTCCAAATTAAATAAAGCTGAGAACCTAACATGCTCACCAAGGAGATAACACAGGTAAAGCTCTTAGCACAAAAAAAATATGGCCCATGTTCAGCAAATGGTAGCCTTAACTACTATTTTTAATCATTAAAAAACAGATTTGAGTATTTTATTTGATTTCAAATTATTTTATTCATTCATTCATAAAATACTTATCCATCAGACAGAATGTATACCCTTTGTATTTTGCTAGGAGCTAAAGACACAGCAGAGAACAGAGAGGACATGAGCATGCCCACAAGAGTATATTATATGAATAAGCAATCAAATCAATTTACTCCACATGTCCAAACCTAATGCACTGTGAACACCTTACTCCACATGGGTTATGCATTTGCTTTAAAAGTAAAACTCATCTTCATCCATTTTTAAAAAGAAATCCTATCTGTATTCTGACAAAATTTTTGGCTGTTGTTTAGTAGATTTGTGCTAATTTTCATAGCTGTAATAATTAGCTTGTGATTTCCAAGTATGTGGGAAATATGAAAGAGCTAATTCTGGAAGACCTGTTAATGGGACCAAGGAGAAACAATAACCTTCAGGGCTTTCTCAGCTCCAGTATGTCACTGCTGTTTTTCTCCCCAACTTCAGTATAATATGCAAAGTGTCTCAGTAATTCTCTCTCTCACACGCACATCCCTACCAATCATACTTCCTTAATGTAATTAAGGATTAGGATTGTTATCATTGTCTTTTACTCTCAACCAAAAATGAGAAGAAAAAGAATATTCAGTGACTCTCTTACCATCTGAGGATAGGTAATGTAAGGAAGTTTATTTAAAAATACTTTCCCATTCCGTATCAAACACACTTTTCTCTACCTGCATCCTTACTTGCATGTATACATTCCTCAGTTTTTGTAAATGTCATTTAATAACCCAAAGAGGCTTTTCAGTCCCCTCCTTCTGATTGAATTAGGCAACAAGTGAGCACATCTGATTTCTGCCTTCTGTTGTCCCCACTGGCTTGGAAGCAATGGAATTATGTACTATAGGAAGCTGATTAGTCATTTTCCTCTTTTGAATATGCCTTGCATCTTGAATACTTTGATCCCAGTTAAACTACATCCTTAGCTAATTAACAGCAAAACAATTAAGAAACTGTGTTGTCTGTTGAAAATAAACAGTTTTCCAGAAAACCCAAATTATTACACATAGGCAACTATGGTCTTTAAAACCAATTTCCTGCAAAGACTTAGATCAACTGTTTTTTTTTTTTTTTCCCTGAATATCCACTTCTGAGATATAATTCTTTTTACAGTGATAAATCTTTTCAGTGGAATATCCCTCTGATTGTAACCTTACAAAAAACGTAGCAAGCTGACTGATCTACATCAAACCAAATCAAAACATTTGGCCTGTCTCATCATCTTTAGGATCAGGATACCCAATAAAATTAGTCATTATCATGGATGTTACAATTTACATAATTTAGATATTCTGACAAGAAATTATGTGTGTTTTGGGAAGTTTTTTGGGAGCACAGCAATCTTGGCAACACAGTGCTCATATTCAAGGAACATCTACAGAATAATACCACCAGTTTTGTAGACATTTATCTCCTTTACATCACCCCAGAGAAAAGCCTAACTTTAAATGCTAAATAGTATTTACACAGAAATTATAAATTGAACCTCCCTCTCACTGAGCCATACTTCCGAATGGCTATTGTTTGGTATGTAAATTGCATTGGTCTTTTCATTTGTAGCATAGCAGGTGAACTCTCCGCTGGCCATAGGTGATGGATAATATCTGCTTTGGTGTGAGGAGATTTACATTAGTCAGGGCATAGTCACAATGCTGAAAGATAAGCTCAGCAGCAGACCATAAAGAGCCATGTTGTACAGGGTGAAGGCTACCTTAGGAAGAGCAAAACTGATGAACACTATAATTGGTTGGTATGTAAGAAAACTAGCCAATTGGCTGGTTGGTTGATTAATTTATCAAATGACTGATTTAACAATTACTTATTGAGTACAATATGCAAGGCACTGAGTGATATATCAGCATGTGATGAGCAGTGAAAGGCTGACCCAAAAACACCTGTGATAAAATCTCTCATTTACTTCTATGGTAAGTCCATTATTTGGCAGAGAATTGACCACCTGCTGTGTGCCCAGCACTATATTTCTGTATAGGTAAAGGAAAATAGTAGCTAACACTCATTATGTGTATTTACTGTATCCCATTCTATAGGTTTCCCACGTATTACTATATTTAATCCCCATGTAAAATACCCACCTATAAAGATAGGTATGTTTTTGATACCTATTTTGCTATGAGGAAATATAGCAAGTAAGTGGCCCAGGGTCACAATACTAGTGAGCAGTGGAGCTAGGTTTGAATTTGGGCTGTATGACTCTACAGCCCACTAAACCAATTTTCTTCCAGGGATGGCAGAACACCAAGTTCCTGATCTAAAAGACCTTAACATTGACCTGGGAAGCCAACATTTACTAGCACAAGACAAATAGAAAGTATTTTCAGAGTCATGTGTGCAGAACGTGGTTTGTAGTTTAAAAGTAGTTCTAAAGGGATACAGTATATGGTGTGGTCATGTGGGACAGGGCAGGTTCTGAAATGCTCCATAGCTTTACAATCAACAACAAGGGGCACAGGCCTAGGAAATATTTGGGTTCAAATACTGACCCACCACTCACCTCTGTCATCTTCACCTCTTACATCACATGTCCCCATCAGTGATACTGAGTCTGGTACATACCCACTGAGGGCTATTTGGAAGATCAAACAGAATAAAATATGTAAAGCCTGGTACATAGGAAGCACTTAGTAGGTGTTAGATCTTCTTGAGGTGAAAGGTTTTCAGATGGAGCTTAGCAATTTCAGTGTGTAAAGATTGGCAAAGAAAGGGCAAGACAGTTAAGACAGATAGGCAACACATAGAGAGGCACAGTATGGGAAATAAGCCAGACAGTCTCAAATTCAACCAACTAAGGTCCTTTCCCCTTCCTCATTCTTGGCTCCTCACAATCATTCTGGATGTTCTGACCTTAAATAACAAAAGTACGGCCTTTGTGATGATGACACACACACACAGAGAAACAGGAATACACCCAAATCTGTACTGGAAGGACTTGAGATTTAGAATTTAATTCTGACTAAGGCAGATCGTGCTTTGCCTAAGCTTATCTCTGTCAGGTAGGTGTACTTTCCTGGAAGCTTGTATAAAGTGAATTTCAGCATTAGTAATGTTTAGTAATTCACTGGCCCATTGTGCTAGCTGGTACTCTCATTTCCAGGAAGAAAGGAAACAGGTTCCAGTCCAATTAAGCAACTAGATTGAGACTATTTGTGGAATGTTTACTCCATGCCTAGTACTATACTTGGTTCTTTCCTTCTTCCTGGAGAATAGGCAGACACTGTAAGAATCTGATTAATTGCCCATGAATGTGCGACAGCTTACATAGCAAATTCTATCTGGGATCAGTGAAACTGAACACCTACTCTCTAGGAAGTTACTACAAAAATAGGATAATAGATGCAAGAGTACACATATTATGTCATGCCTTACAAGCAAATGTTTCACCCATGAGCCTTGATTATTTCAAATAGGCAGTTTCAATACTTCTTTTCATTTTGCCCTTTAAATATTTTTCACTGGTCTCCAAAGTTCAATGTACAGTAGAAATGGAAGCTATAACATAAAACTTCTAGACAAAAAGGATGCAAATATCACCTAAGAGTAGATATACTCTGAGAAAACCATAATTGAAAAAGACACATGAGCCCTAATGTTCACTGTAGCACCATATACAACATGGAAGCAAACCTAGGAGTCCACTGACAGATGAATGGATAAAGAAGTTGTGGAATACATATATATATATATATATAATCCTTCCAAAGAACACCCAGGACTGATCTCCTTTAGAATGGACTGGGTTGGATCTCCTTGCAGTCCAAGGGACCCTCAAGAGTCTTCTCCAACACCACACTTCAAAAGCATCAGTTCTTTGGTGCTCAGTTTTCTTTGTAGTCCAACTCTCACATCCATACATGAGCAATGGAAAAACCATAGCTTTGACTACATGGACTTTGTTGGCAAAGTAATGTCTCTGCTTTTGAATATGCTATCTAGGTTGGTCATAACTTTTCTTCCAAGGATCAAGTGTCTTTTAATTTCATGGCTGCAGTCACCATCTGCACTGATTTTGGAGCCCAAGAAAATAAAGTTTGTCACTGTTTCCACTGGTTCCCCAACTATTTGCCATGAAGTGATGGGACCAGATGCCATGATCTTAGTTTTCTGAATGTTGAGTTTTAAGCCATCTTTTCCACTCTCCTTTTCACTTTCATCAAGATGATCTTTAGTTTTTATTCACTTTCTGCCATAAAGTTGGTGTCATCTGTACATCTGAGGTTATTGATATTTCTCCCAGCAATCTTGATTCAGGCTTGTGCTTCAACCAATCCAGCATTCTTCATGATGCATCCTGTATATATGTTAAATAAGCAGGGTGACAATATACAGCCTTGACGTACTCCTTTTCCTATTTGGAACCAGTCCGTTGTTCCATGTCCAGTTCTAACTCTTGCTTCTTGACCTGCATAAAAATTTCTCAAGAGGCAGGTAAGATGGTCTGGTATTCCCATCTCTTTCAGAATTTTCCACAAGTTTGTTGTGATCCATACAGTCAAAGGCTTTAGCATAGTCAATAAAACAGATGCAGATGTTTTTCTGGAACTCTCTTGCTTTTTCGATGATCCAGTGGATGTTGGCAATTTGATCTCTGGTTCCTCTGCCTTTTCTAAAACCAGCTTGAACATCTGGAAGTTCACAGTTCACGTACTGTTGAAGCCTGGCTTGGAGAATTTTGAGCATTACTTTGCTAGCATGTGAGATGAGTGCAATTGTGTGGTAATTTGAACATTCTTTGGCATTGCCTTTCTTTGGGAAGGCGTATATGCCTTTCTTAGACGTCATATATGAATATAAAGGAGATATAGTTGGAATGTTAACTAATGTTCAAATATTTCCTTATCCAGTATCTTTCTCCAGGGTTCTCTACAGCTGAGCTCAGGTGAGTAGAGGTTGTCTGAGAATCACAGAAGCTCTGAGCTGCAAGAGATCTCAAAGTCAGCTGGACAATGTCTAACTGCTCCAGTGATTGTTAACACTTGGGGTGTTAGGAATTTCTTCATGAGGCTGAAGGAAGCCGTGAGGAACATGCACACAAGTGTAGGCTCAGACAGTTTTGAATAAGGTTCCAGGAGAATTCACTGATACATGTCCCAAATTCTAAGTTACAGAGTCTGCACATAAAGAGCTTTTGCCCAGGGCTTGGGCTAGTATTGTCCAAAGGTCTGGCAATGAGAGCCCAGGTCTGCATTTTATAAAAACCCACTCTGGCTTTTTTCTTCTTTATTTCCTCACTGAAATAAGGAGTTTACAGAGCAGGAAGATGTTTGCCTGAAGCCCAGGTTGTATATTTCCAGGCCTCTCTCTGGGGACCCAACTTTTAGAGCCTGTTAGAAGCCTCTTTTCAGAGTTTGCCATATTTAAGGTACACGACGTCACAGAGTTTATACCTCTGGGTGGCTGTTTCCTTTGTGATGGGTTAAGAACTTGACTGTTTCGGGTGGGTGTTCACACATAGGAGCCTACATCCCCTTACAGTACAGGATGGAGGCAGAAATGGAGAGAGTACACTTTGGGCCCCAATCCTCCACTTGCATTGGCCTTCTCACAGGCCTGTTACTCCTCACTCTTCGCTAATCCCTACTCAGTCTTTAAGTCACTGCTTAGATGTTCTTTTCCCAGAGAGGCATTTTGGAACTGCACCCTTAATTCCCTGGTTAATGGTGAGCACCCTATACTTCTCTTTCATAGCACTTATTTAAAGGTTATTTGAGTGGCTTTTTGAAGGTTCTGTCTCACTTAAAAATTATTTGTGGTTGTTTGTGCAAACTTGAGTTTGTTCACCGTTGTATCCTCAGCACCTAGCATCATGCCTGGCAGTTAGCCGAGCCTCAGCAAATGTTTCTAGAATGAATAAATATCAGCTCTGGGACTTACATTCTCCATATGCTAAGAAATAACCCTGTTACAGTCTTTGAAAAGCAGGCTTCTTTCTCCTTAACCTTGTAGGGCCTATGAGCCAAAATGAACTTGTAATGGCCCTATAATCTGAGTGAACTGGGAGGCCAGCAGGTCTTTGGGGCTCTTGGGCTGTGGCTGTGGTTGAGGGATTCAGGAAACCTCTGGAAAGTGCTGCAGACTAGTGCTTGCAGGGTGCCAGGAGCCAATAAGAGTCAAAGAACTCTCATACAGCCTCATGTCTTCTTTGACTCTTGTCATCACTGGCTAATATCATGATGTAATAATCACAGGAATCTACTACGTGAGTGCAAATAAAGGCAATACAAATCTGGCATGAAGTGTGAATAACAAGCAGAAATTTCTTACCTCAATATTCCCCTTAAAATGACAGCTTGACCTCGATAAAGTGAATACTCTGATTTCAACATATTAGCAACTGGATTGTTTTCCAATGACTTGGCTCCCCTTGCTTTCACTGGAAAAATCATTGTCCATGAGAACAGATATTGTCAATATATGTAAATATTGCCTGAATGCTGTGATATAAGCTAGATTTTCTAAAGATAAAGCATGAAGTTCAAGATTTTCTGCTATGGAATAATGGAAAGAAGGTGAATAACCAAAGTGATACAGTACATGTATATGAAATAGTCATGGTTACTACAGAACATTTACTCTGTGCCTGGATCTCTGCTAAGTGTTTTATGTTCATTGTCTCACTTCAGTTCAGTTCAGTTCAGTCGCTCAGTTGTGTCTGACTCTTTGCGACCCCATGAACCGCAGCAAGCCAGACCTCCCTGTCCATCACCAATTCCCGGAGTCCACCCAAACCCATGTCCATTGAGTCAGTTATGCCATCCAACCATCTTATCCTCTGTTGTCTCACTTAAAGTTGTACAAAACCCTGAGAGGTAAGAATTATCCCACTTTACAAATGAGAGAACAGAGCTTTGAAATCTTAGGCACTTTGTCCAAGGTCACACAGCTAAGTGGCAAACCATGTTATAAACCTATGTTTACATAAACCATTGTAAACCTATGTAGACCTATTGTTCTTAATCATTTTACATTCTAACATGCAGTATATTGAAATCTCTTTACATAACAAAGAGATAACTCCCAGGCCACTCTTAAGAACAGGAGAAAAGGGACAGTCTCAAGGGGGTAGCTAATCTTGTTTTGTTTCCAACACCAGACATTAAGGGAGATGTCACTGCAACACTGCCCTATCCATTCCACTTTATTAACTTCAAGAATCTAAAACCATGCTCTATCATCTGCTGTTATTGTTGCTGTTTAATTGCTAAGTTGTGTTCGACTCTTTTGAGACCCAATGGACTATACACTGCCAGGCTCTTTGTCCATGGGATTTCCCAGGCAAGAATACTTGAGGGGTTGCCCTTTCCTCCTCCAGGGAATCTTTCTGACCCAGGGATCAAACTGTATCTCCTGCATTGGCAGGGGGATTTTTTTTACCACTGAGTCACCAGTGAAGTCCCTATCATATCTGTGCATGCTAGGTCACTTCAGTTTTGTCAGACTCTTTGTGACCCCATGGACTGTAGCTAGCCAGGTTCCTCAGTCCATGGGATTTCCCAGGCAAGAATACTAGAGTGGGTTGCCATTTCTTCCTTCAGGGGATTTTCCTGACCCAGGGATCAAAGTCACATCCCTTATGTCTCCTGCATTGGTAAACAGGTTCTTTACCACTAGCACCACCTGGGAAGCCCCCTATCATCTTAATGGCATACTAAACTACTCCCCAAATACAGATGTTTAAAACAACCATTTGATTTTGCTAATACCTTTTTGGCTCAGGAATTTGGGAAAAGTCTGTTGGGAGGCTTCTTTTATAAAGTTAAAATTTTTTTTTTATTTTCTAAATATGTTTTCAAATTTTTCCCAGCTTTATTGAGGTATAATTGGAAAAAATTATATATATTTAAAGAGTAAAACATGATAATTGCATAGATGTATACACTGTGAAATGATTACCACAATCAAGCTAATTAATACATCCATTATCTTACATTATTAGTATTTTTCTTGTGTGATGAGACCACTTAAAACTTATTCTCTTAGCAAGTTTCAAACATACAATATGGTATTATTAACCATAATCAATGTACTATACATGGGACTTATTCATATTATAACTGAAACTTTGTACTCTTTGACCAACATCTCTCCATTTCCTCCAGCCCCGGCAACCACCAATTTACTCTGTAAGTTCAACTTTTTTAAATACTACATATCAATGGTATTATATAGTATTTGTCTTTCTTATTTCACTTGGAAGCATTATGCTTGCAAGTTGTTCCATGTTGTCACACACATTAGCACATTTTTTCTATGGTTGCATAAGATTCCACTGTGTATGTATGAGTTTGTGAGTGTATGTATATGCGTGTATATATATACATACACACATACACACACACACACACATATATATATACATACACACACACCTATTTTCTTTATTTGTTTATTCATTGGCAGACACAGTTGTTTCCATATCTTGGCTATTGTGAATAGTACTGCAATGAATATGGCAGTGCAGATATCTCTTCAAAACACTGATTTCTTTTGCTTTGGATATAACTCAGAAGTGGTATTGCTGGATCATATACTAGTTATATTTTTAAAGAATCTTCATATTGTTTTCCATAGTGACTGCACCAATTTATATTCCCACCAACATTCTACAAGTGTTCTGTTCTCTCTACATCCTCATCAACACTTGTTGTCTCTTGTCTTTTTGATGACAGCCATACTAACAGAGTGAGGTAATACCTCATTGTGGCTTTGATTTGCATTTCCTTGATTATGATATTGAACACTTTTCCATATACCCATTGGCCAGTTGTATGTCCTCTTTGGAAAAAAAAAAAATATATATATATATATATATATTCAGATCCTTTGCCCGTTTTTAAAATTGGGTTATTTTTTGCCATTGAGTTGTATGAGTTCCCTTATCAGATACATGATGTACAATTATTTTCTCCATAGGTTTCCATTTCATTCTGTTGACTTCCTTTTGCTGCACAGAAAATTTTTAGTTTGATGTAGTCGCATTTGTTTCCTTTTGCTTTTGTTGTCTGTACTTTTGGTGTCATATCCAAAAAAATTATTGCCAAATCTATTGTCAAGAAGGCTTTTCCTTGTTTTCTTCCAGGAATTTCAAGGTTTCAGGTCTTACAGAGTATCACTGAGTGTAGCTAGGTGTGGAGGAGCCACTTCCAAGATGGGTCTTTACTCACATGAGTGGAGTTGCTATGCTCCTTGGTGTCACTGCTTCTCTTCATGTGTTTCATTTTGCTTTCTTATTGTCCTGGAACTCTCCATGATACTTAGGCCTCTCACAACACAGTAATTTTATAACTGATGGATTTATCATCTTGTATCAACTTCTCCTAGAGAGACTGTTCCAAGAACAAATGTTCTAAGAGACCCCAAAGAAGTTGCAAGGATTCACTGAATCTCACCTTGCTGGTTCCAGAATGTCAGTTCTGTTGCATTTTGCTGGTCAAATAAATTCAAAGGGTTGAGGGAAGAATATTTTCACCTTTAGACCATAGAATGGCATGGAATAGAAGAATATAGAAAATTCTTTTTTTTTTATATAAAAAAATAAAAATATTGATGGTGTCCCTCTTGGAGGCAAGTTATTATAGACTCTCTCCTAAGAGCATCCCCAAGTTATCAGCTCCCACCCAAATAAATATTATGACTCTTTCCCTTTCCTTTGAGAGTACAGCCTAGAATAAAGGCCTCTTAGTGGAAACAATAAATAGTCAATAATATTTAATAATCACTTGCTACATGCCAGAGCCTGAAGTAAGTGTTCTATATGTATGATTTAATTTTATGCTTACAACTTCTAAGGTAGGTCAGATCAGTCAAAATATTAGGGAAGTTAATTTACTCAGTCACTAACAGTAAGCAGAGACTCTAAAGATTTGAACTCAGGTCTTCTGAACCCCAAAATTTGTACCTTAGTCAGCACACAAATCAGGTTAGAGTTTGTGCAGAAGGTGAAATCACAGTTGGTATTAGACAAGTTGGCAGGGAAATTTGAATAAGTGAGCAGGGCAGAGACAGGCAACAATATGAGTGCGGATAGAGATGTGGGAACTGGCCTATTGGATCATCAAAAAGTATGACTAGAATTGGACAGATTGGCAAGAGAAAAATTCTGGTGGCCATGAAACCTCAGCAGAGGAGCCTGATCCATTGAAACAGGAGTCAGGCAGCCCTCTCATTCCAGAGCAAGTCTTTATACCTAACCTAAGACTTCAATTAATAGTGTTCATTTCTTTTATTAATAACAAGCTTCTACTACTGGGCATATATTTGGAGAAAACCATAATCCAAAAAGATGCATGCACCCCTATGTTCACTGCAGTGTTACTTACAATAACTAAGATATCAAGGAAGTAACCTAAATGTCCGTCGACAAATGAACGGATAAAGAAGATGTGGTATAATATACAATGAAGTATTGCTCAGACATGAAAATGAATGAAATAATGCCATTTGCAGCAACATGGATAGACCTAGAGATTATCAGACTAAGTGAAGTAAGTCAGACAAAGGCAAATATTATGTGATATCGCTTATAAATGACACAAATGAACTTATTTACAAAACAGAAATAGACCTACAGACCGAGAAAACAAAATTCCAGTTACCAAAGGGGAAAAGGGGAGGGATAAATTAGGAGTTCAGGGTTAACATATACACACGACCATATATAAAATAGGTGACCAACAAGGACTTACTGTATAGTACAGGGAACTATACTCAGTATTTTATAATAAACTATAAAGGAAAAGAACCTGAAAAATAATATACATTCTTTTGCATCTATATAAAACAACTGAATCATTTTGCTATACACCTGAAACCAACACAAGAATGTAAATCAATTCAATTTAAAAAAACAAAGAATGATACTGGGAAAATACCTAAAGCTTCAGAATTTGGTTCAACTATCTCAATTCCCAGCTATAACTCACATTAAGAGTGAATAAAAGTTCATACAAATCAATGAGTAGGGTCAAACAGTGGCCCCATTTCCACTCCGGAGAAGATTTCCCTTGTGTGTGAAAAAACTCTGTTCCTCCTTTTTCTTAGAATTAACAATATTTGGGAAAGGAAAGAGAGTTGTTAGCTGGTACAGCAATTTCTAAATCAATACCTTGACTTTGACCCAACTGTAAGAACTTATGAGCTTTTGTAAAAGTTTAAGATGAAGCTGTTTGAAACATGACTTAACAACATAAAAGTTTCACACCTTTAGTAAAGTACTATGGTAAAAAGAACACTGGCTTCAAAGCCAAACTTAACTGGGTTTGTTTCTAGCTCCAGCAGTTATTAGCTGGGTAAATTTGGATGAATTACTTACCTCTTGGGGCCTTACTTGACATGTAAAAACTGGAAGAAGCACAATATTTAGAGGAGGCAGTGAAGATTCAATGTGATAATACACAGGGTCTGGCTTATAGAAAATAGTGCATATTAAATAAGCAGGGTGACAATATACAGCCTTGACGTACTCCTTTTCCTATTTGGAACCAGTCTGTTGTTCCATGTCCAGTTCTAACTGTTGCTTCCTGACCTGCATACAGATTTCTCAAGAGGCAGGTTAGGTGGTCT